>JAQHUG010000012.1:8286113-8446663 GCA_028555095.1 Dicrostonyx torquatus | reverse complement strand
TATTTGGAGACCTTATTCATAGCCCTCATACACTGTACTGATTTAATTGAGTTGAAATGAAGTCCTTAAGAGTTGTGGTCTGATGTGATGAGTATCCTGGTGTTGGGGAACACTTGAACCCGGCGTCTTGCATGCATAGATGGGAGGTGGAAGATGGCGACAGTCTGTAGGTTGAAGCCTGAGGCAGACCCTTCTCCAGTGGGTCCTAGAGGAACTAACCCTAACTCTGCCAGCTTCTTTTTTTTTAATTTTTTGAAAGTTTAACTACTTTATTGTTAATTTAGAAGTTTCCAAATTTCACTCACCTTCCAGTCCCCCCCCTATATCTACTTCTCTCTCATTCCTGCAGCGACCCTCCCAACAAAAGAAAATTTCAAAATGTCAAATCAAAACAAAACAAACAAAAACAAGAACAAACCAAACCAAACCAAACAAAAAAAAAAACCTCTTTATTTCTCCTTCCTTCCCACCTCTCCAATACCTTTTCATTTGTCCTGGAGCTATTGGAGGCCTCAGTGTGCTATATAGTTGGCCCTCTTGTCCAATCAGCTTTACTAGCAAACGCTGCTGAAGTGAGTCGCTGGTCTGAGTCAAGGCCTCTGGGTCCTGGTACACCATCATCACTGAATCCTCACTGGAACTCCTCAGGAATTTCCCACGGCTGCCAGGGTCAGGGAGATCCTGCGGTTGTTCTTCTATAGGACCAGTCCCTTCATGAGCTCCAGGAGGTCCTAGATAGGGAGATGTTAGTGTGAGCCAACCCAAGGCCTCGCTGTGGGTCTGGGTGATAGCTGAGCTCTTTGCTAGCTTCTTGATGTCCTATTTGCAGCCTCTAGGACCATGAGAGAATGTGCTTGCCTTGTTTCAGCCACCCAGGTGGTAGCGCTCTGTGATAACATCCTCAGGGAATAAATACATATTCCAACCTTGTTTACCCATAGATATCAGAAAAAGAGAGAGATCAATGTGACTTGCTCATGTTGACAAATGGCATGCTGAGGTAACTACCCCATTCCCTGGATTCCTATACACCAGCGGCTGGAAGGCTCCTAGGGACAGGCCCATGTTTCACCTTTGCTCGCTGCGACGTCCCAAGAATTTGTATCATTGCTTAGCATACCGCAAAGCAGCATTTGCTCAGTGAATAAATGCACCAACATTCTTTCTTCTAACTTGCCCAGAGTATCGCAGCTATGGTTAAGAAAAAGGATCATGATGGGAAATAGGTCACGTTGGAGTAAGTGTCCCAACAGATCACAGGCATGGTCACAACAAAGAGTACTAGACTCTGTATTCACAAACCTTCCTAGTGAGACGAGTAATTATGAACAAGTCTCTAAATAAACTCAAAAAAATTGATTTTGGGTTTTGGGGTACAGAATATCAAAATCCCAATTCTTTTGTTCTTGGAAACTGTCGACTTCTCTCCCTCGCTCTTATCTAGCTTCCATGTTGCAAAACCATCAGGTGGTTTGTTCTACCTCAGAGGCCCCTCTTCAGTTCTTCTTCTTCTCCTTCGCCTCCTCCTCCTCCTCCTTTTTTAAAGCTGGTTATTCCCTATTGTTTGAAACTAAACTCTGGAGTGCTCCAGCATTCTGATATTTTGGGGTCTACTCACTTTTTCAGGAGGGCTCATCCCATCTTCTGTCTTTAAATACTATCTATGTGTTGACAATACTAAAGTTGGTATCTACTGCCTAGATGTCTACGCTGAACTAGACATTTCTATATCTAACAACCTACTTAACATATCTACTCAGAGATCTAGTATATATGTCAAAGTCATTATGTTCAAAACTAAACTCTTAGTTTCTCCTCTCACCCCTAACAAAATATAGCTCCATCTGCATTCTCTACGTTAATGAATAGAGTTCCATTCTTGCTGTAGCCATGGAGTCTGGTTTGATTCTGCCCACCCGCACCCCCACCTTCTTTCACATTGAACATTCAAGCTGTCAGCTAATACACATGGTTAACCCTTTTCGCCTGGGTGATATGAGAGCCCTGGGCTTCTACACTAGCTTTCCTGCATTGATTTTGGACGAAAATGCATTGCTGCAAATGCTGGTCACCTCGCAGTGAGCAAAACTGACAGATGTGCCTGTGTGAGTGAAGAAGTCCAGGGAACGGGGTGGAGATCTCAGCACGACATTTCTCTAACACAAGCAAGTAACCTTGATGTCTCCAATGTCTATGGATAGAAGAGGGGTCCGGAATATGTATTTACTTCCTGAGGATCGCGTCACGAGGCGCTACCAGCTGGGTGGCTGAAACATACAAGTGCATTCTCTCATGGTTCTAGAGGCCTGGGGTGTGTCGTCAAGAATCTGGCAGGATTAGTTTCTTCTAAAACCTATGAGGGAAGGACCTGCCCCAGGTTTTGACCTGTGTATTGTCACCATCTTACATCGTCTATCATGTCTGTCTCTGGGTCCTGCATACTACTATGGTCCCTTTGAATGCAGTTTTGCTGAATAATTCTGCCCAGGAATGTAAGTCTAATCGCAGAGTTCCCCCCAGATGTTCCTTCACACTGAAATTCACCTCTGTCCTCTAATTTCATGTCCTCTATTTCTCCATTCGATGCATTGAATTTGATTTTATTCACACTGTCTACAATCATTCCATAAAATAAAAATAAGCCTTTGACAGACCTGAGTTTCTTTCTGATTAAAAAATCTCAGTTGAATTCTTTGTCTAACTAAATTCTACACTACATCTACTCCATAATCTCCCCCAAATTCTTCCCAAGAGAGGAATAACGATGCCACACTTTGCTTAGCACAGTATTGACATGTTGGCTTCATTTCCATAGAGTTCCTCTTAGCCAGAAGAGCAATCAGCCTGATGCACTTCAGCTTTTATGGCTGCTTGTGTCTTTCGGTCAAACTTCTCAAGAAACTAGCCTCATTTTTATAGTCGCAGGAAGGTAAAGATGCTTCAGTCCCTGTACACTTCATAACTTGGTGCACACCTTGGGATGCTTCAGGACTTCTCAACCTTCCACCATCTGGTTCTCCCCAGGAGCCTGACTTCACTGCGCTTCCCTGGCCTCCTATGTCTTAAGGCTTTCTGGATGAAGCTGCAAGTAAGGAGAGTAAGAAGGAAGTATTCTTTGCCTGTCCCCCTCCCTGTGAGGCCACCTTGGGCTGGCTTTATTCCAGATGTCACTAGGACTTGTTCTCATTCAGGTCCTCTTCTGTCTCTCCACTTTCAGCACTAAGGGTGCTAAGTTGCCTATGGTCATCTCTTAGGACTCTGTTCCCTTGCCTACACCTTTGTAGTCAGTAACTCCTGGAGTCATTCTCAACTGAATGTGCCACCAGCTTGCTCCGACCCAACAGTCCATATCTATCAGCTGATCTGTAAGTGTTCTCTTGAAATCATACACTTAGCTGTGATAATCAGGCTGGCTGTGTTCCCCTCCTCCATCACAAATGATCCCTTTCCTCATCAGTAGTGCTCAACTGAATAAGAGAAAGTCTGTCTTACCCTTGGAAAATGACCTTCACCAACATGCCCTCCTTGTTTTCTACCAAATCTCATGTATAGGTAAATCTTGATGTGTTGATCAGGGTGGTTTCAAACTCCTGGGTTCATCTGGAAATATACCTCAGTGGTGAAACCCATATAGTATTGGGTTCAATTCCTAGGACTGCATGAAATACCTGAACTCAAGTGTTACCCTGCCTCTCTCTCCTTAGTAGCCAGGATTAAATATAAATCCATTCTGTGCCTAGATCCCAGGGATTTCAAGATGGGATTCACATGGCTGACACTTAGAAAATATTAATTCCTATTCTTTTCCTTCATCTTACTCCATATCTTCTTCTAGCCCCTGGCCCCTCTTGTCTCATTTTGGTTAACCCAATGCCTTAAATTTCACTGAAGCTCATGGTGTAACACAGCGTGTAATTTGCTGTCGGATAATTTTCTCATCAGACGGAGCTGCTCAGGAGCTAATTTCGGCTGTATCCTCTATTTCAGTCTTTTGTCTCAGTTGTAAAAAGCACATCGTATTGTTTTAACTTCTGCATTCTCTCCCATGAGACTTTTCCTCCTTACTGAAAGTGAGACCTTGTGAAATACCACTCCACCCCCATAGCCATCAGCTACAAGACGTGGGTACAAAACCGATTCTACAATGAGAACTCACACACTGTTCTCTGCATGGAGGGACCTTGCTCTGATCATGGTTTTTGTCTTCACAGACACCTATTTTAAAGAACGTTTGACAAAATCAGTGTAACTCTATTCTCCTCAGCTACCCAACCTTTTGAGTCTGGAGTCAAGGTCACACTAAGACAGGTGCAAGGAGTGATGAACAGGACCAGTTCTTCAAGCAGCCGAGGTAAACGAGGTTAAACTGGGAGGAGGAGAGCATCTATGAACATTACGGTACCTGACCCAGCAGCAAGATGGAGAGCTGTCGAGCATTGGAGTACAGGCTGGAGGTGGAAACAGAGCAGACTGTATGTCTTGTGGTAGAAAGAAGACTATTTTCAAATAGAGCAGGCAGTGTTAAAATGGGAGGAAGCTAGAATCCAAGACCAATCCAGGAAGGAGTTGTATGAACAGAGGCACCATGCCTCTCTAAGGAAAGCCTTGGCCTAGTCCCACCAAGCCAAAGGTCAAAGTGAGAAGTGGCTTTATCTTTGGGACTGTTGCCTGTATGAGCACCAGAGTAATGTTCACTAAGAGGAAAGGGCTCCCTGTAGCCTTCATCATCTAAAACTCTTGTAATGAGAAAATGAGCTACAGATGTGAAAACAGCTGGTAAAACACAAGCAAGCATCTAGCAGATACTTCACCATTGAACTAAGGCCACATGCCCAGGCAGGCAGAGTGAGATTAACCCTGAGTTTCGTTTCTATTACAAATGCATTAACTTGTGAGAAGCTATACACAAAGAAATATAAGAGAAAAAGTAAGCAAAACTCAGACTGCAGAGAGGTCATTCTACAACTGGGTCCTCAGGATGAGAAGAAGCAGATCCTTAAACAGAGATGCTGGGCCCCAAACAGTCTCTTTATTTAGTTCCATTTAACTGGGTGTCTATCATAGCTTGACTTTTTCCTTGGAGCTAAAACCTGACCACTGTGGCTTCCAGGCCTACCCTTTCCCAGTAGCCACTGCCTAAAAGGAATGGACCTTCTTTACCTAGTTCCATCTCAAAAATCAATGAGAGAAATTGTATTGGCATGGATCACATGTCCATTCTGTGACCAAGGATGGTACTCTTTGATTGACACTTCCTCACATTAGATAAGGAAAGAGGCTGTTCTTTATTCATAGGGTAAAAATTATTGAAAGGAACAAAAATAGATAAACAATACAGGGATCTAATTAACACTGCATCATTAATATATATACATACATACATACATACATACATATATATTTCCTTGTTCCTTTTAAAGAATATTTATTACTATTGCATGTAGGTTTGTGGATGCACATGTGCAGGTCAGAGGACAGTTTTGTAGAGTTGGTTTCTATCCTTGCATATTTATGTGTGTTCCAAAGATTGGACTCAGGCCTCTAGGTCTGTTGGCAAGTATCTTTACCCATTGTACTATCTAATCATCCACTCCCCCCTTTTCTTTTTTGAGGCTATATCACTGTGCAGTCTGTGCCGGTCTCAAACTCATGACTGTCCTTCAGGTGGTGGGTGCTGGGATATAGACCTGCACCATACCATACCCAGCCCTCAACTATGTTTTGGAGACTAAGGCATCTGGGCCTTTTAGTATGGACTCACCCGCCCCCCCCTCTTTGGAAGAATACCAAGAACAGGACTGGTAGTGAATTAATTAGGGTCCCGGCAGGGAACAGATGGTCTACTCAGAAGGATGCTTTAGAGAAAGAACTATTTAAAGACACGTGGGAAGGGTTAAGAGCAGATATAAAGGGTTGTCAGATAGCCACAGACTACTATCAGTGGGCAGTTATTTCTGTTCTTAGACCTGAAAGAACAAAGGAGAGCTGTCTGGACCCACTGAGTCAGATAGCCATAGAAGAAGACCAGCAGAGGAGTGAGGAGAGTCTTCACTACAGGAATCCATGAACTGCCAGTAAGGGGTAAAGAGCTAGGAGAATAGCCTTTCTCTCCTCCTATATGCCTGTTTCATGCAGTACCTTTCTTTGGCCAATCCAAGCCAGAAATCAAAATTCTCAAACTTATCTTGATGAATTTCTGAGCAGTTGTATCTCCACGGTTAGAAGCCATGGCAAAAGGGTAAAATGGGAGTCAGGGGAGGGTTTGCATGGAGGATGTCAGCCAAGCACAAGGCATATCTATTTCCTTTGGGATCATACCCCAAGCTTGTTTAGAGTCAGTTCTGTAAAATGGAACAGCTTAGAAAAGACATAGAACTTGAAGAGCAGAAGACTCTTAGGATCACTTAGACCAGAAATCACAGACTGCTTTCCATCTAACCACTGGGCTTGCCCTGGATGGCTAACATAGCAATAATGAAGAAAACCAACACAAGAGAATGATAAACAGAAGACCTTAAAAGGGAGCATAAGCATAGTCTAATACATTTCCTGTTGTCTAATATCTAGAAGGGAATGAATTTATTTATGCCTCTTCAAATTATATGACTTCAAAGACTTATCTGAAAATCCAGCCTCTTCATTTTTCAGATGAAGAAGTTAGGCCTAGAAAAAGAATCCATGGTGGGAATTCTATCTGAATAGATACAAAAGGACATTTATAAACCATAGAGCTGAATGAAAGGACCATTTGCTTGTCTCTGTCCATTCAGATTTCCTTCCCATCTATACAGATGGTCAATCAAAGAAACATAACTGTTCTTTAGTATTGAGGTCAGTCTTCCCAGCCATCCTTTTACTCTGAACCGAACAGATAGTGGGTTGAATTAGGAGAAGGGTGTGTGTCTTATTTGGGTTTTTAATGGACTATCTTTGATTTTATTTTGGTAGAACAGGTGCAGAGATGCTTCATTTTAACCCCATCTTAGAATCATGTTCCTTCCATCACGAAGAAGCTAGAATGCTTGTCTATCTCCTCTTTGCTTTTCCAACTTCAGGTTCTCTCCATCTGCACCACAAAGACCTGCTCTTCCCTGCCACATGTCAGACTCAATGCCACCTCCAATGGGTCATCATGGTGTGGTTAGCGAGGGGACTAGATTTGCTGCAGTAAACAAGATAAACAGTGTAGATCTCACACTGGGAAACTGGGGCTATGGGGTCTTCTGGATCCAGAGAACCTCTGTGTTCACCAGGAAGCCAGCTTCCATGACTTACTGCATCTTCATCCTCATCCATTTCTGATTGCACATGACTCTGCTCCACCACACCACATGCCAGTCCTCAGAAAGATGAAGAAGACATACAGAGCAAACAACTTGGTTTTGAGAGATGATCTATCATTATTGCCAAGCTCAGAACATATCCCAGAAGCCCCGCTTGGATCAAAGAGCTAGGCAATGCAGTTTCTAGCTGGTTAGTTAAATACTCCTGTCAAAGTGGATAGAGGGTGACAGAAGAGGCAAATGAACCAAAGGGAGGAGGGGTAAATGGATAGAGTGAGCCACTGAGCATGCTTTGGATGAATTTTGCAACTAGAGAGGCCTCCTTTGCCTCTGTAAGGCCACAGCTTATCATCTTCCATATACTGGTGTGAAGCTGCCTACCAGAACATTTCTTAATGTGGTTTTTGACATCTGAGAGAACTGGGCTCATGATGTCAAGCACCACCTACATGAAGAGCTGTTTCAGATGCCGCTACCACAGCCTTGTCTCTGCCACTGCTCTGTTCAGCAACAGGAAGACATGGGGCTACAAACTGAGGTTTACGGGGCACCTGCTGGGTGTGGTCCTACCTTATTGTCTCCCTGCAGCTGCCCCACAAATTAGATGCTATTGTCCATTTTCCACACGGGGAAGTAAAAAGTCAGCGATGTCACCTTTCGAAGCTCTGCAGCTGGAAAGTGCCACATTCAGAATGCAATCATAAAGCTGTCTGGCTCCAAGGTTTATTGCTCTTTTCATCACAGTTCAACTTCTCTGTAAAGAGTTTTGTAATGGGAAGTTTCACAGAACTGAAACAACTGGGTAATTCGGAGTTGATACATTGGTCAGGCTGGTAATTTGAATAAGATAGACAAGGCACAAAATTATAGACATCTCATCCATTGTGCTAATTTAATTTTCCAGGTGAGGGTTCGCTTTTTTATGAATTAGGAGCCTCCTTCTCCTGGGTCTATTTTAAGAAAGTACTAGAGAAAACATATCCTTCCCTATGCCACCCCGCATCCCCCCTGCCTCCGGCCCTCGTTTTTTTCCTCCCATGATTCCTTCCGCAATTTTCTCTTGAGGAAAAGAAGCAGATTGAAAACTGTGGTTATATATGTACCCATTAAAATAGATGTTCTGCCTATAAAAATGAACTTGTGCCAGGCTCTAATAAATTACATTGTAATGTGCCAGCTTCCCAGTGTGCAGGGGAATCGTTGTGAGTCTCCTGATCACAGCAGCACGGTTCTGAGCTCTTCTGTCCTTAGCTCCTCACCTGGCCTAACAGAGGTCTTAGTCTACATTCACACAGCAGGCAAGTGCCTAACAGGAACATGTCTTGCCCTCAGTAAGACAAGTCTACAGAACAAATCGGAGAGTCAAACCACTGCCATGCCCGATTTATTAAGTAGCTTATGTGCATTGAAGGTGCAACTGATTCAAAGGAGATTTGACTCTGAAATGAGGAGGGAAAGTGTCATCTGTGCTGAGTTTTCAAACAAGAGATAATTGGATGTGTTGGGTAGCATTGTGGGCAGAGAGAACATAATATACCCAACCATGGAGAGATGAAGTGCGTCCTGTCTTCTAGGAACTATATGCAGATGAAACACTTTGCGGTATTGCAGTATGAACTGATGCCATCAACTTAAAGACCCTGTTTGATGTGTGCTGGAGTTGGGGCTTCTGGGAGCTTAGTGAAGCTGGAGAGAGGCCTCAAGCAGGGAGAGGTGGAGGACAGATCCCTGATAGCAGGGGCATGTTGTAGACATGACAAACTCCATGCTTCTTCAGCTCAACGTACAAGACTCAGAACAAAGTAAGATGCTGCTGTAGAAGTGACTGCGGAGGACCCTACATAGGAACTTTACAGAGCAGGGGAATAGTTAACTACTAGTTTGGATTATGACCTGTGACACTACTAAGGGTCAAATCAGTCATCTGAACTACTTTCCTTGCAAGTTTTCAAGTGCTTTAAGGAGACAGTCCTTAAAGCAATATACAGTAGGGAGCTCCCTACTCTAGAAGGCATCCTGAGTCATATTCCTGCCACCTCCATGGACCCCACTGTCTTCTGGAGCACGAGGAAGGTCTATGATAAAGCATCTTTGCATCCTTTTTCATACCCAACACAGGCTATGGGTCAGATAAATACTGATGAAATTGAACAAAACTAGTGGTTTTCATCCAGGAAAAAGGTTTTCCTTACATGGACCACTTCGTAATTTTAGAAAATATTTTGGATGTGATGTCTGGAGTCCTTGGCATTTAAAAGAATATACCCAAAGATGTTTCTAAATACCCCACAATGCACAGAATGTCAATGGTGCTGAGGCTGTGGGACAATAGCATATCCTTGTTTTTGTCAGGCCACTGGGTGGGCAGTTAGGGGTGCTCCATTCTGGTTGTGGTTCTGTGGGCATTTCCTGAGGTCTGGCCAAGTGTCTGGGCCTTCTGGCTGCAACTGCTTACGACTAGTCTGATGATTGCATTTATTCGAGGCACTCAGTGCTGAGTTGAATTTTCAACTCTCTCCTACCAGTGAGGGGCTGGGAAAACTCTCCTCTGGGCTTTTGTTTTCTTTCGGAGATAATGTTGTCTACTTCAGAAAAGTATGAGGTATTGAGAAAAACCCATGCAAAGCAAGACACATAGAAACAATATACAAGGGAAGTTTAATAACCAGGCATTGCCAGGACACCATGACCATGACTAGAGAATCTAATCTAGTCTTGAGAATGGCCTCTAAGATACTTTCCACCTTCTTCATTTTTTCCTTCTGTTTACAAATATAAACTTGTTCAGCTAGACAAGAGAAGTGACCAAGCATGTGTGTTGTACAGGGTCCTTGGAGGAAGCACAGATTATGTTTAGACTGAGAAACTTGGAAAGGTTTACCTAAATGGGTTCTAAAGGTATGAACAAAGTTAGACAAACCAACAAGAGGGGTCTTGTAATGTATACCTAGGCCTGGCAAGGCAGGGAGAGGGGCCCTCTATCAGACTTCAGAAACAGGCAACTCTGTGTAGCGGGTCCCTGCAAGAGTAGCAGTGAGCTTTGACAATGGCTGGGGGTGTCCATCAGGCCTCACTCTCTCTTCCTTATTTTTGTGCCACATCTTTTCCTGATGCTCATACTCTGGTTCTCTGGATCCAACCGAAGTCAGAGGACAAATCTCTCAGTCACCTCTTCTGACAGACCAGGAGGGGTAAGTCTGAGGACACAGAAATTACCAATCCTAAAAAGGATTGTAGCAAGCCACCTGAGGAGTTGGGAACCATGATCCTCCATCAGAGTCCACATATTAATACTTTATCTCTTTGCAGAAGACAGTGAGATCCACACATATCTGGTTATACCACTTTCAACTCATCTTCCCAACCACACCCTGACTCCAGGTAAAACATTCCTCCATTCTGATAAAGGCACACGACTAAGAAGTGAAGTAAGGGCTGTTCATGTTGCCAGGTAGAAATGTCTCAGCCTTACCTGGAAATCAGTACAGTTGGATGGAACCAGGGCGATTGGAGCCCAAGTTCTGGCTTTGCTACTTGCTGGCTTTGTGATTAGGGACCCAGTTTCTCAACCTGTACATTAGGGTATAAAATACACATAAAATAGTACTCTCTAGTTTATGGACCCATTTGTGGGTTCTATGCAATTGGAAGAAATCTGGTGCTCACTAACATTGCTGTCGATTTCTTATTGATCTGATGAGCTTCTCCTGAATCCCAAGCATGTGCTGAACCTTGAAGTGAAATCAATTCAACCAAGGCAAGATCCATAACTCTAAGGAAATCCCAATAAAGAATAGGGTTACTTTCAGGTGTTGTTAGGATGGCTTTAAAGGTCATGTTGACCTCTTGAAATGGAAGGCAGAGTTTGAGTATGTATAGGTCCGTGTATGCATTTTTCAAGAAAGATTCATTAGAATCTCTGGGATATCAGGGAGCTTTTAGAGGAGAATCCTTGAGATGAGGAAGTTATAAATGGACTCAGTAAAACAGTTCTTCAAACCAAAGTGTTCAGTTTGGAGAAAACACAATTGAAAGAGGCCCCCTAGGTCCACTTCTGTAGCCCTGCAAGGATGTATCTGCATTAGGGACAGAAGTTTCAGAGGGAGATATTGGTTCTGCGAAGACACTTAACTTTCCGATCCTCACGAGTCTGAGAGTCGGTGTGAAGATGTCAGCACTTAAGGAGCCAATCAAAAATCTGCCAGTGATGTGCTGGAATAGGTGCCCTGTGAGGTCACATTATGTTTTGAGATTTTATTCTCTTTTCAGGAGAGTATGTGAAGATGCCTGCGAGGAAGGCATGGTGGAGAAAGAAGAGTGTGTGTGTGTGTGTGTGTGTGTGTGTGTGTGTGCTTGCTCTTCCTGTGTGTGAGGTGGCATGGTTGCACAACTGAGATGCTGTTGGAAGCTGTGGGGAGGATGCATGGATGACTATCTGGGACACAGGACAGAGGAGATTTCACATTTTGAAACATGTTGCTGACAGCTGTTTCAATGAACACATGTGGATATCATTTGACACTTACACATCATTCTGATAGCCTTAACTTTCACCAAGACTAGGGAACAGGGCAAGTTTTCCTTTGGAGTTCTCTTAAGGTCTATTTAGGGCCAATGATAAATGCTACCTTTAAAATTCCTTTACCTATGAAATCCCAAAGAGAAGGTGACATTGATCTTCCATTCATCAGATACTTATGCAGCACATGTGTAGACGAAACTGAATATACATCATAGATACAGCGTGGTTAAAGGGAAGGAGGAAGTTAGCTCTCACTGCATTAAAGGCATCTAATGTACTTAATCAGCGAACCAGTTTCACAAGAGGATACCTTATTCACATTGCATTTAAAGAATTGGCTTAAAAAAACTTGTCTAAAGGTTTGAAGACGTGACTACTGGGATTTCTGATTTGGATTGAGTCAGAATTATTTTGAAGTATGCTGCATTTTGAGTCTCTATCCTCTGCATTGCATTGTGTGGGGCATATCCATAAGAAGACACATCCTCAGATTTGTGCCCAGCGCAACCCCATGGTGGGGGTAGACTGTGAATGTGGAAGAGTCAGTCAGTGCTCACGTTTTGGGACTGGTCTTTGACCTGAACCCTGGAAAATATATAGGACACATGCTCTCAGTGCCAGGAGGGTAGAATAGGAAATTCTAAGCCCAGGCTAGCAAGGAAAACCTATAAACAACAGTGCCAGTCTCACTGTGGGGATGGTTAAGGCCAGTCTCCTGAATATGGGAAAGGCTGTAGGATCTAAGCCTGGTAGAGCAGATGGGAAGGACTGTGACAAATATTGCATGTGTTGACTTTAGTAAGGACTTTAATGTCATTAGGAAGCCTGGGAAGGGAGGTGTTTATCTGCCATCGTCAATTTGTGTTTTAGAGAGAGCAATTTCTCAAACTCTGCTGCAGAAGAGTAAGCAGGGGAGTTTCCCCATCTCTTTCCATCAGCCTTCATCTTTCCCCACAGAACACCCATTGGCCCTTTCGGCAACTCAGAGTGTCTCCCCATAAATCAGGAGAAAATGCCGGGTTCCAGCATAGCTCTCTTGTTGCCATAAATCTCTGTGTGAGTGTAGTGAATGGGGGATTTTAGGAATTATATAACAAAATTGTCTTGGCCTTTCTCATGTACAAAGCAATTGTTATTTGTGTATCTCATTCTACAATTTATGGTGCTTCTGGCTGAGGGGGGAGTTTCTCATACTCACTGCTGCTAAATTATGGGCTTTCTCATTGCTAAGATTTCCTTATGCTCCATGCCTGTTCTTTCTGTTGCTACTGACTTTACTCGTATCTGCGTGATAAGCTAAGGCATGTAAGGCATGAGGGCCAGAGTGTCAGGACTTTTCATTGAGAAGGCAGAGCCAATGGGAAGTTGGGTTTCAGGTCCATTGACCTGGCTGACTCTTCCAGCAGGATGGGGAACTCCTCTGATGGTGCCTCAGAACCCCATCATGCAACACACACTGGTTTACTACAGGGGAGGTCAGTAATGCCTGCTTAAATAGTAATGGCTGGTATTCATGCTATCACAGCATTGAGAGTGCCTATAGATTTGCTTTGGCATTATCCTCTATTGTTGCTTGATTTTAACCATGGTGTTTTTTTTCTTAAGCAACAGATACAGTCTTCTAATTCAAGATCTCCAGCTCTTATCTAGTGCTTCATAGAGAGAGTAGAAACCATACAAGTTCGTAGACAGGCATCTCATTTCCAATTTGGCCTGGTTTGACTTTTTTTATTAGCTGTGTGTCCTTCAGCAAGTCACTGTAGACTTTTGCTCCTTGTCTCCTTATCTGTATAATGGAGAAGGCAGTAACTTCTGCCTTAGCATAGCTGTGAAATTAACTCTCGTGATGCACATGAAAGCATTTTGCTCAGTGCCTGATAATTTTTTGGATGCCTAGTGAATACTGAATGAATGAATCAACCAGAATTAAAAAACTGCTTTTAGTTTACTATATGAGAAAATATGTTAGGATGCCTAAGCCCCAGACCCAATGTCCCAACAAGATGAAAATGTCTCTCTCCACAAGCACAGTGAACAGGCAGTGCAAACGGGCAGCCTCATCACCCCGAGTTCTTGTTCCTTCTGCCTATTGCTCAGCTACTCTCCGGGGCAACGTCTTCTAAATGGTAGAAGTTGCCTTGCCATGGTCAAGTTCACTTTGTACCATATAATGAAGAAGAGAATGTAAAGGGCTTTTGTGGAAGAAGGATGCTTGGACATCTTTTCCACCAGAGTGGAGCTTGGTCTCAGGACTACATGAGCAGCCCTTTATCATTAGGTATGGCTCCCCTTCACTTCTAGGTTCTGTTCCATTCCTGCTAGGGACTGCTCTCCTACCTGTCCTACCTCTTCTCTGTACTGAAAGCTGCCCGGGAATCTGGTGCTTTCTTCTCTGATTGTTATTTCAAGCTCAACACTGGACCTGGCTCATTATAACCGCTCAGTGTTTTTTAAGTGACTAGATAATTGAAGATCATAATCCCTGGGAAGGATGCTAAGTCAGCCTACAGAATGCTACAGCAGAGTGTGTCGAGAGAAGCCTGGGTCCTCCCTTCACGCATCACAAAGCTGCTCCGAAGGTCATGGCAGCCAAGCAACTCTCCCATTACTGTCTGCATGGTGAACTTATGAGTAATATTTATCCACTCTATTGCCCCAGCTGCGCAAGGAGAGATGGTGGGGGTGGGCGCTCTAAATATCATTTTACACGTGAGAAAGCTGAGGTTCCAGATGGTGGGAGGACTTGTCCAGAGTCCCCTGAAGTGGAACAATATCACAGAGATCACTGTGCGGTTCTCCAAACTCACTGTGTGCTTCTCACAGCTCCTTGATAGGCCTGCATAGGAGCATTCGCATGAGGAAGCATCCTCGGAACTGTGCCCAGTGCACTGGGGAGGATGGACCACGATACAACTAATGGCAGATTGGAGTGATTTGCTCTTTGTAATTTCTCTCTGGCCTCACATCCATGATCTCATTTAGTCTTGAAAGAGCTGTTGGAGGCACTGTTGTGACTAATATCCTCTTTTGCAGATAAGGAAACAGGCTCAAGGAAGGATAAAGGGTGATGCTCTGTCAATCCCCAAGGTGGTGGAACCCGGGCTCAGCTATTAGGGTCCCGGCCCCGCAGGGCCACCCCTAAACTGACAGAGTGATACAGTCCAAACACTCCCTCCCTCCCTACAGGCTGCCTCCATCTCTAGAGCCGGGCTTTATATCATTACTGTGCTGTTGCTGAATGCCCAGACTTGCACGTGAGTCCCAAGCTTGGAAAAGCTGCAGTATATGTTAATTATAGCCACTTGATAATCCTGGGTGATGGGAGGGAGATGGACCTATATCAAGCCTAAGGGTCTTGAAGGAAGGGATTGCTTGGACAGCCATGAATATTCATTGTTATGCTAAACCACGGACTGCTTTTCCCTTCATTCACTATAATGAGATGCTCTCTGCAGCCTCTCTAGCTTTAAAGCAGCTAGTGGGAGCATGAAAGCGTGGGAGCATGGATTATCCTTTGCTAGAGTTTCCTCCTGCTGTCACGTGGGGATTCCCAAAAGCCCAGGGGAATCACTGAAGAAATGAAAATCTGTCAGTACCTTCCTGAAAATTGGCAAGTGGCTCTCCACCGAGTCCTCTCTCCCTCAGCTAGTGGCTTGTCCACCTGACATTGTGGACACACTGCACTTTAGCCTCCCTTTGCCTCAGTTTCCAGAGCAGAGGTGAGTAAGGGGAAGACATTTCCAGGATGGGGCACTACTATTTGGATGAGATCTCTAGAACAGTGGCAAGTGTTCCTTAGGGTCCATTACCAAAGCAGAACCCCAGAATTTACTCTGGCCCCACAGAATCAGAATCTGCCCAGTGACAAGATCTGCAGGGGGTTTGCTTCAGGTTTAGTTCCAGAAACATCAGGCTAGGGGACAGGTTCTTAGTTATCATCTGCTCTTTCTTGTCCTTGTGACTGTGGACAGAGCTTACAACATCACTAGACCCACTCCTGCCTTTTCTAGGGGATGAGAAGCTAAAATGTGGCTGTTCCAGAGTCTGTTTCAGGGAGGTAACATTCTCCCAAATAACGAGAAATAAAAAGCAAAATGCACATCTTCCTTGAAATTTCTATAAAGTCCTCTTTTTGTACCAGTGATGTGTGCAACAAATTAGGCAAATAGTGTGCACTGTGGTCTTCAATGATCAGAGACATGGAACCCTGGACTCAAGACCTTACTCCCTCTGTGCAACCTAACTCACTTTCTCAGTTTTCAGAGGTTTCATTATAGTCCTCAATAATGCCGGAGTAATTGAGGAAGGGGTTCTCTATATTACACATAAGAATTCTGAAGGAAGGGGTTGGTAGACAACCACAAATATTCATTGATATGCTAAACTATGGGTTTACTTAATTCCTTTGAATTCTTCAAGTGCTGAGTGTACATTTAGACTCTCCTGTAGTTTTACTTGCTTATGTATTAATCCAACATTTATTATTGCTGCCATGGAAGTGGACTTCTGTAGACAATGATTATATCTCAAACTGTTACAAGACCACATTAGATTCTAATATAGTTGACAAGAATTTCTCAGGACCTGATATGGAGCTGCTGGTTGCTCCTTTCTTTTGGCCCATGTACTTTCCAGATGTGGTGGGACTGAGCCATAAAGGAGCACAACTCAGCCAAAGGTCAGACTTGGGTGAGAAGGCAGGCCCTGCCCCTCTGTGCACACAAGTGTGTTCTTGGCTTCTCCTTCCCACATCTGTGCAAGGGGATGATGTGCAAGGGGCCTGAGGAGAAGAGCGCATATGTACAGTTTCCTTTCTGGAGAGATTGGGTTTGAAGCAACAACATGGCTCTGCCTTTGTTGTCAATCAGGGTGCTAAATTGTCCTGGAGGAATGTAGAGCTGAGACCTTGGAGACAAGGACAAGGCTGGGAGATGAAGGCAAAGATAGACAGGAGGTTGGGTAGAAGAGAGAGACTTTAGAAGAACAAATACCCTCAACTGTGTTAATTATCCTCTGTGGCAGACTTCAGTCAGGGTAGGCCTGAACCTGGCTGTTGGGATGGAGCTCTCAGTTAGGCTTGGATTCTAACTTCCTGAGAGGAAGAGAGATTTAGTCTCTCAGGGGGTGCTAAATGAATGAGAAAGAACATATTTAGCTGAGTGGAAGAAGCCTCAGTCTTCGTATCTGTGAAGGGAATGTTTAAGTAGTTCCCCATAATGGTATTGGCATTGGGACCTTTGGGAGGTGAGAGGGCATGAGGGTAGAGTCCCTGTGAATGGCTTGGGGAGAAGAATGTGATAAAGAGACCTGAGCTCTGTCTCTAGCTTGTGATACAAGAGAAGACAGACCCATGTGGACCAAAGCGAGGGTCTTCATTAGAACCCATCACCCCAGAACCAGATCTCCCTCACACTTTTAGTCCAGAAAGTGTGACGATTTTTTTGTTGTTGTTGTTTTTTTTTGTTTTTTAAAGCCATCTAGTTGGTAATTTGTTACAGTATCCCAAGGAGACTAAGATGCTAACCTATGAGAAATTTGTTTGAGTAACACTCTAAAGCAATCAGATTAGCAGGCCCACTGAACATATTTGGCTTAGCACTGAGCAAGCGATGGTGAAGTACAGGGACAGGGACTCCAGACACTAGAGGCTGGTAACGAAGGGCCACTGAGAAGCAGGGGAACAAGACCCAGTTTCTTAGCCAAGGGCCTGCCACAACCTTTAAAATGGGCGGGTGTTTCAGTGCAGGGTGTTGTTAGGCTCACAGTCTTTAAGTTACCAAAGCACTCCGAAAGCCCTAAGGGTGGGCTGATGACCTGGAATCTCCCCAGGCCTCTTCCATCCTCTTCCATCCTCTCTTCTTCAGCTCCCTCTGGACTCTGGCTCCTCTCTTCGTTCATGCTATCTGGGTCCCCAGTGCTCACTGCAGTTGATGTTTCCCATGGTCCACAGACCTGCAGCTCTAACTCAGCACCACTCTCTCTGCTGAGCATGGTTTTGATACCATCTTCTGCTCTAGCGAGAGTGGTGCCAGCGAAGAGGTTCCAGCCAGTCCTAACAGGTATGACTAGTCATATCATCATCAGGGACTTTTTGTCACACCTCATCCTATCCTAGCACCCAAACAGTTGCAGAAATCGCTACAACAGGCTCCTTCCTCCATGGCTACACTCCATAGATAGCATTGCACAGACTGAGTATCTGCCTGCCATACTTATATATGCCTCCTATACGTATTGACCAATCACCAACTACATGCCCAACTCAATTTTAAGTGTAGAAATCCCAAACTAAATAAGACAGGGTTTCTGTTCTCCTGAAGCTTTTGCTATGATTGGGCAGCTCACAATCAGGCAGTAAAAATGATAATACCAAATAGAGACCATGAAAACCAGCAGTACGATGGAATAGGGGTGATAGCAAGAGGTTATTTGTGTTTTAACAATACTTATTGATATTAAACAAGAAGTAGCAGTCATGTAAATGTGTAGAATGAATGCTGCTTAGACAGAGGAAAGAGGTGGTACCCGGGCCCCAGGTGGGAACAAATTTGTCAATGTCACATAAGAGCAAGGAGAGCAACATGACTGGATCATAAAGACCTAGTTCAGAGCCCAGGTAATCAGGTAGGGTTGGAGGCTGGAAGACTCTGGGCATGATGGGGTTTGAGGCCCTTACAGAGTGTTTAGAGAGATGGGAGGCAGGAGATGCTCTATACCTTTAAAAAGTATGTGCCATAGTGGGGTGAAGAAGCAGAAAAGAACCAGGAGTTGGGTCCTAAGTCGGAGTTACAGGGAAGAACCAATCATGTCCTGAACTGCAGGTAGATCAGTCAGAATGCAGCCTCAGTGAAGCCTTTGCTGAGTCCATGAAGGCTCAGGGGGAACCACTTGGCCAGTATGTGCAGTGACTGTGTGAGACCTCCTATCCTAAGGGAGGACATCTGTTTACAGACCCTGTCCTCTTTGGGATAGTTCACCTGCAGGGCAAGTCTTCAAACAACAGACTCACTTTCTAGATGAGGACATCAAGGGATAGAATGGTTGATTGGCCTTCATATCACACACTTTATAACTGATACAAAGCCTGCATTCCAAGCAGGCATTCTGATCATTGAGCCCATGCTTTTATGATCTTTCTTCAGATCAGGTTTCTGCCTCTGCAAAAGCCATGACCTGCTTTAAGTAGCCCCCTCCAAGTTAAGTCAACTTGTTGGACATTGTCCCCAGCATGGAACCCAGGCTAGCGAGTTTCCCAAGAGGGACATTCTCAGGGCTGCCTTTTGTGTACCTAGATCATTTTTCTAATGATTACCCTTGACTCTCACTCTTCAATTTCTTTGGTTTTATTACTTAACCACTTTGGGACTTGCTTTCTTCATCTGTTAAATGGGATCTCTAACCTTCCTGCTAGAATCACTATAAATACAAAAGTGGTGAATCCTACTTTTAATTAGTATCGAGGAAAGAACTTTGTCTTTTTTCCTGGCATTGACCAGCACCACTCAGTTTTGTGCAATAATCTCAAATGGGAACAGATTTCCCTACATAACACCCATAATCATACTCAATACTTATTGACCACTAGGCAAAGAACTGTGACTGAGTTTTCATTATTTGTGGAGGAACCCTAGGAGATAACTGTTGGGATTATTGTTCCCATTTTGCAGATATAGCAAGGGACACCTATTAGGATCACATCGTTCAACACAGATTACATGGATGGAGAGCAGAGCCGAGAGCCAAATTTCATCCCTGTGTCTGCAGAGCCAAAGGGCAGCTGTAGACCACTGGCATCCCCTGTCCCGCGTGGTGAAGAGAGCTGCGATGCTCATCTTGGCTGCTTTGCTATTATCCTCTGCAGCTGACATCAGGCAGCATCAGGCCTGAAACTGGTGCCAGGGGAGTGGCTCTCAATTAGGCTTGGAGTTTAACTTTTTGAGAAGAAACAAGAAACAGGCTCCCTGAAGTTGCTAAGTGAATGAAATTGAAATTGCCAGAAATGACTTGCCTTAGGGGAGACAGACTTCTCACTTCCCAGGTCACAGAAATTTTGTTTTCTCTCTCTGGCAGAGTGCTGACCCAGCAGAAGCCATACAGCCTGACAGTTGGCTCGGAGGGAGACTTTAAAGTGTCTTAGAAATTTGAAGCAAAGCCAAAGGGAAGGATTTCTGGTTGTAGAGTGAGACAGTAGCATGGTGTCCTCTGTCACAAGAGGGCGCTATATCGTCCTGTAAGCGTGAGTCTCAGAGTTAGGCTGGTATGGGTTCATGTCCTGCCTTCATCTGCATGGTCTTGTTCAAGTCGGCTGCTTCATCCTGTGTGAAAATATAGCATTCAAACTGATGGAAAGTGTCATTGAGAAGATTATACCAGGTCACATTAGCACATTGTGGCAGAGCTCATGTTCCTTCGTGGAGGTGATGCACACAATAACTTCGAAGGTTCTAGAATACGATCAGTCTATGTTAATGCTATCAACACTGGCAGAGTACAGCTTGGCTTTCTTCTAACCTACACATTCCAGAATGATATATTTGGAAAAGCAGCTCCTCAAATGTCTGTCTCTAGGTGTTTTATTTACGTTATTTTCAGGTTCTGGGCCAGGGAGACATCGGTTGCTAACATGCCGGCTGGACAATCACAAAGACTGAATTCATATCTTCCCCCAACATACACAAGTAAAAAGCTATTGGTGACGTCCATCACCCAGTGGCTGGGCAGGTGGGGGAGAGGAGGCAGATGCTTCTTGAAGCTCTTTGGCCAGTCAATGTAGCTGAATCAATGAGATCCTGTCTTAATTAAAGATGGGAAGTGACCCAGGATAAACACCCGAAGTCGACTTTGGACCTTCATATAAACATGCAAGTTATTCCGTATGAACAAGGACACACACATACACATGCACATACCGTATACTAAACCACATAAAAATGATTCTCAGATATCTTAGTCATCCAAATAATCTGTTTTTACAGTGAGCTGTCATGTTCTATATACCACAAGGATGAAAACTAAGAAGACAGACAGTCTCAGACATGGCAACTGTGCAGACTGTGTTGTTACTACCTCTGTAAAACTAGACACATGTCTGTCCTGTGTCCATAACATTGCCAATCCCGAAGGGTAGGCAAACGTGTCTAGAAAAGGTCTTAACCAAAATATTCATTGCAGACATTTTCATTCTAAGCACAGCCTGGGAGCAGCCCATCAACATGAGAATGGAAGAGAAATGTGCAAATAAATGCATCTCAAAAGAGCAAACTATTGATAAATATAATATTATGGATGAATCTCCAAAACACGCAAAGTGAAAGAAGTCTTCTGAATGGCACACACATGGTGTGATTCTGTCTATGTGTACTTCTAGGATAGGCAAGCCCACTGTGGGATGCGGGACTTCCAGCCGCAGGCGCCATCCCAGAAGCTGAACAGCCTGAAAGAGAAGTGAGATCATAGGCTGTCTCCAAGTAAGAGACAAGGCTGGTGGATACACAGAACTGTAACTTCGCAGTGCATCCCTGGCCCAGCCCTCACAGTGACTCTGTATCTGTAACCACTGCTTCCAGTTTAGTGGGCAGTCATATCCTGCAGAGGTGTAGACAGCTGTGAGTTAAAAATCAATGGAAGACTAAGCCATTGGGAGGCACCCACACTTTTATAAATTCTGTCTCCAGTAACTTGGCCCTTTTCTCACTTTCATTATTCGAAAAAATTCTTAGCGCTTCCATCATGGGGTGGGATTGATCCCTTTTTGATGCCTACAAGAACATTCTAGTCTACTTAACAAAGCCTGATCTCAAAAAAGCCTAACAAGGCTCAAATTCACTTAGCTTTTATCAAAACAACCTGGAGGCTGTGAAATGCCCACCTTACCTGGACCTAGTTGTCTATACAAAGAGAAAGAAAATACTAAAATCCAGCCTCAAGTAGCTGTTCTGTCTCACTTTAAGATGGAGGGCAGGAGGAGGAGGAGGGACTATGAAGTGTGTGTATAAAGTCCAGGGAGCAAAGGCTCACAAAGTCCACGGTCTAACTACAGATTTATACAATGCTGTCCCATAAACCTTACCATCATGTTACTAGAGGCCTAAAAATAGCGCTTACTTTCATTTGGGGCAACGTGTGGCTATCAGGAAAATCCGCAAGGCATACTAGACAGATGAACCAATGGACTGGGATGTGGGAATGCAGTGTAAATAGAGAGATGGAAATTCTGCGAAGGAATTAAAAAATGTCAAGATCAGAAGCTTCTTATCAGAAACTAAGGAGTCCTTTAATGAGCTTAGCAGTAGACCAGGACGCTGAGGGGAAAGTCTCTAAGTGAGGGTGTATCAGTATAAACTACTGACAGTACAGAGGCTGAGCAGATGGGGCTACCATCAGGGCTGTACTACAGAAGGTGTAGATTGTACAGAACAGGCCATGGTAGAAGTAGATCAGGCTTCTGGAATCCTTAAAGTGCTCAGTTGAAACTAAATTAATCAAAATAAGAGAGAAATGTAAAAATAAGAACAATGAAAAACACAAATAAAAGGAAATTGTGATAGTTAAGATAAATATTACCTCAGCTACATCAGGACTCACTGTGAATGCCAACATTCTAAACTAGAAGACAGATTGCCAGGGTGGGTCAATGAAGCATGATTAATAAAAGCTCAGGGTCAGAAACTGGGGTTCAACCTGAAGATCCAAAAAAAGAGAACAGCCAGCCACTGGCTCTTACCTCAACCTCAGTCTGAAATATTGCCTCCAGGAATCTCAGGATGAGATTTCAGACTGAGGTCGAGTTTTATATTCTTCCCAGTTTTATATTCTTCTCTAGGGCTGGGATTAAGGCATGCACCACTGTCATTAAAGGCATACACTGCCCAGTTTCCATGGCAACTAGTGTGGCTACTGAGATTAAAGGTGTGTGTCATTGTGGCTACTGGGACTAAAGGTGTGCATCATTATGGCTACTGAGATTAAAGGTGCTTGTTACCATAACCTGGTCTATAAGGCTGATCAGTGGGACTGTTTTACTCTCAGATCTTCAAGCAGTCTTTATTAAAATACAGTTGAAATGACACTACAGGTCAAAACCAAGATCCAACTATATGTTGTCTACAAGAAACTCATTTTAAATATAAACAGAAGTTGAATTAGAACTAAACAGAGAAAAATGTATCATGCTGACAATGCTCCAAAAGGAAGTGTGGTCACTATATTAATTTCATATAGAACAGGTTCAGAGGAGGGACATTTACCAGGGTTGAAAAGGGCAATGTATAAAGATACTGGGGCCACTTCTTCAAGAAGACTTCACAGTCTGCAACATGTGTGCACCTAGCAGCAGATTATCAAACTAGGTAGGGAAAGCGTTATGAGGCTATAAGAAGCATATGAAAGCAGTTGTTGAAGACTTCAGTGCTCCTCTATCAGAGCCAGAGCCAGAAGACAAGGACAGATTGGATTTGGCAATACCTTTAATCATGAGGATGTAACTGACATCTGTGAACTAATTCATCCAACAACAGCAAAATTTACCTTTGCCAGCTCCCAAGGGACATTCATGAACATAAATGATATCTCAGGCCTTAAACATAATAAAAATGCACAAGGTTCCTTTAAGATCATCATGGAAATCAACCACAAGTCAAGGATAAGAAACTAACCCCAAGTTTCCCAAACTTGCTGACATTGAAAGGATGAGTCTAAGAAATATACAGATTGAAGAATAAATATCAAATTAGATGAAAGAGGATGAAAACACAACTTATCATAATTGTGGGATGAAGCAAAGGCAGGGCGTAGAGGGACATTCATGGTTTTGAATATGTGTGCTGGAAAAGAAAAGGATCCGGAATCATCAATTCTCAATTTAGGGAACTAGAAAAGGAAAATCAATAAGGCCAAGCTAGGCAGAGAAAGAGCAACAAAAACTAAAGCAGATGTCAGGGGAATTCAGAACAGGAAGTCGGTAGGGGAAATTATTGTAGACACCACACTGGTGGTGGTTGCTACTGGGCCTTAAGGAGACTTCATAGCACTAGGCCCTTGCTCACTTGCTCTCCAACCATGTGAAAACACAGTGTCACCCCCTTCAATTTCTGTCTCTTACACCATGCAGCATGCAGCAACAGAGTGGAAGCAGGGAGCCCTCCCCAGACACCAGTGCTGATGCCTTAATTTTGGATTCTCCAGGCTACCAGGCTGTAAGAAATTAATTTCTCTTTGTTACAAATGACCTAGACTATAACACTTCATTATAGTAGAATAACCCGACTAAGACAACTGAAAGATCAAATGCTGGTCACTATGGAGAGCCATGGGAAATCCCATTCATTCCTTGTAGGATGCAAAATGATACAGCCATTGTGTAAAACAGTTGACAGGATATTTTGTTTTCTGTTTGTTTTTGTTTTGACTTTTAGAAATACTCATGTTATTTAATCTAGTACTTCTATATCTTGGTTGATGTGGGATTTCCCTCTGTATGCTGTGATTATCATTAATGAATAAATAAACTGCTTTAGACCTATAGCACAGCAGAATTTAGCTAGGTGGGAAAAACTAAGCTGAAGGCTGGGAGATAGAAGGTGGAGTCAGAGAGAATCAATGTAGCCCTGCCGGACACAGATGCTGGAACATTACCTGATAAGCCACAGCCTCATGACGATACACAGATTACTAGAAATGGGTTAAACTAAGATGTAAAAGCTAGCCAATAAGAAGTTAGAGCTAATAGGCCAAACAGTGATTTAAATAATACAGTTTCTGTGTGATTATTTTGGGGCTGAGCAGCCGGGAACTAACAAGCAGCCTCCTTTCAACAACCCTTGGTATTTGTACAAAGGTGTTGAAAAAGGTTTGGTGCAAAAAAAAAATTTGTAATAGCTTTATTATAATTTCTAAACTTGGAGCAAACTGGATGTCCTCCTAGATGAATAACATACAGTATATCCAGAAACTGTAATGCTACTCAAAAGACAACCTATCGAACCATGAGACACCATCAAAGACATAAAGATGAAAATGACCAAAAGAAAGAAGTCATATTAAAAGGCTACGTATAATGTCATTCCAGTCTCCTGACATTCTAGAAAACAGAGAACTAGGAAGTCAATAAAAAGATCAGTGTTTGCCAAGGAAAGAGACAAAACGAGTATGTAGAGGTAGTAGAGGTAGGACTTGATCCTAGCTATTCTGGTTCCCAAGTTTGTGACTCTATTATTTAAAGCCACCAGAATAGAAGGGATACTTACACCTGTCGTTCAGAAGATGTTTAGTGCAGTGAATAGATCATATATGAAACTAGAAAGGACTACAGTGTTACACTGCACAGAACAGACAAGTCAGCCCTGCGGGAAGCTGTAGTGTTCCTGTGATTATTGCACACCAGTGTGAGTTCCCTGACTGTTTCCAGTGGAGTAGTGTAGAGGGAACGTCAGTAATGGGCACTGTGCCTGGAGGGACAGAGGGCATTGGGAAATCTCAGTGTCTTTGTCTCAGTAGTGTTGTGAATCTAAAACTATTGTAAAAATATAACATGCATTTTAAAAACCGTGGAACAATGGTGACCTCTGAAGTGGTTAGAGGTGTAAATAGGAATTGGTTTGAGAAAGATTTCTGTAGTTTGAAACCTTAAAGAAACTGGGTAGTTCAAGTATATGAATTTGTCAACAGCTTTTAACTCTGAATGGGAAAAAAGGCCGGAAACAAGTGTCAAACTGTAGTTAATGATATATGCGCAGAGCTTTTGAAGGCATGTGCTGATGTCTGCCCTTTCCTTTAAAATGGGCTAATTGGTGGCCCTAATGATGGGCACACGAGTAGACACACAATCAATCAATAAAAGTAAAATTGTGTATATGTGGGTGTTCAGTTCAAAATTTTTCTATGGATTTGAACGTTTTCATTGAAGGGAAGAAAAACCAGCTCCCTGGACACTTTCCCTCCATCTACCTGAAGAGGAAATTCTAAAGGTCACACTGGAAGCCTGAAACACGCAGACTGTTTCAAAGGGTGAACTTTCAGATTCTTTGCTGTGCCTTAAGCTTTCAAGCCCCAAATGCAATTTAGCAGAGAAATGAAATTAGAAGTTTGCAGTCTTTCATCCCAATGCCTCCAGAGAGTGGAGCCAGAATTTTTTGCTTTGCGGTTCCATTGGTAGACAGACATGGTCCTCATAAGCCTGGTGATTTGGGTCCCTTACTTATTCTGTCGGGGTGAAGAGAGTGAAGGTGGACTTCTCACCTAATGGGCATCTATCCTCCACTCCCAGATTTCACACTCCATGGGCTCAGGAGACCACTGTTCAGCTGGGGAAAGTACCTGCCTTTGGCATACAAGCAGTCAGAACATTCTTCAGCTTCGAGGAGGAAATTCATGCTGTAATATGTATCGAGTCTTTCTCTGTCCCGCCAGCCAGCTTCCAAATGATGACATAGAGACGTATTATTAATTATGAAAACTTAGCCTTTAGGTTAAGCTTGTTTTCAGATAGTTCTTATAACTTAAATTAACCCATATTTTTATTAATTTACATTCTACCACATGACTTTTACCTCTATCCCAGTTTGTGTGTCTGACTCGTTCTCTATCTGGCTGGCATCTCTCGCGTGCCTAGATTTATCTCGAGTTTCCTCTCTCTGCCCAGAAGTCCCACCTGAATCTCCTGCTTAGCTATTAATCATTTAACTCTTTATTAAACCCATCAGAAGGCACCTTAGGCAGAGACACATCTTTACAGTGTAAAAAAATATTTCTCAACAGTATACATTATGAGCCATGTTGGGTGTACACCAGGCTGCATCATCAACCTCATCAGACAGATGAGAAGAGATTAATTATCTCTTAAGTGCCTTGAGTCATAGAACTTTAGTAGCAAAGGCGAGAGTAGAACCCACGTTGCCTGGCTCCTATGTTTGTAACCAGCTGCCCCTGGGGGTAAGTGATTATTTATGGTGGGAACTATATTTTTGGATCTGAATTCTAAATGTCCCCCAAAGAACATGTGTGAAAAACTTGGTCCACAAGCCTGTAACATGTTTAGGAGGTTGTAGAACTGTCTTAGGGTTTCTGATGCTGGGAAGAGACACTATGACTATGCTAACTCTTATAAAGGAAAACATTTAACTGGATGGCTTACAGTTTCAAAGATTTAATCCATTATCATCCTGGTGGGACATTTTGGCATGTAGGTAGACAAGGTGTTCAAGAAGGAGCTGAGAGCTCTACATCTTGCAGGCAACAGGAAGTAAACTGAGACCCTGGGTGTGGCTTGATCACATATGAGACCTCAAAGCCCACCTTCACAGTGCCTTGTCTCCTCCAACAACGCCACACCTCCTAATAATGCCACTCCCTTTGGGGGCCATTGTTGCACAAATTCTAATTGATGTTAATAATAAAAACACAGAGCTAGATGTTGAGGCAAACACTAAAAGATCAGATAAGTAAGGAAGCCAGCCAAATAGACAGACACTTTACCTTTACCCCGTCCTTAGAATGAAGGGGCAAGATCCTGTCTCCATGTCCTCAGACTGAATGGGCTGAGCTCCTTTCTCCTTATGTCTTGTATTCCTCTCTCTATTCAGTCATATTCCTGTCTCCACCTCCCTAGTTGTGGGATTAAAGGCATGAGATTCCCAAGTACTGAGATTAAAGGTGTGAGCCACCACTGTTTGCCTATATCTTTTTTTAGAATGATTCAATCTCATGTAGCCCAGGGTAACCTTGAACTCACAGAGATCTGCCTGCCTCTACCTCTGGAGTACTAGGATTAAAGGTATGTGCTACCACCTCTACGGCTAACTAGTGGCTTAGCTCTGAATTCTGTTCTCCAACAAGCTTTATTTGTTAGAGCACAAACAAAATATCATCACAAACCATTTTTTTTCAAATCACAGGAACCTTAGGAGGCGTGGACTCGTGGAATTGGAAGTGAGATTGGGACCTCGTAGGTGGAAGTTAGGGGCTAGTAGGAGGAATTTAGGTTTAGGCTGTTACCTCTTTGGGGACCTTGTTCCTTCCCCCTTCTACCTTCAAGAAGTAAGCAGCTTCCTTCCACCATGTTTCCTCCACGCTGTGCTGTTACTACAGACTCAGAGGGATAAGGTCAACTAGCCAGGTGTCGAAACACTGCACAATGAGTCAAATACAAACCATTCCCTCCTTTGAAATTATTATTCTCAGTCATTTGTAATAGAAAGCTGACTAGCACATATGCCTTTATCCAACCCAGCCCCCTTCCCAACTGGGACTAAGTGGGATTTTAGGATCTCCTGAGATCCTACCCCATGAATGACATCATTTTGAGGAAGACATATATTTAATAAACTTTAAATATTTAAAACAGTCTTCCTATAAGTATGTGTGTGATTTGTGTGTGTTATATGTGTATGTGTATCTGTGATATGTATGCATGTGTGCGTGTGATATGTGTGTTGTGTGTATGATATGTGTATATGTGTGTGGCATGTGTGGGTATGTATGTGTGTGTGACTTGTGCATATGTGTGTTATGTGTGCATATGTGTATATGTAATATGCATTTATATGATGTGTGTATGTATGTGATATATTTGTGTATGTGTGTGGGTGTGTATGTATATGTGGTGATAGTCACATTGCAAAATGTCTTCAGGTACAACTTTTACAAGAGCCTTGTGAGCATCCCTTAAGACAAGGATAGTATGTTTATTTTCATGTTCCAAGTTCCATCAAGGGTGAGAGAGGTCCAACAGATTGATCAAGATTACACTTCTGGGCTAGAGACAAAGGGAGGAGAATCCAGCCTCCCAGATATCCTGTTCATGTGGCTCCTGTATCACCTGCTTTTCCTCTCGGCCAGGCTCTTGGCTTCCGGGCTTACCTGATTTGCATATGAGATCATGCAATTTCTTGGGAAGTGACCAATATATAATGTGTAGCTAATGTGATAAAGCTCAATTCCACTTCTGTTACAAAGGAAGGGAACTCTCCAGGGAATCATAATCATCATGTCCCTCTCGGTGGAACTCAGAGAGTTTTATGGGCATCAGGAAACAATCCATCCTCACAATGGACCATTGGGCCTGGCAACTCCCGTTGTTCTCACGGATCTGTGGAGGGGGAAAGGATATTAAGAGATTTGGCCGAGGGTCACCAGCATCCAGGCTGTAAATCACACAGTCTCAGTGGCAGCTTGAGGAATGGAAGCAGGACTTCGGAATAACCATCCTGAGAGTGTGCTTCGGCTCTTATGTGTGTAATGTGTCTTTAAGCACCCCTAAGAGCTCGTGTCAAAGAGCAGAAATTGATGTCTCACATGTCAGCCTGGACACTCATTAGCAAGTCCCTTGTTCAAGGTCAAAAGGAAATCAGATAAGGATCATGAAGATCCCAATCTTCTTTTCCTCATGACTCTGCCCATCATTCCAGGGCTGGTCATAGTTTCACTGTTCCCTAGTCTGGTCAAGTGGTTGTTCCCTTCCCATGGTCAAACCTGTGCTAAGAAGGGAGAGTAGGGAAAGTATTAGCTTTGACAGGGATTGCAGCTTGCCTCTAACTTTATGACCTTGGGTGAGTCACTCTCTGTCTTTGGACATCAGTTTACTACTCCAAGGAATGACAGAGCAGATGACATTCTAGAACCATGAAGAAAGGCAAATATCCACACCGACACCTTGGGAGCATTTTGCTAGTCTGTGATTGGGAACACGGGGACTGTGCTATGTGCTCTGTGTACTCTGTCTGGCCCAGTTCCTGGCAGGAGAAAGGCACTTGATGAATGTGGGGTGAGTGCATAAAAACAGTGCAGCCCCCTGGCTTGGGATGAGCAATGTTGCCCCCAGTTCTGTTAGCAGCTTGCCTGAATTTCAAGCGTGACCCATTTCAGGCTGGAACCTCTGGCTGTTAGTCATCCCCGAGACCTGTCAGCATATAATCACTGGTGTCAAAGGTTCCAGTGACATTGAAGGCCAAGACTTTTTCTCCGCATCCAGAGGTCAGAGTGATTGATGTGTGAAGTTGGAATAACAGCGAGGTCCACTTAGTTGCCTTCCTAATGGCACTTCAGAGGTTAATTTTTGAAGTGGAGACTGGTGATCTTGATGAGAGCCGGAGTCACCATTATCTGGGAAAGAGAAAGCTGGTGTTGAAGTCACTTTGTCTGCTTCCAAGACCATAAGCAATTTTGTTTATCAACCTGCTTCTTTCATAGTGAGTACACAGATAATCAGAGAATCTAGTTTTGAGTGACTGAGGGATCCATTCTAAAACGTAAGCATCAAGTAACTTTAAATAAGTCCAATGCGACTACTGTTGCAAATGGCATTAATAAAACATGTCAATCATAACTGCTGGATTTCTGGGATTATAAACGTCAAGGGCTTTGGAAAGCAATTATACCACCCACCAGGAGGGTAAACTGAGGCACTGAACATTAGTAATTCACTCCAGATCCTGGAGGGAGAAGAGAGAAGAGCTGGGTCTTTGTCTCCATGTCTGTTTGGCTATGGAGCTGAATGAAGTTCTTGATCAGCAAGGTCCAATCAATTCTTCTCTCTGCTCATTGCAGAGTAATGGCATGGATCAAAGGGGGAAGTTTCAAACAGTATCCTTCAACCAACTATGGCTCCTCGAGGTACATGATTCATCTGGGTATCCTCCTCAGGGTCTGACTGACAAAGAATATTCATTAGCTGTTTAGTGTGAATTACTAGGGAGGATAATAAGAACTTTGACAAAGAGTCGGAGTGCTTTCCAAAGCATCTTCACATATTTATTTGATGTCTTCAACTTGTATTCTGCTGTGTGTAGCAACTTTGAACTTGCAAGGTGGACATGGAAAAAGAACTTTGTTAGCCAAGCTATTTTAGTTTCCAATAAAAGTCTGCTGTGGGTGTTCCTTTCTAATTCCTGTTGTTGCCACTTACGTTATGTTGGGTCTACACTGGCATGAAATCTGGGAGGAAATTATAGCTTATGCTTGTAAGCTCTCCATTTCTAATATATCTGTACTCCATCTAGAGGCCTTTTTATTTGTAATATTTTGTAATTTTTTGTAATTTGTAATATTTGCAATCTAGTGGTGGGAAAACAAAGCCAAAGTTTCAGGCTATAGAATCCTCAAAGAGTCTTGTAAGGCTCATTTGTTAGATATATAATGACTGATTTACCCAGAGAGCATCAAGACTCTGCTAGGTACTAGCATATGATGTCACTTCAGATGGAGTCTCTTCCCTGAAGGAATTCTGTGGAGGGTTAGTTGGCTGGCACTTATCAGAAATGCCACGTACCTACCACCATTCCTACTGCAGACCATGGCAAGGCATAAAGGCTATGCGTAAAAATGAACAAATCAGGTCAGGACGGAATATTACCTCATTGAAGGATGAAGTGGGATGGGGCGTGAAGAGGACAGAGTGGGAAAGAATGATAGGGCTATTGAATGGAGTAAGAACCAGCTGGTACATGTATGACATGTATACATGTATGACATTGTATGACAAGGGGCACCAAAGACTCAGGATGACTAGAGCGAGATGATGGGTCAATGGTAATCTGTATGCAGAGGTGCTCAGAAGCCATGGTAGTGATTTTGGCTTTGTTGCTGAGTAAAATAAAAAGCTCCTGGCAGGGGTTTAGCAAATAATGGCCTGATCTGATATAGGTTTAAAGAAGTCACTTTGGGCTTCTTTCTTGGCAGGAAAGAGATTCTAGGAAGTGAGAAGGGAAGGGAGAAGGGAACTAGGAAGTGTTGGGTGAGTGATACAGAGGCCCTAGAGAGGGATTCTATTGAACAACATAGACAGGTATCCATAGTGGCAACAAAGATCTGATTCTATTTCTCTGTCCATAGCCCAGCCATGGTAGGATCTAAGGAGAGTAGACACAAGAGAAAAGGAGACGAGGAGAGCCTCGAGGGCTGCCTGTGGTGTGGGCGGCCACTTAATGGCCCCAAGAGGGTGATGTGGAGCTTAATGTCTAGTTAGGGAGTCAGCATTTTTATGGTGCTTTTATTTCTGTTGCTATAAATGAAACACACAGCCTCCTGGTAGAACAGTCCTAAAATACATGCAGTAGACAGCCCTGCTTCCCGACTTCCTTCCAAAGAGGAAAACACTCGGTTCCAATCTGTAATGTGTTTTTCTAGACATGATCAAAAATATACAAGAATGTATGCATATTGCACTTTCTTTTCATTATTAAAAACTTCTCAATTATTTTCTTTTGTAATACTGTGGTCCAGACTACATAAGCTAACCGCAGCCTACTTTCCCAGCAAACAATACATCTCAGAGATTAATGTATACAGAATATATAGAAATGCTTCTGAGTCTTATCCACTGAGTTTTCTTACTGAGATGCATTACTGAGTGAGACCCCTATCACTATCTCTAATATTAATATTAATATTGTTAAATTAATAATGATGTAATGATAATATCTATGAACATACATATTATACACATACTATATTATACCCTAGAAATAGATTTTTATCTATCTTCCTATTATTTATCATCTATCTATCTATCTATCTCTCTGTCTATCTATCATCTATCTCTCTCTCTAGAGTACTATTGTGTCACCAAAAATATGGTAATTTACAGTCCACCATCAATGCACAAGAGAAACTGCTTATGATGACATCAACACTGATGACAACCTGCATTTGTATAATGTTTTATATTTGGCCAAAAGCCTTCATTGCTGTTCTTGCCATCTATTTACTGATCCCCCAAAACAAATCTGGGAACCAGCTAAGTGTACTCCTACTTTTTATAATGAGGAGAACACTTGGAGAGACAGCAGACTGCCTAGTTAGCGATAAGAGAAATAACTAGTTTAACAATACCTGCTTTTTTCAGATAGGAACAGTCACCAAAGCTCAGAGATGTGGTTTCTCTGTTAAGGCCATAAAGACAGAGCTGTGGGTAGATCTTGGTTGTTATGGACCTTAGGTCAAGTTAAACTCTCGGCAGGTATACAGAAGAGAAGACAGCAAGCATATGGCTCAAAGGGTGCAGACTGGTAAGGGCTTTCCTACATATATCTGGGAGGCAACAGGTATAGTGGCTACAAGAGTTCTAATGTGGACTGTGGAGAACCCTGCCTGGGCTCCCGTTCTGATTATTCCACTGACTAGCTCCAGAACCTAGGATGAACTGTTTAACTCTTGCCTCTGGTGATATTTTGTTTGTGATGTAACAAATAAAGCTTGCCTAGAAATTAGAGTGTGGAGAGAGCCACCAGTTAGCCATAAAGGCCAGGCAGTGGTGGCACACACCTTGAATCCTAGCACTCGGAAGGCAGGGTAGATGGATCTCTGTGAGTTTAAGGCCACCCTGGGCTACACTAGATTGATTTAGTCTCAAAAAGAAACAGAGCCTGGCAGCAGTGGCTCACACCTTTAATCCCAGTACTTGGGAGTCGGGAGTCACATGCCTTTAATCCCAACACTAGGGAGGATGAGACAGGAAGGGATATGGCTAGGCAGAGAGAGGAATGTAAGGTGGGAGGAGACAGGAGCTCAGAGTATTCTGTCTGAGGATTTGTGGGGATAAGATCTTGCCCACTCTGGTCTGAGAATTTGGGAGAGGTAACTGGCTCCTTTGCTTCTCTGATCTTTCAGCATTAACCCCTATTTCTGACTCTTGGTTTTTGTTATTAAGACCAATTAGAATTCATGCTACACTTGCCTCAGTTTCTTCATCTGTAAGATGGGACTCTACTTTCACAGTTATTTCGAGAGCTAAGTAAACACATAAAGTCCTGTCAGTCTTGCCTATGTAGTGAGTACTCGGGGAAATCTGGCTCCTCTCATTTCACTATAAAATGTGGCCTATAGCTGGAGTAACAAGGACGAGAATGTCAGACCATGAAATTCACCCTCTGCCACTCTTGGTTTTGACCGGAAGGAATCCAAGTTTGAATAAGGTTTCCTTATGTTAGAACAGATTAAAGTAGAACATAACTGGAGTCCAGGGACCAGTGGCGGGTGGCTGCCAAGTTCTTTATGGCAATTTCATTGTCTGGGAGAGAGGAAGGCCAAGCTGTGACTGCACTTGGGCCTTGTCAATGCCCATCAAATTGTCTACTCTGAACCAGTACATTGGCGATTACAGCCCAGGTTCCATTGCCAGGGAACATTTTTTGATTATTACTTTATAGGAAATAGGGTTTGTTTTCTTCCATCTGCCAAGCAGTGGGCCCGTCTCTATGGAAGCAGGCTTGAGAGAGAACTGGAAGCATCCACCCCTGCAAGGAGCTCAGCCAAGACGGGTTATGTTGTAAGGACGAAGGATCCTCCTTTGTAGAGATTCCTAATACTGTGCCACTAGGCTTTGTCTGGTAAGGTCAGCTTCTGGCTTAGCTGGAAGGCAGTCACTCCCAAGACGAACTCCTATGACACTAGTGGCCATACTTTACTCCCAGGACAGTATGCACACACCATTGAGAACAGGACTCATAGAACTAAGAGGCTGCAACCGTCTTTCTCCACTCCCACCTTGCACATAGCAAAGCTTTTTAATAAACGGCGTGCCTGTGCTTTCCAACTTCGCATCGCTGTCTCAAGGAAGGCTTTGGATAAATATGGTGCCCAATAACTTTAAGGGATCAAGCGCTTTCAAGAAATTTTTCTGCTAAGAAGTTGAGCTGAGGGGAATTGAAAGCAAGGCTGCCAGCTTTGATGTCTTAAGTATGAAATTTCAATGGCTTACCAGCTGTCAAGCTCTACTGCTTGGGTGGCAGGGCAAGCTTTAAGAAAATGATTATATCACACATCCCATGGGTGACAGGCAACGAGGCATCAGTAGCCTGAGGAACCCAGAAGGAACGATGCTGGAGAAGGAATGATGCTGGAGGTGGTTAGGGGTAGGGACTGATTGCTCCTCACCCTGACCCTTTTTCTTTCTTGTAAAGATAATTTGATTTGGATTTTTTCTCTTCCAAAAATATTCTCATTACCAGGACGTGAAAAAATCATGGAAAATCAGAAGACCAAGTAGTCTGGCTCTTCATGGAAGGGAAATATTTTTGTTATGCTATTTTTCTATGATAAAAAGGTTCCTTTTATCATAGAAATATGCAATATATGATATACAATATCAAATTTTCTCTCTGTAGCCATAACTTAGTGCAGCTCTCATCCCTCATCAGAGAAGCCTTGTTTTGCACTTGATGGGAACTAATACACCTGATGAGAGAACAGAGAATGAGTGACAGGTGGAGCGCTGAGCCCCAAAGGAAACATATAGCACCACGCCCTGCCCCACATAGCTCAGGAAACATTTGAAGGAGGGGGTGGGATTACTGTAAGAGCTGGAGGTCAGGGAGCACTGCTGTGAATCAGTGTCTTTAGGCCATGGGACAACTCACAGTGGTGGTATTGCCAACACAAGACCTACACAAGAGAAGACCAGAGAAAACCCCAGCACTATCTTAGGAGTTTGGACAGTTGAAGGCTGTTGGTATAGGGATCAGTTTTCTTCAGGAAAGTGGTCCCTGTTAGGGTGCCCATGCTCCGTTAGGTGGCTCTCCACCCATGTACATAAGGACAATACTGATTGGCCTCAGTGGACTATGGGAAGAGAACAGGAAGTCGGGAGGGTGGTGTAACCAGAGGAGACATCTGCAAGTACTTGGAGAGGGAATGTGGTGTTGATATGACCAAAACATTGTTCATGTGCACGAAATTATTGAAGAATAATTTTTTTGAGGTTATATTACTTCTTTGACTGTCTACATACCTTATACAAATTACTTTTCTGGTATTCTTGGTTGACTAGTTTTGTCTTGCCCAGCCAATATGATAAAATGCATTTTTGGGGTTGTTGAAAAATCTTTGCAATTTACATGTGAGACTAGGAGTCCCTAGAGTCAGAACACATCAGTGTCATTGGAAGAGTTTATAAAACCTCTAGGCAGTGCCTGGGAATCTGCGTTTTAAGACTCAACAATTTTGAGAGCTTGAAGGCTTTATCTCATAGATCACACTTTGAGAAACATTCAAGGTGAAGATCATGCTTGTACTGACCCACTGAGTGGCCTTTTGTATAGATTTGCCTATTTCCATCATCTTGGCTATATCCATCTCCGGTGACTTTTCACTCTAGCTATAGTGAATATCTGTGGCTATCCATTTACTCACTCACTCGTACAGTTTTCTTTGACATTTTGCATAAAATAAGCCCTTTCCTAGGTGCTAATGGCCAGGTACAAGACAGCTCCAGTTGTTTGTGTTAACAAACTCTCACTGATGGACATAAACACAAAGAATCACTCTGTTGCCCTGTGATAGGTTGGAAGGGGGATGTAAAGGAAAAGTCCCAACTACTGTGCGGAGACATAGAAATTCAAAAGCCCCAAAGGCCTCTGGGAAGAGATGACATGTCGGTAAAACCTAAAGGTAGAAGAGGAGTTAGTAGATGTCATTTTCAAGATCGACAGAATATGAATGAATGTATTGGAGGGTGTTAACTTTGAAAGCAAGCGCAGGTATCTGCATTTCCTTCATCTTTAGATGCTGATGTCCATGCTCAAATGTTCAGGAAGTATACCAGCGAGGGTCAGTTAGAAAAGGAAAAAAGGAGTTTGCTAGTTCACAAAAGGGACTGATTATAAAATAGTCTGAAGAGTTCACAGAGCAAATGGGGAAAGTGAGAAAGGTAAAATTGGTGAGCACAGGGTGCAGCTGCCAAACTTACGGACTGATAAACCAAGAAGGTTGTGAGGCTTCCATAGCTCTCTGGTCCCCTCTCACTAAACCATGCTGCTGGGAGCAGCAAAGGGAGCTGGGGATGCTGCCCAACCAGTGCTAGAATCTAGGAGAATTAGAACCAAGGCTGAAGATGAAACATAGACATCCGTGCATGGCTGTGTCCCACTCGCAGAGTGCAGGTGTGCAATGCAGGTGCTGCTGAGAACTTCACTGGCTGGGGTGAGAGAACTCAATGAACACACATAGGTGGTGCTGAGATCTGAGAGAACATCACTGATGTGGACACTGGGGAGGTGGGGCTTGCTCTAAGGCCTGAGATCAAGGAAGGCTTGCATCCAGGCAGGAAACTGCCAGCTGATGATGGTGGTCTTGGTACCCAATATGACTGAGAGGATGCCATGGAAATCAGAAGCAGGAAACAGCTCCTTTTCTTTTCCTCTTGCCTTCCACTGTCCTTCCAGAAATCCCTAAAGACAAAACCTGAGCAAAAGCCACCAGGTGCCCCAAGCCAAGGAAAAAAATGGGAGCAAGATCAAAGAGGCAGGAGGTCAGCACACAGAGAAAGGAAGCTGCAATCGCCCATCCTACCCTACTTTGCCACACTGCGTCTTGGGGAGTTAGGCAGCCAAGTGGTTATACATTTCCATGGCTCCTCTTATCCTCAGAAAATTCTTTTGAAAAGTGGTCTTTGTGCTAGGCCTAGTGGCACAGGTTATAATCCCAGCTAGTTGTAAAGCTGAAGTCTGAAGATTAAAAGCTTAAGTTATTGTAGAAGGAGTTCAAAGCAAGCCAGGGCAACTTTGTGACACTCTATTCCAGATTAAAGGCAAAACGATGGGCCAGGGAAATGGCTCAGTTGGTAAATTGTTGGCTACATAAACATGAGCGTCTGAGTTTGGATTCTCAGCACCTGTATAAAAAGCTGGATATGACCGGATGTGGAGGGTAATGCCACCACTAGGGAGGCAGAGATAGGATGCTTCTTGGGGTTTACTGGCCAGACATTCCAGCTCACTTGTCAAACTCCCAGTTCAGTGAGAGATCTTTCTTGTGACAGAGGAAGACACCTCTCGCATCTCTAGACATGGGCATGCAGCGCGCGCGTGCTTGCGCGCACGCACGCACACACACACACACACACACACACACACACACACACACACCTGCTCTCCTCCCACAAGACACACACACAAAGCTAAAAAGATAGCCAGGTATGTAGTTCAGTGGTTGAGTTTTTATTTAGCATGCATTAGATCTTACCTTCAATCCCCAACAACATAAGCATGCATGCATGCATGCATGCATACACAGGCATAGGTACATGTGAGAGTACATTCACACACAGACACCACTTTGTGCATACAGACATATGTCTTTGAGTTTGAATGAAAACTCTATGTAAATGTTGACAGGCTAGATGAATGAATCAAGTCTTTACCAACATATTGCTGCTGCCCCTGCACTCCGCTGCATGTCCCTCATTACAGCCTCATATCTGTTCCTGTTAAAGTGGGCAACATCATTCCCATCGGCCGGTGAGACTGAAGCTCCAAGATATGCATTGGTTTGCTTGCACCACATACCTTCTAAGAAATGACTTAGGAATAATGAGACTGAAGTCTATCAGCCCTCACAGTGGTCAACTCCTTCAGCAAGGCCCACGTTCGACAGGCCAGCATTGCAGGGCCTTTCTCCCCTAATCCATAGAGGCAGGTGGAAAGTGGCTTGCAGCTTACCTGAGCTTCTCTTAGGGTCTATGAGTAACTAACCTGGGAGCTAACTGACAATAAAACCCCAGTGGAAGTGACAACCTTGCCATTCAAAACCAGGCTGTGTGGCTCCAGGCTCCTGTCGGAAAACTCTCCCCTGACCTTTTCTTAACACATGGCATTTTTGTGTTCTGTTGATTACAGATCACTTACATGCAGCACTCAGTTGACTGTTAAATTGGAAAGTGAGAAAAAAAGGAAAAAAAAAAACAGAAAGTGCATGCTTGCCAGAGCAGTGCGTCAGAGCAGTTGTTCCCAAGGTATTCATCTCGGTGTGTCTAAACACCTATAATTAAACTAGCTTTGGAGCCATGCCTCTCGGAGAGCACAGAAGAATCAATTCTGCAGCGTGTGGATCCTGGGCTGTGAACACACAGCTCAGCAGTGAAGATGTTCAGAGCCGACCAGATGCTGGGGCTCCAGAATGCAATTACCCACCTATCCAGGCAGATGGATGATCCCCTGATCTTGGGGACATCTGAGCCCAGGGTAGCAGAGGGAGAGAGAGAAGTGATGGATATGGTAACTTCCAGTTCTCTGTGTCTTTACCCCAGCCTCGTTTCCGTGTTGGGGATTTTATTTTCATAGCCGGGATGCAGTGATCACCCAGTAGCTTTGTGTTAAACAGCTAATTAATGGGAACTCAAGTCAGAGCTGTCTCATTTATGAGACTCTGGAGCAAGCAGAGACACTTCGCTCATCTAGAAAAATAAGTTGGGATCAAGCTGCGTCTCCTATATAAATATGTGAGGCTCTGCTGTCAGATACCAGGAGCAGCCAACACTGTCTGGCTTCCCATGAATCACTAAAATGACCTGGACCTTCAGTTTGAGTTGATTGTAGCTAATGTGTGCCACATAATCTCATATGCTCAGAATGTCTTGTGAACCAAGCATGCTATCAAGATACAGCTTTAATTAACATTTGCTTTTTACATAATATACGCAATTTATTTTGGCAAGAGTGCATTGAATGTAAAATCTACATAATTAAGATACTAAACCTGCAATATTTTTTCTTTGTAGTTTTTTTTTTTTTTTTTTTTTTTGCTAAATGACACGGATTCAGCAACATTTATTACTCTACAGATAGCTGCAATGGGCAATCATGATTTCATAGCTGCTTTTTCTCCATCCCCCCCCCCCTTCATTGTTCCTCCAACCTCAAGATACAGAATTACGTAGCTGTTTGTTCACTTTTTACATTCAGGATTATGAAGCTTGTATGTAGTTGAATTTTACATTACAAATGAGGCAGGAGCTAGCTGTGATAGTACAGGCCTGTAATTCTAGCACTCTAGAGGTGGAGGCAAGAGGGTTGTGAGTTTGAGGCCAGCCTGGGGCACATAACCAAACTTCAGGCTAGCTTGAGCTATGTAGTACAACCTTGTTCCAAAAAAAAAAAAAGTACAAAAGAACAAAGAAAGGACCTCCTGGTTCTTTGGTATAAAAACTGTTATAAATGTATAGCTTGTTTTAGATTATATATATAGAATATATATTATATATTATCTTCTGGGTTTGCTAACTAAATGTTTCAGTCATGACACTACTGACTCACAGTCAAGTGGAAGTGGGCACCTTCAAGGTCATGCATATGACCTTCACTCTGAGGTGACCACTGACCCCGAGTAGAGTTATAACTCACCTAAGGTCACATCCATGCAGGAGTCAGAGCTAAAGGTGGAGTCTGAAGTCCTCTAGTCGCTAGGCCTGCTTTGTAGGAACACCTGCGCTCTCTGTCTCCAGGGAGCCTTACTGCATGTCTTCTAAGCTCAGAATATGCCTCTGAATCCTGGAACGCAGACATATTTGAGGGGGGAATGGAATCAGGCTTGGAGCCAGGCACTTCCTGGAAGATCCTGTAGGAGCTGGATCCCGACTACATTGTTCTCCAGATAAGTCCTGTAATTGGGTCAGAAGGCTAAGGACTTGGCTTCAGGAATCAGAGCCATATATGCTGCCACAGTACAACCAGCCACGGCCCCTAACACCAGAGAACTGTTGTTGGTGAAAACCTAGGGTCTCAACGGATCACTGCCCAGTAAGGGGGGCAAAACCACCCTGCTGCTGGTGCCGGTTTTTGAGGTCTTTCCTCAACTCTTTCCAATCTGCTTCCGGATTTCTGGACTGCCAAGTACTTTCCAGACAGGGCCTGGGCGGGGCCTTTCTCAGGACTCTGCTGTGCTTCCCTTGAAATGCTCGCTGTGTAAGCCAGGGATGGTGCCTGCGTCAGTCTCCTGCTCAGATCTGCAGAAAGCTGCTAATTAGAGCCAGTAATTGCTGGAGAAGAGGGAGCTGACTACTTGTCGGCTGGGGGTGGGGAGCGGCCAGCGCTCTCCCTTGCTTTCTTCATCTCCTCGGTTCTTCCCCAGCTGTAGTCATCACCTGCTTGTCCAGCGGATCCTGGTGGCATCGTGCCAGGGAAGTAGGCTGGCTAGCGTGAGGGCAGAGTACTAGTGACCTTGGCATCAGAACCAAGGATCATCGTAGAAGAGGACTCAATGGTACACTTCTGCAGGACATAGGTCTCAAAATGTCTTGCTAAAAGGAAAGAAAAATAGTACCATACCCTGAGAGCTACATTCCAGCAGATGGGGCATAGATGGGGCCTCCATCACACCAGCTTCGTCTGCTGGTGCTGCCTCCCACAGCAGAGAACCAGCTTCTTTTAGCCTTAGCATTGTACTCCTATGATAGAGATGGAAAGAGCAACAACTTGGGAGGATTACGAGAGGTTTAAATGCACTAACACATATATGTACATACACACCCATGTACCAGCTAGTGATGGGGACAGTCTAAGCAATGCATGATTCAATGTCACTACCCTGCAAACATCCACAGGTTGCCTACAGACTTGTTGAAGGAAGATCAACATCTGTATCACTTTGCAGCACAGGAGGATGAAGTGGGTGTCTGCTGAATAAGCAGGATTCTTTTATCATCTACTTGGTGTTTATGAGTAGAAGGAGGGCACTGTAATAATAGTAAGCAGTGCATCAGAAATACATATACCAGTATCATGCATCTCGTGACTATAAGATGTTACAGACTGCCCCTCATAGTACTGTACTTGTATATAATAGTGCATCGGGCTTGATTACCTCAGCACCATCTCAAAGTCAGGAAACACACCATGCTCTCTAGGCTAGCCCCTGCTGGAGGCTTTCCAGCTCCATGGTCATCTAAAGGGGCGACAGTTACCTGCTGCTGCCTAGAAGGCTGTGCAGTGCATCGTGGTATACAGTGCAGAATAATGGTCGGTCTAGGATCACTCTTCCTTAGCGCATGGTCCTGAGTTACTGTGAACTAGGTTAAAGCAGATGGCCCACTAGGAGCTGGCACTTCGTGTGATGGTAAATCTTAGTGCTATTTCGGATGACCGTGGAACAGCATTTAATGGGCTCTGGTTAGCCCCATGGTCCTTTCCCCACCGGTTCTTCTTACCTTTTATGGCATGTGAAGAAGTGAACCAATCGTGGTGACCAGACTCCTATGATGAATATAGCCTCTCTCTATATGCTCTGTGTGGCAGCCACATGTTTAGCCCTGCTTAGGTCTTCATGGAAAATCCCATCATGTATCTCAGGGTCCTAGCATATGGGCTCAGAATATCCAGTAATACGGATTGTTGTACTCTGCTTTATTTACTGAGAATGTAACTGTAAAATAGCATTATTGATGTATGTACTGGTATTGGTATGTTAACTTTCCACTTCCTGAAGATAGAGTAATTGCTTTGCCTAATATCCATTTGCTTAGCAAATATACCTATAGGCATATTATAATCTTACTTTTATATGTGTACTGCCAGCACACACACAGCTCTTCATTTATTCATTCAACAAATAATTACGGAGCACCAAGAGAAGCTCATAATAGTAGATCAAGAAGGGGTTTGGCCAGCATCCTACTCAGGGCCTCGTGTAGAGAAGAGGGGCCCAGCGTCTTACCACAGTGAGGCTCATCTTCTTCCCTTCACCAAGTAGATTCCACTGCCCCTCAATATAGTCACTCTAACAGCAGGCTTACTTTTCAACCTCTGGGCTGGCCAGACCATAATTCTGGGGAGCAAAGCTCTCTGACTTTCTGCCTGGCATTGGAGCAGCTCTTATAGTGGGTTCCAAGGCTACATTCATCAACCTTTTGTTTATTGGCACAAATCTCCATCTCAAAGAGTATGGCAAAGTAGCCAAGAGCTACGCCATATTGCTTGGATTAGAATAATGGTCCTGCTGTATTCTAGCTGTGGGGTCATGCATAAGTTATTTAACTTTTTCATGCCCATGTATTCTCATACAAACTAAGGATGTTTTGCTATTTATTTTTACATCATTTGGAGTTAATAGTTTAAAATATATGAAACATTTAGAGTACAACCCGTTACATAGGTGAGTATTCATTTATAGCTATTGGGTAACGTTCCTGAGAAAACTCTGCAATGTACACAATGGTTGCTGGGGTATCAACCATCCAAGTCACATTCTGGGTAGTATGCATGACAAGAGGACTTATTCCTATTAAGCTGCCATCTTTAAAGATTCTTTCTAGGAGTTTCTCTTGGCACTTTTGTTTACAAAACCTGTTTCTTATATACTTACAATAATGGACACTAGAAAACTAGATTTCAACCTAAATAGCTTGTGCCTTATTAGGATGTTGTTGCTAAGGAATGGAGAGTAGTGGTGGCTGTGGAATGTCTTGAGCCAACGGTAGCCTCTCTTATATATTCATGGCTCATAGAAAGCACCCTCACCCATCTGCCCCTTACTGGACTGACTGGGAGCTTGGGTTCCACTTGTGAGCACAGGTGTCTTTTTGTCCTCTTCAACCACATTCTAGTGTCCTCCCCCTGCTCTGGTCACTGTCTCCCCACATGGCTGTGACTCTCTTCTCTCCCATTCAACTCTATCAGTGACCCCCATCATGTGGGATACAGACTCCCTCCTGCTCTCCTCCCACACTCACTGTGTGGCTGAGGGTCCAGCATGCACTGCTGATCCCTTCCCCGAACTCCAGATGAAGATGCTTCAAGGGTCATGTCACCATTTGCATGGCCAAATCTCACTCAGCTCTTTCTTCCTGGGGTTTCTTCTCTCAGAACACAGAGACACCTCCAGTCTTCTTGAAGTCCAACACTTATCAATCGGTCTAATGTCTCCATATTCTTGACTGTCTCACCCCCACCAGCAGATCCCTGAAAGTCCTTATAATGCCCATTTCCCCTGGACAGTTACACCTTAGTCCAAGTTAAGCCATGCTCAGCTGGGCTGCCGAGCTTCCTTCCCAGAGAGTTGCTCAGCCTCCATCCTCCTCTGCATGAAACAGAGGGCTCGGTTCTGGGTGTTACAGATAGATCGCCTGGGTTCAAATCTTACTCTTACACATATTTGCTAATACATGATGGAGTGAGCTTCATGTGTGTGTGTTGTGCACATGCTACAAAGCATGGGTGTCAGAGGACATTCTCTGGTGTCAGTTCTCATCTTCTACATTGTTTGAGATAGAATTTGTTTTTTATTGTTTGTTTTTTGTTTTTAAATACATGTGCTTGGTTAACTGGCCTGAGAACTTGTGGGGACATCTGGTCTCTACCTCCCATTCCCCATTGGAGTACTGGGATTACAGATGCTTGCTCCCATGCCTGACCATTGAGGGAATTCTGGGCATTCGAACTCAGGTCCTCCCATCTGCACAGCAGGCACTTTTCAACCTCAGAGCCATATGCTCCTTCCCGAACAAGCTTCTTCATGCTTCTTTGTCTCTATTTCTTCATCTATAACAGGAGAGCAATCGTAGTACCTAGCTCGTGCAGTTATTGTGAGCATTAAATGAGCTAATATAGGAAGGCACTCAGCAATGCCTGGCACATAATAAGTACAATCAATAAATGTTAGCTATTATCATTAGCTCTTATTACTATACATTTTTCATGTAGCAGCCAGAATGATCATTTTGAAGCATAAATTAAATGCAATCATTCTTCTACTCAAAACTCTTCAGTGATTTCTCCATTCCAGTGACAATGGGATTGTTACACATCACAAGGCCAGACCCTGACCTCAGCCTTGCCTCTTGTCTGAGCTCTTTGCCATCACTTACTATCTGAGGGGCAACAACATTCATACTTTTTGCTTCCTTTGGGGCTTGGCCCTAGCTCTGCCCTCTGCCTAGGAAGCTCTGTCTCCCTCCAGCTGTTCACAGGCTGCCTGTGCCCCTCCTCCCTGCTTTTTATTAGATCTCTGTTCAATTATCTCTTTTTTCATAGACTCTCCCTGATCACGGATCATAAGGAACACCTCCGAGCTGGTCACTCCCCCTCATTTTCCACGACATTGACCAGGCTTTCCAGTTACCTCCTTGTTGGTTTATCTGCTTAATTTATAGGCTGCCTCTACAGGAATATGTGACAGGTATGATCTCACCTTGTAAAGTTATGGTTCCTAGGACCTAAGATTGGAACACACGCAGTGGGTGCTCACAAGCCAGTTACTAATGAGAGGAGACATCCTTCCAGAGGAGCTATGGAGGATAATAACCTTTCTTTTTTTTTCTTTAATACGAAGATTTTTTTATAATTCTTTATTGATATTTATTGAGCTCTACATTTTTCTCTGCTCCCCTCCCTGCCTCTCTCCTCCCCACTTCAACCCTTCCCCAAGGTCCCCATGCTCCCAATTTACTCAGGAGATCTTGTCTTTTTATACTTTCTACTTCCCATGTAGATTAGATCTATGTAAGTTTGGGATTGTGGTTTGTAGGCTGGATTTTTTTGTTTTATGTTTAAAAATCACCTATGAGTGAGTACATGTGATAATTGTCTTTCTGTGTCTGGGTTACCTCACTCAAAATAATGTTTTCTAGTTCCATCCATTTTCCTGCAAAATTCAAGCTGTCATTATTTTTCTCTGCTGTGTAGTGCACCTTTATTTTTACTGAAGGAAAGTCAAGGATTTGAGGCACTAAAATCACACAGCATTAGCAAATTCACATGGATAGGAGCATTACAGTGCCTTGCTATCACAAGTGTGATATCATTCTCAGACCTAGAGAGCCAGCCTCACCTTGGTGACTCAGCAAATTCTCCTGTCTCCACCTCCCAGGTTGAGGTTACAGGTATGCATGGGTTCTCTGCGGACACTGGAGATCCAAACTCAGCTCCCCATGCTTGCACAGAGAACATGCGCTTTATCCACTGAGCCATCTCCCAGCTGCAGAATTTAAAGAAGGTTCCCAGGAGGTTCCATGAGAAGCCCTGGGATAGCATATCCAGGGAACCAGAACTCCCTAGAATAGTTACAGAATACAGGACACAGGGAGATACGTTCACTGGTATGTAAGTTCACCTGTAAGTGAGAGAACCCAGAATAAGGGTGCAGTTTCAGCCAGGCTCATTTGCATCTTCTGGAAAAGTCTGAGCTGATATAGCTGCTTGAAGGTATGGAGTTAGAGGCTCAGAATAGCCCTGAGCAGTCTGTCAAGGTAAGTCTTCCAAGCTTGTCTTTTAATTAAGCTTTTCTGATATTTTGAGCCCCCACTTTATGCCTAGTTGAAACAACTCCTCCATAGTAGTTACTGAGCACCCACTACCTGCTAGGAGCTGGGGAGATGAACAGGAGGGTGCTACTGCCCCTGGGGGATCTCACCATCTGCAGGGGAGAAAAGCTAGAAATGTATAGTTGTGGTTGCTGGCCCCTCCTGGTGACTTCTCAGACAATGAAAGTATTAGGTGCACAGCAAGGATCAGAACTAAGGCCCTGATGACAGAGGGTAGAGAGGAGCCCAGTTCAAACTTGCTTTCAGGATGCTTATTTAATTGGAGCAACAGAAAACTTAACAGCAGAGAGAAGGTAACACGCTGACCAACAGTACAGAGAGAAATCTGCATGCTTGGAGCAACACTACAGACTGTGGGTAGAGGGGAACTCTGTCCTGACAGGAGCAACCACCAGTGGCCAAGGGATGCCAGAGCCAGGACACCACAGTTTACAACCTTCATTACACTAACTGCTCAGACAAGAATTATCAAAGGATGCTTACAGCACTGGGAGAAGTTGGGGAGAGAATATACACATGGTCTCAGATATAGTCTCACATAATGCTGATTTCTAATTGGCCCGACAAGGAAGGCAACCTTACAGCGTAGCAACCTGGCAGACATCAAGTGGTAATGTAATGTCCCCGATGACAAGGTCAAATGGAATCATACATCTCAAACTGAGGGTCATTCTACAAAACAACTGGAATACACAATTCAAAACTGACAATATGGTGGTGATAAGCCTGAGAACCAGGTTCAGGATACAGGATAACAAGACCTGACAGCCAAACTCAATTCCTTCCTTGATTGAATCCTACCTGTAAAAGGGACCTACACATCACATTCTTGGGACAGTTAGGGACATCTGAATGTGGACTCTGCACTGGATAACAGTTCTCTGGTATACTGATGGGATCATGGCATTGTAGCCAGCTAGGAAAGCTGTCTTTTTCTTAGAAATGACACGCTAAAGAATTTAAGGGTGAGGAATAACGGGACTGCCATCTGTATCAAGTGGATTCAGGAGGGGGCAGGTTTAGAGAAGAAAAGATAAGATGTTAACAGCTGGTGAGTCTAGGCATGGAGGGAGCGTTCAGGTGTTCTTTGCACTGTGATTGCAGCCTTTCTGTAGATTTCCTTTCCTACGGAATCACAAGGATGTTTTGCTATTTGAGCTGGCTGATTTTTAGTGCGTTCAGAGGACACAGTGCATTCCCAAACTCACACCACTGGGGGTTTTTAGCTACATTGGACCCAGTGCTTATACCACGGGAAAGGGACGGGGTGTCAATCTTTGCGGAGGAGGTGGCACAACAGCTCGGATTCGTCCTTTGGGAGAAGCTTACCTCTGTTTCCTTAGTGGAGACTCTGAACTCACAAGCCACGAGTCCACACCAGAAGCACAAAGTCTAAACTCCTGCTTCCCAGGAGGGTCTGGGGAGGGTCAGGGGGCTTTGGGAAGTGGGGTGGTGCTGGAATTTTATTGGCAATGATGAGCGCTGTTATTGCGGTGGGGAAGGGAGGTGGGGGAGGATGGATTACAGTTATGAGGGCTTGAGAGGAGTGAACAGCAAAGAACATTTTTAGTCACAGATGGTTGATGAGAAATGCAGAGAAGGGGCCCCAGCACCTTATCTTCCTAGCTGATTGCAGGCAGGGAGGGTGTGCTAATGAACACATTGATTTTCCAGCTCCTTAGAACAATAGCAAATGCTATTATTAATTGGGATCCCACAGCAGGTGTGGGGGAGGAAAGGCACCGCTGAAGTTTCTCTGGAGGACTTAGGTGACTAGAAAGAGCGAGGAAGAAGGTCATGTAAGCAAGGGTGCTGGACAGACTTGACATCCAACTCCTAGCCTGGCTCACAGACAAATTAACCTTTCTCTTCTCGTCAGACCCCTTACTTCCTGACTTGTAACAATTTGAATAATAGTTCTCTGTGAGAGCAATAAAGGCGTGATGTGAGAGAGTTAGTAGATGGGAAGGTACATGGCTTTTGAGCCATAGATTGTTTTAATTCAAGAAGAAAAAAATCATTTCCTTAAGAAGCATTTTGAAGCCCATACTATTGCGATAGACTGGAAAGCCTAGTTTTGTCCTCCCTAGAACTGGTCATTTCGCCAATAGGCCATCAACAAAGCAGGAGTAAATGCTTTGAGAAGAGCTGGGGAGATGCTCAGTGGGTACCACACACATATATGCTTTGAAAGCATGAGGCCCTGAGTTCAGATACCCAGGACTCAGCTAAGAAGCTGTGCAGCTGTACACATCTGTAACCCTGGAGCTGGAGAGGGGCTGGATCCCAGGAGCTTGCTGGTCAGCTAGCCCAGCTCAAGCTGCAAGCTCCACGTTCACTGAGAGACTCCCAGGCAAAAATTAAGTAAAGAGCAATAGATGAAGAAGCCTGATGTCAATCTCTGGCATCTGCATACATGTATGCACATATACGGATGTGCACACATTAGTTTTAAGTTTGAATAAAAATGAGGACTGGCTGCTATTAAAAACATAGAACAAGACTGACTTGGGACACCAGGAAGGGCCTCTGGAAGAAAACAGTGCCATCAAGGAAACCCACCAGTGACACTCCTGCCCCTCCCCAGACATCTACAGATTGAAACTGGTTGACCAGATGTGATGTGGGATTCCCCTCTGTATGCTGTGAATACCATTAATTAATAAAGAAGCTACTTTGGGCCTATTACAGTGCAGAGTAGGGCAAGGCCGGAGTTCCAAGAAGATAGAGGAGGAGAGAGTAGGCAGAATCAATGAGAAGCCGAGTAGCTGCCTCAGGAGACAGACGCACTAAAACCTTGCCAGCAAACCACTAGCCTCATGGTAAAACAGAAAATAATAGAAATGGATTAATTTAAGATATAAGGGCTAGCCAATAAGAAGCGTAAGCTAATAGGCCAAGCAGTGTTGTAATAATCCAGCTTCTGTGTGGTTATTTCAGGTCTGGGCGACCAGGAAACAAACAAACAGCCTCTGCCTACACAGATGGGCAAAGGTCTGGAAACTTGTGAATGATGGGTTGAGTTTTCCTTACCCATGGAGCAAAGGCACGCTTGTGTCCTTTGAACAACCCCTGAAGGTTCACCCAGCCAGAGGAGTTTAGGTATTAGGGCCACCAGCTCCCTATGACCTGCCCAACATCCTGGAACAAATTTCCTCATTCTCAGAAGGCCGACGATCCAATAACAAGGCTTAGGTTTTCCCAAATTGGAGAGACAGTCTCCACCTTCTTCTAATCCATAGACAGCAGGGTGCTGATCTTACTCCTAGATCCATCAAGCATTTGCACAATGTGTCCGTTTCTCCTAGCCATGCATACATCCCCATGGGAGGTTGTCTGTCCCACATAGCCAGTGTCTGCAATAATGACTCTGCCATGAGTGTATGGCTTGTTGTACTGGTGGCATTCCTCCCCGGTCCTATTCCAACACCCTTGGAAGAGGATGTTTCCAAGCTGACAAACCAATAGCTAACACATCAGGCAGTAGTAGGACTGGGGCTTTTCATTTGTTTCACCTAGGACTGAGTTTCCTGCGCAGTAGTGAAGAGAAATGCTTAGGGCAAGGCTTGAAGTATTCAGAGCAAATACTCCTCTAGTTTGGGGGCAGATTCATGAAACAAATGCTTTGTCTCATGCAAGGGTTAAAATATAGAAGATGTAGGACTAAGTGTAGTGGCTCGCACCTGTAATTCCAGGGCTCAGGAGGCTTGGAAAGAAGGAAAGCCAGGTGTATGAGGCCAACCTGGACTACATAACCCCAAGCCTGGCATACAGAGATTAGGCCCTGCCTCAAGAAAGTAGCACTAATAACAACAAGATGAAGTAAAAGCAAAATAAAGGGGAATGGAAACATCATTGAGCCCCGAATTCTGTCCCTCTCTTCTTTGTTGTCCTCTGTTCCTCATTCTTGTGAAGCTTTATGCAAGTCAGAGGGTCAGGGCTTTTCAGGGGTTCTGTGGTCTGCCCTTCACTTGTGGCAGTGAAGTGACACCTGTGATGGCTGAGAAGAAAAGGTGGGACGGATCTTATAACACCTGTGATGTCTCCAATCGCTTTGGCCATTATCTGGTCAGACACTAATTCTGTCCCAGTCTATACAACAAATGCTATAGTTCTTTGCATTCTTTATGGACAGAATTCTAGAATGGTACACGATAAGGGAGTTTTCCAAGGCCTCTAAATTGAACAATGGAATTATGTCACACGCTTCCTTCCTCCCCCCATCCCCACCCCCACCCCCACCAGAATCCAAAGCAATTTCCATGCTCTTGGTTTAGGACACGAACTTCACACATGAATGAAGTTGGGGAACTGCTCCTATTTCATGAGAATTTTAGAAATCACATATTCCCTATTTAAGACTTCACAAAGGAAAGGCAGGCAGAGGATTCACACATTTGCAGGAAACTGCTGGTGTTTGAATATCTCCCAGAAGCAGGGAGAGCTGCTTAAGAAGCAGTCGATCCACGTGTGAAAGAACACGTCTTGGTGACATGATGAATGAGACCACTCAGCAGATGTTGTCCAGTTGTTGTTTTTGTTTTGTCTGTCTGTCTGTTTGTTTTGCTTTTAGGCTGTATCCTTATTCCTAGGCTCTGGAGTAAACTGATACCTGTATTCCCTGTACCCAGCACAGTGCTATCTTATCCCTAAGTGGCAAGGAATAGTTGTGAGAAGATTGAATTCTTATCTCATTAAAGTACACACACACACACACACACACACACACACAGAGAGAGAGAGAGAGAGAGAGAGAGAGAGAGAGAGAGAGAGAGAGAGGGGGGGGGGGGAGAGAGATGCTAAACATCAAGGATCAGCTAGTTCNAAAGTACACACACACACACACACACACACACACAGAGAGAGAGAGAGAGAGAGAGAGAGAGAGAGAGAGAGAGAGAGAGAGAGGTGGTGGGGGAAGAGAGATGCTAAACATCAAGGATCAGCTAGTTCTTCATCCTAGGCATTGTGAGCAATGGGGAGACAGACACAGCTCCACTGTCACCCTCAGCAGCCTGAGGCACTCCCCTAATCTTTTAGGGACATCAAGTCAGGCTAAACCAGGATTCTATTTATGGCTTTGATGTAGAAGAGAATTTCAGGACTAGCCAATATGAGCCAGAGCTAGGATTTCATTAAATATATTTCATCATGGGTTTTAAGCATACAGGTGAAGAGAAGAGGGGGTTCTCAGAAACACACACCCAAGTGTGGGCACCAGCTACTTAAGAGATTAAACCAGGGATTGTCTTATATTAGCCATTCTAGTGACTCTCAAAGGGTTGCTAAGAGACATCTTTTTTCTTTATTCTCCCTCAATGATGAGTGAGAGCCTAAGGTGGCTCTGGTGGTTCCTGCACTGGAATTATAACCTGACAAGGCCAACCTGGGACTCACAGGACCACAAGCAGAGTGCAGTGCTTGGCCTTGTCTTGTAAATGTGGTTCCTGGTGGAAAATCCTCAAAAACTGACGTTTTACAGCTGGGCGGGAGAAAGGCCTTGAGCAGGTGCAGGAACTTTGGCTCCTCTGCTGGTCAGAGACATCATGTGGGTTCTGGGTGAGGGGCTCCTTCCCTTTCCTATGTCCTATAATTTTCCCTGTCTTTTTACCCTATCTTAAATTCATTCCATCCCCAAAACAGGGGAACGTTCCAGTCGTTGAAGGCAGTAAACTGAAAAGGGAGATACATCAAAGTCCCTATTCAGCTTCAGTCCTGGAAAACCCCTTACCTTTGGAATTGTTTTTCCTGGATACATAGTGTGGGACTGTGATGCAGTGGTCAGTAATCATTGCACTGTTGAAGGAGACTAGACGCCAGGTCTCCCTGATCCAGGGGCAAAGCCATGCCCTGTTGAGTTCTCTCTTCGGGCCCTTCTGCTATTTTCTCTTAAAAACCTTGCTTCCTGCAGGGCCTGTTGTCAGGTATAATTCAGGGGTGACAGGGTTGGTGTGGGGGGACTCTGTTCCTTACAGTTCATTCTGCTTCTGCTCTTTCTCTAAGGAAATGGATGTGGAGACAGATGACCCTAGACTAAAATGTGGTTTGGTTGTATATCTTGCCAAAGTCACCTTGCCAGCTGGGCCTCTGTTTTTCCACCTGTAACATGGAGCGATTGCACTGTCAATCCCCAGTTCCTAGCATCCGAGCCCCATTTCCTACTAAGTCACTATTATCCTCAGTTGCAGAGGAGGCTGCCACTGCTATTGCCAAGGAGGACAGGGATCCAGTTATCAGGAGGCTGAAGTAACCAGAAAGGGTTTAGGCTGGTCACCCATCCTTGAAAGAGATGGGGTTTCTGTCACCAAGGCTCGAGGTAACCCCTAATCTAATGAGTCCAGAGCATGATAGCTAATTGGAGGGACCTTCTGTTGCTAAACTAAGAAAAAAATTTGTGAAATCAATTGAGAGAAAAATCAATAGCAGACTTTACTCACACACAATGAAAAGGCAAGATTGCCACACAATTAAGAACCGGCCCAGGTTTCCACGCTGAGCCTGTCTTGTTCTAGTGTTTCTAGGCCACAGTTGTTCGTCAGAAATAATTAAACATTTTCCCATGGGCAACAATTACTTGCTTAAAATATTATGAGTAAGGAGAATACATTTATAATTACCTAACCTTTCTGAAGGTGAAAATATATATTATCCTTTTCTGCTCCATCAAAGGAGCTGGTAGATCCGCCAGCTCTCTGTACCCTGTCTCTTACTATGCTAATTGCCAGAAGGGATGGGAGAGCACTTTCGCCATACTTTGTCTTTCATTTTCTGAACTTTCAAGAAATCACATCATGGTTCCTCTTTCATTTTTTTTCTTTTGGCAAGTCATTAAACAGCCTGCCTATAGATCTTCAGCATCTATGGATGACCCCCAGCATTGTGTTAAAATTAGAGTGGTGATGTCTCTGTCTTCTTTGGAATCCAGAGCTCACAATTGACATATTTTCAACAGATTCTTGATTTCCTCTTAAATTCACACACAGGGAAAAAAGCAAATTAATAATAATAAGCAGCAACAATAGCATAAGTACAATAGCTAACTCTTACAGAAGCCAGCATTTCTTTAATGGTTTTATCCTTATCTATTAATTATACACACTAATGGGTTTCATTATGGCATTTCCATTCATGGACATAATGCATTTTGGTTATATTCCCCCAGTATCCTCTCTTGTCTCCTCCTTCTGCTGCTAACCTCTTTCCTCCTCTCTATTAGCTCCACTTCAACTTTCTGGGTTTTGGATTTTTTTTGAGGCAGGCATTCTAAGGAGGTGTATATACTGTCTCATTCAATACAACTGGGCAACTTACAGGTGAGAGAACTGAGGGCCAGAGATGTTAAGACTCTTGCCTAGGATCAAACAGCTAATAACTAGAGAAACTTATATGGTCTAAAGATCATCCCTGTAGTCATCATAAACTTCTAGCTGGAAGATGCCTTCAAATTTCTCTAATAAGTCATTTCCCTTCACTGTTTACCTACAAATAACACATTTTATACAAAATAGTTATCAAAGTACTTGTTGCTTTTACAGTAAGTCTTTTGTGCTCCCTAATTGGTCTTGTTTTTTCTTATAGTCCACAGTTACTGTTTAGTTTATTCTTTGAGAATTTTATGCATGTATACAAAAAATTATGATCACATCTATCCCTCATTTTTTCCCTCCAACTCCACCTGTATCCTCCTCCCAATGCGAGTCCATTCCAACTTCATGCAGATGCTGATGTTGTTTCTCTTCCTCCTCCTTGTCCTTCTTCCACTCCTCCTCCTTTTCAATCTTCTGAAATATCCTAAAATGTCAAGTTAATGCTACCCATGTTTGCACAAATGTAGGGCCATCGACAGGAGCATGGGGAATATAGCAGTGAGCCCACTCCCACAGAAACCGGAATCCCCGCAACCATCAACTGTCAAGCTCCTCAATAAGAGGTGAGGGTCAGAGAGCTCTTCTCCCACTTATGCTGGAATTTTGACTGCCTTGATCTCATCTTCTTAGCATGACTGTGTTAGTGCAATAGCCATCTCATATCCAGAAGACAGCAATTTACAGCCTCTGGCTCTTACGTTCTTTCTGTCTCCTCTTTCACTTTGTTCCCTGAGCCTTGGCAAGAGTATTGATAAAGATGATCCATTTAGTGCTGAGCACTGACAGTCGGTCATTCTCAGCACTTTGATCAGCATGAGCCTCTGCATTGGCTGCCGCCCACTATGAAAAGAAACTTCTGTGGCCAAGACTTTGAGTAGAAACATAAATATTTAGAAGGCAATGTCACAACATGACCATTTAATAGCGGGCCCTACCCTGTGATTTGTGTCCTCCTTGCAATGACCTTTTGACCAGATTTTACAGGTATGAAATTCCCTCCTGTGGAACAGGTCTTATATCCAAATACAAAGCAGTTGGTTACCTCCAAATAGACATGCCACTATTGCACAGCTTACCTGGCATGTCGTTATTGGTTCATACAAGATCCAATGTTGGGTAAGAATGTTGATAACTTTTCTCCCCCAGCAGGCTGTATAGCACTTTCTAGCCCTATGAAAGCTAGTCATCAGGAAGGAAGCTTCCTGGTCAGTTTAAACTTGGTTTCTCGATACCCTACATTTGGCCTTACTGAGTTTCCATCTACCAGTATATAGTAGCAGCAACAGTAACAGCTCCACTTCAACTCCTGAGTGTATGACCTAGACACACCCTGACTTGGGGCCACCCCCCCCCTCCCCAACATGCACAGAACAATGTCTGATAAGTAATCTTACCTTGGGTTGCTGAAGCACAGAAAAGCTAAGAGATACTGCCTAGGGAGCACAGCTAGCACTCTGGGAAGCAGGGATTTCAAGGCAGTTGACATCCTACTTAGCCTGTTTTAACCCACAGCTTGTGATAGGTACTGACCTTGGCCTGCTAATGGGAATGAGGACTCAGAGGCTCCACCTTCTGCTAGTTAACTGGGCTGACTCACACACTATGTTACAGGGCCAGTAACAGGTAAAGTTTTACAAATTCTACCTTCTGAAGCATTCTTTCTCATATTTTAAAAGACAAGGTTTGGGTAATTGTGTTGAATTTTGGTACTCTTCAGTAGACTCCAAAATTAAGTAAAAATCTGTTTAAAATTATAGTTTGTTAACAATGGCATGTGCCTGCAGAGCCTTTGTACACCCCATTGGCTCAGAGCATGATTTCTATGTGGCTGTGTTTCCTTGCTGCATTCCAGTGGCAGTGGACACCGCAGTTCCCTGTGTGCTCCTCTTCTGTGATGCACACACAATTTACATGACGTAGCATGCTATGCCGGGACTTGTGCTAGGAATACATGGCAGTACAAGGTCTCCTCAGCCAGAGCTGACTTCTGATTTTGCGCAGTTTCTTGGGTGATGGCCACACTCTATATCCAAGCCTGCCTTTTGTGCCGAGGTTCTAACGCTAGCCAGCTGTGTGATCCTGGGCTAATTGTTTGTGCATTCCTGGCTTCCTTGTCTATCCATCTGTGATAATGGGATGGTGGAAGCATCACGGGTCTGTCCCTGTGCGGATGCATGAATAGATGTGCCTCATGCTTGGGATAAGTGCAAATGTGGGCTCTTGGTACTGGTACCCATCCATAGGCCTGGCATTTGAAAACCACTTTTTTTTAATAAAAGAAAAACAGCTCATTGTTATCTCCTTGAACCCCTACTTTCAAAAGGCCACTTTTGTTTTTCCTATTTCTTCTTGGAACTGACACTCAGCACTTCTGGCGAAGGTGAGAACATAGCAAGCCTTGGTGTGAACATTTAGAGGAGGCCTGCATGGCAACCCACTCTGCAATTATCTGTGCATTCTGCAATTAGTTACACCAGCATGCATTCTGACATAAGCCCTATTCTGCAGGCCTGTTGTCTGATGAGGTTGTAAAGTTTGGACTGGCGCAACTGATAAACTGTCCCCTCTCCCTGTCCTACTAGACAAGCCCTTGGGTGTCATTCTATGTTGTATAGGAACCCTACCCACTGATAACTGATCCTTTACTTTTCACCATTGCTCTTAAGAACCTTTCTCCACAGGGCAGCCAGACAGATATTTTTGTACATCAGATATGACGTCTCAGCTTAAACCTTCCTAGTCTTCCTATTGCACCAAGAATTGAAACTCAGGCTACCCTATGGGCTGCAGGCCCTATGTACACTGAGTTCCTAGGATTACTTCGCTGCTTTTCAACATATCACACCTTCTCTGAGAGCAGGAACTTGATCTCTGTGTGAAGAATCCCTCTGTCTGCAATATCCTTTGCTGGCCTGTGGTCTCAACATGAGCTGAGCTAGAGCTCCCTAAGAGAGGCCTGCTTTGACGACTCTGCATCAAATAGCAGACCCCTCCTTCACCGCCACAGTGCCAATAGTCCAGAACCAAACGCCTTCCCTAAGGGATTCTGGCTCTACTCTAAATTCCATTTACCTGAGTTCTCTGTCTGCCACGTCTCTGGACTATTTATCACTAGCTATGCTCTTTATTTTAGATTCCTCAAGATGGAAATGAAGTCATGGTCAGAAGTCTCTTTGGGCCTGGAGTTTCCCAGCACCCATGTCAGGAGGCTCATAACTGCCTGGAATTTCAGCTCCAGGGACATGTCTGTAGTAGTTTCAGCACCTTAAAGCACGTGGTTTTTTGCAAAGGTACCCGGAATTTGGGTCCACAGGCAGGATCCGAGAATTGAGGAAATTATCAACTAGTGAGAAGGGACTAGCAAGTACTTAGTCTTCCCAGAGTATCATTTGGGTTCACATAGGGGAAAATGAATATCCTAAGGAGCACTGGAGAGATGCCATCAGTTGCTCATCATTGAGAGGTACATAAAGGTAAAAGCGTAGGTTTCAGGGATGGCCTGCCCGCTTCTACCTGTTACCCGCTGTGTGACCTGAGTAAGTCATTTCTCTGGGTTTCAGATCCCTAAGAGTAATTCACTTTTAAGGTCTCTGCTGATTGGATGGGTCATCTTAAGAACTCCGTATACACTAATTATTATAACCATTATCAACTGACTGTGGCCAGAGGCGTAGGATGTACCTTTCCCATTGCAGTGCATGAGCGTGGGATGGGCACTCGGGGTTTTCCAATGCCTTCCTCTCAAACCCCAGTTTAGAGTTTGGTCAACAATCTACAGAACCTCTTATTACCTCAGAGTTACTCAGTCAGGACACTGTACCTCAGCAAGATCTCCTAGTAATCCTGCTCTGCTAAGTTTTGCAAACCGTAGTACAGAACAGTTGTTCTGAGGCCTGGCTGACCCCATGTGCCACAGGAGGGAGAAGACATGTTTGAAGCACAGAGCAATGAGATAGGTCTGTGCCTGGCCCTGTAGCTTTTGAGGCAGGAAGGGATAGCAGGATTTGGCTCCACCGGGTCATGTGGTGGGAACTGAACCTCATTTGTCTGCAGAAGCAGGGAAGTGCTTCAGTCAAATTGTACTGGAGGAAGTTCAGCATGGTGACCATTGTGGGGGGTGGGGTGAACTGAGAGAGAAGAGTAAGAGTCGAGGGCAGGAGTGCTGAAATGTCCCCTCAGAGGAAATGAGTCCTAGAGGGAAATGAGGCAGGAGGAACCAGGCTACGGTGTTATGGGGGAGTAACTCAGGGCATCAGGACTAGGCATGGGGGAGGGAGAAACCAGAGTTCCCTGTGACTGGACTTGGAACTTCAGCCATTCTTCACGACTCATTCTGGCTGTCGTCTGCTCAGAGAAGAAATGTGTCTTGTTCTCCAAAAGAACTTTCTTCTCTCTTATTCAACACACACTTGAGACTATGGCCTGCCCCAGACTCTGTGGACAAGATGTCTTACAGGTTCCATGGAACGTGTTTGCCTGCCTTTGTCTAATGTCTTTTTCTAGCAGCCTGTTTGACTGCAAACTCTTCAGCTCGCCAGATCCCTCACAACGAGTCGTTCTGCACAGCAGTTCTCAGCCCATCTTTTAGGTGCAGAAAGTTTTTATTTAAAATGTAATTCCATTTTCTTTTAAAGCATCAGTCTAAGACCTTTTTTCATACATATATACACACACACACATGCATGCATGCAATGGGGCCCTTTTAAAAACTAGTTGCCCATAAAATCTCAACCTACAAAACAGAATAATGACAGTTGCCTTTGCTTAAAAGAAAGACTGAGCCCCAGGTACTTCTTTTTCATTTATCTCTAATTTCACTATCTACAGATCCCTTGGAGCACATTAAGCAATCTTGAAACAATTGTTTTAAAACAAATACACTCTTTGCATCACTGACTTCCTAATAGAACAATCAAATGCATCTTTTAAATGACAAGGGCATTTTATCAGAACCTTTGTTATAATAAGACTGAGTTGGTCCAGATCACTTGCATTGACAGGGGCAGGAGTCGAATTAATGTAAGTAAGCAAAGCCGTGGCTTTATTGGCATGTGCAGTTAGGCAATCTTGGAGTGTTGGCTACAGGCCAAGTTTTAGCCAGGTGCTAATGTGACTTTTCTGACTCCCTACTCATTGGTTGCTTCTAGCCTTGCCTGCTAACTGTTATCCCTGCTTACTCCTGCCGTGGATGCTTTATCCTTGTAATAAATATTTTTAATTTTGGTGGTTCTAAGGTAAAGTCCTTACAGTTCTTGATCCCCAAAGACCAGAGTTCCTTCTTGGGTCACGTGTTATCCTAGTTTTGTTCCAATAGCTGTGGCCAAACACTTTGACCAAAGGCAACTTGGGGAGGAAAGGATTCATTGCACTTTCCAGCTGTAGTCCATCAGAAGCCGAACCTGGGCAGGAACACGAGGCAGGAACTGAAGCAGAGACTATGGAGGAATGCTGTTTGCTGGCATGCTCTCCATGGCTTACTCAACCTATTTCCTTACACCATCCAGGACCATCTGCCCAGGGATGGCACAGCCCCCCATGGGCTTGGCCCTCCTACATCAATCATCAATCAAGAAAATGCCTTACTGACTTGTGTCAGGTTGGCAAAAGCTAAACCAGGACACATGTCAACCCCTAAAGCCAGTGGACATTCAGAAGTCATTGTGATTGATAGTTCCTCTACCATCCTGTCTGTGGTCCCAAGTGAGACAGCTCTTGAATTACACAAAAAAGGTATTGGCAAGGAAAAAGCCCCAGATGTCTCCTGCAGTGCCACAGGCTCTTTAGAAAAATAGTTCCCACATTCATACTGTATGCTGAACATTGCTGCAAAGATCAAAGACGAAAACACAGAATGACACCTAGGACTGGTCATGAGGTGCCTGAATTTAACTTGATATGATGAGGTGAACCAAGCAGAATTCACTGAGAGTCTAAAGGAAATAACACTGGCTGAACAAAGGAGCCATTCATTTTTCCTGGGGAAATCAGGTATGACTTATTTGGAGGTGACATTTGATGGTGTTTCCATGGCAGAGGAGAAAAGAGCTTTTCAGGGTGGAAAAAAGTAAATCTCAGAAAGGCCTGGAGACATGTACTGAGATGGGGTGTCAGAGAAATGTGGGCCCATAGACTGGGAGACTGGAGTAACTCCTTCCTCGGTTCACCCACACTCCTTCCTAGGAGCCACCACCATCCCCCAGAGCCTTCACAGTCTGCAGAAGTGGTGTACACCCCATGAGTTCTGTTAGGTTTCACTGCCGTGAGTTCTCTTAAGTTTCACCACTGAGAGTTCTGTTAGGTTTCACCTCCTTGAATTCTGTTAAACTTCACCACTGAGAATTCTGTTAGGTTTCACCACTGAGAATTCTGTTAGGTTTCACCACTGAGAATTCTGTTACTTTTCACCACTGAGAATTCTGTTAGGTTTCACCGTCCCAGGAGCTGGCCTACTCTGCTTCTAGTTCCATAACTCAAGCTATAACTGCAAGGTCCTCCAGAGAACTCTGGCTCAAACCTTCTATATCTTCCGAAGCACCCTCGTACTGAATATGACTTGCCCTTTCTCTCTGATCACAACCACATCCCATCCTCCCTGCTCTCATCTTTTCTTTCCCCTCCCCAATTCTGTTTCTCTGGGCGACTCATCCCTACCTTTCGGCTACCTTAGGAGGAAGACCACTGCTTTGTAAAGACCATCAGCCAATCCATTTAGTCTTCTACTCTTAGAATTTTGTCTGCAGCCCAAACCATCATGTGATAGTTTAAGAGTTTGTAGAAAAGGTCCTCCCACAAAGACTGTCCCAAGTCGGGATTAGAGCCCTTTGTAAAGCGTTCCACAGTAACATCACTGTGCAGCCAGCATGAAGACAGACTCTACTCACTAGGCAGGTTCAGGGAGCCACTGGGCTTTGGGCCCTCCTCACTGAAGCTTGTCTGTAGCTGTCCTGACTGAAGTTTGGTGTGACCTGTTTTGCATACCGCCCAGGCAGAAGTCTAGTGCCTTGATAATCACCAAGACTCCACTGTGCTCAGGGTTAATGGCACATTCCCAGGCTTGTTAGACTGTTGTCTTGTTCTCAAAAATTATGTTTTAGCCTTCTGGACATCTAATTTTGCAAATCAGTGTCGGGTACAGAAAGGAGCCTGTCACTTGAGCAGCACAGTCAGTAATTTTAAAGGTCAAAGCCCCACATGGAAATGAGCTCTCAGCTATTGAAGTACATTGATTTAAACACACATAACAGAAAATGTGTACTTATGGTGCAGGGCTATTTATGCATACATAAATTAGCCCATTAGATGTACTGATAACCAATATCTCAAGCACTTACTCACTGATCATCAGGGCAGCACGGTAGAAAAACACTGATAAGTGCAGAAACAGGCTTCATTTTAAGGACATCGCAGTAATAGCTCTCAATGATAGAGTGTCTGCTTATGACAAACGTTCTGTGGCTGGGTAGTTTATCCCAAATCCACATGACAGTCTTGCACAGTAGGAAACTCAAGCTCAGCAAGGGAAAGGGAAGACATCCAGGACATCCCAGAGAAGAGAGCTAGACACCTAATGGCAGACCCTGGGAGTTCAGATGCCCTCAACAGCACACCCTGCCATAACCCCAAGTACAGAGAGAGCAGCTGTGTGGGGAAGGCTGCCAGGAGCAGGCTGCCCACAGTGAAGTCGAGAATCCACTCCTATCTGTGACCCACAAGGAGGATTCTTTCCTTAGCAAAGAATATGTTGATTTCAGAAGTGATGTATGATAACTGGGGTTAAACTATATTTGGGCACCTATTAGTTCAGATTCATTTCCTTATTTTTGCGTGGTCTGGTTGGGTGGCACTGTATAGGAAGTAAAAGACAAGTAATAAGCATTTAAGAGCTGCCCAGGTGTATGTCATCGTCACTATAGATCCTCAGTCACTCTGGCCGAAGGACTACAGAGAGCTTTGTTGCTGTTGCTGCTGCTGTTTTGTTCCTTTCACACCGCCAAATGGTGTGTCTGAACTGTTTGGGATCTGGAGGTAAAACCGACCCAGCTAGCAGAATGTCTGTCTTGATAAATCGGAAACAAAAAGACCAAAACTAATGGCTTCCACAATGGAAGGTGCCCTGGGAAATAAACTAGAGAACAGAGGGACTGGGGCTTGTTTACTATGACTCCGTGTATCCATCTGATGGGAAGTATAAATAGGTTTCTTTCCACAAAGGACCCGGGGAGCAGCGAATGGGGAAATAATTGACTTGTCTTGGTATGTTTGTGAATGTGCATTTTTATCTGATGGTAAATATGCTGTTGGCCTTTGAGTCAGTCACCCACCATAAAATTTCCTCAGCCTCTTCTGCACCAAGATAATGTACCCATCCCCCCACCCCAAGAAAACATTTCAAATTAGCATTAATCATCCAGTGTCTTGGTCTGGGCCCTACGGTGAAAGCCACCTACTGCCGCTGAATGGCATTCAGCGGGCAAGAAGTGATATGCAATATAATTTAAATGAAGAGTTGGTTTCCTTTCCCATTCAGAACACACCAGTATGGAAAACTGATTGTCAGACGTTCTGGCGATGTGCATCAACTTGGCTATTCACTCAGAAAATGAAGTTTCCTGAGACACCGGTACATTTAATTTGTTTTTTTTTCCCCCTGTGAAGTTAACTTCAGCTTGTTAAATACAATGGCTATCCAAGCCACAGAGAAACCAACACTATTAATTTTAATGCTTATAATGTAATGGAAAGGGATTATATTCATTTGGAATTTTTTCTCCTTTTTAATAGAATGTTTACTTGCCCTGCTCCTTTTGAGTTAATTATTACTTCTCTCCATAATGCTCTGCTTATTTCTGAGCAGCCAAACACTGTGTCTGTCAATGTCCTGAGTTTAAGAATTGGTGGTGAATCTAGCATTTCAAAACAGTTATTGCTAAAGCTTCAATAGCTTGGCAGCGTGACGTGGGGATATATGGCTGACAGGAATACAGCTGGTCCCTTGCAGAGCCCAGCCATCTATTTTTATAAAGGATTTCACTTTCGCACAGTTTCTTTCCTATGCTTTGATTGTCAGATTGAATGACTTTTCCGAGAATTATCTAGTCATAAGTTATGATTTGGTGCCTTTCCCTCCTTGCTCACTCACTTTTCTATTTTTAGTTCATTGGCTCCCTCAGTTAATAGACATTTAGTGACACCCACTTATGTCAATGCTGTGTGAAGTATCAGGGATTGATGATTAAGACAGTCTCCCTTTTCAGGGAATGTGGTGTTAAGTAAGAATTGAAACAAGAAGCTATAATACATGGGGCATCAGTGCAAAAGAATTGAGCATTAAAGATAATGCCAGGTACGGTGGTGCACACCTTTATTCCCAGCCCTCAGGAGGCAGACATGGGCAGATCTCTGAGTTTGAGGACAACTTGGTCTGCATAGTGAATTCCAGATCAGTCATGGCTACATAGTAAGACCCTGTTACAACAACAACAACAAAAACAAAAAGACAATGGAGGGCACAATGGGGACAAGGCTCTCCGGAAAAGGGACCACCAAGCACGGATCTGTTGGGGCTGAATCTCAGAGCCCTAGGCCTCAGCTTCCTCATACTCATGGTGAAGAGATGGTAACAGCAGGAGAAGGCGTTTCAGGCCCAGGCTTTAACATGTGCAGGCTGAGACGCAAAGCTGTTAGAAACTTCGACCTACTGTGTGCTCACAGCTCAGCAAAGTCATTCACAGTTGAAAGTGCAACTTACCCATTGGCGGAACATCATACCTTGGATATTCAGTGTCCTATAGATTGCAGGTTGTTCTTCTGATCCCACGATTGACTGGGACCTGCAGTTACTGCCACAGCCCAGCATGGAAGAGAGTACATTTACACACTTGTAAACCTGGGGAAACAGCAGATTTCAAAAAGTGTGGCTTCTACTCAATCTACATAGCTTTCAGCTACCATGGAGTCAGAATGTTATGACTAAGACAATCATGCCTGTATTTTCTTTTTTAAAAAAATTATAGTGATGTGGGCTGACCACTCACCAAGGTCCCCATCAGTCTGGCACTGTTTTAGATTCTCTGATCTATAATCTGAGCCTTCTGATGTCATTTGGAGGCAGGCATCATGAGCAACCCCTTTCATAATGGAAACTCACACAAAGTTGGGTAGCGTATGAAAATGCAGAGGCACTGGACTCCGTATCAATGGGAACTCAAATTCTTTTACGCCAAAGTCTATCATTTTAAACATCAGGCTCAGAGTCTCTGCCCTCAGGAGCCTTCAGTCCAGGCACACAATTAGATGTGCAATTAATGACAGTCCTGTATGCCTGTGTCTAGACATGACAACAGCACATACAATTTGTGGAAAAGATCAGGAGAGATACAAAGTATATGCAGTATTGAGTGCCTGGTACACAGGTGAGCTTATGCTAACTGCTGGCACTGTGGTGATTAATCTTTCAATAGTGGCAGCATCCGGTGGCACCAGGGAACTCAGAGATGGAGGAGTGTTCATCTGAGGTCAATGGCTAAGGAATCCTGTAGAGTTGTTGGCAGTTGGTGTAGACTTGAATGGTTTCAAGGAAGAATCCATAGGGAGAAGATTTGGGGAAACAAAATGATTACTGCAGCAAAAAGAACGGGATGCAGAAATGCAAGCTGACTGAAGAATTCCATCATGTTTAATAGAAGCAAATAGGCCAATTTGATTGAAGTGGGATATCTGTAAGGGAACCAATGAGATCAAGCGGAGAGACAGGAGCTCTTTACATCATGATGCCTGTTGAATGGAAGGAACTATTCATATTTAGTTGTCATAAAAATTACCCTGAGGTTCTCAGTTCACTTTTTCATTGACATAACGAGGTTCAGAGAACTTAGGTGGCTTTCATAAGGTCAATAAGGTCACCAAGCTAAAGAATGGTAGACTGCGGGCTGGGAACTAGAACCAGTTTCTTTGGTTACACCACTCTTTCATTTTTGTATCTCATCTTTTAAATTTATTGTCAACATTTATAGAATCTTTTTTCTGATGAAATACAAAGAAAAAAGTGAGAAAAATGCGTTAATGTGTTGACATGTTCCTTTTTGGGCTTTGGTTATCATTCTACTTATTCTAATATTTCAAAATTTTCTTTCATCAAGATGGCAAGAACTTACTAGTTTTTTGTTTGACTTCTTATACATCCCTTTCCCCTGGTTTCTTCTCCATGTGTACCTGTTAGAACACACATCATCAAAAATAAACCATCACCTGGAGTAAAAACTGACAGTTAAGACACTTGACTTTGAATGAGGACCTTGGGTGCTCAAAAGCTGTGGTCACAAACATATAAGTTATGTTTGTTTCTGTCTCTCTATCTGTGTCATAACCGTAGTAACCCTACCAGTGGCTTGCTGTTAACAAATAGATTAATATATGTAGTGACTGCAACCTGCACTTAAAATGCTTCTATCACTCATGAACTAGCAGCGTAAGTATTGTCATAATTGTGGTTTCTATCATCTGTCTTTCCACAAATGGAGTTCGGATCTGGTTGTGAGCATGGCCCAGTCTCTCCCTATTTGCTGAAGAGGGCACACAGTTACAGCCATTGCAGATGTTCATTTGGCAACATCTGTCAAGATTTAAAACATACATTTAAGATATGATGTATTGTTATTTTTAAATTATTGTTATTTGTATGTGTGTATGTGAGGCTAGGCACCCACAGAGTTTGGAAGAGGGTATTGGATACCTTGGATCTGGAGCTGCATGTGATTGGGGGCCCCCATCTCAGGGCTGGACACCAAACCCAGGTTTTCTGCAAGAGCATTCGCACTCTTAACTGATGAGTCCTCTCTCCCCTCCCTAAATATACACCTCCCTTAACCTTTGCTTCCAATGTATTTACTCCCACAGATAGACTCATGAAGTGAAGAATGTACAACGTGTAGCTTTGGGGGTTTTGGCTTATGTGTGCATCATCCAGTCTAAAATATTGTAATCAACTTTGAGGAACATTTGAGGTTCCGTGTGTTTTCCACACAGCCTAGTCCTTTGCTACAGCCCAGCCCTGCATATATATTTTGTTTATCAGGTATCCTCCCTCCCCAACCATTTAATACAAACTCCTTTGTTGGGCCCCTCTCAACTCCACCCTGGTCCTCTCTTCTCCTGTAGTCTGCTCTCCAAACTGACGTGAGCTTCTTTCATTGCAGCTGCTCCCTGCCTTTTCTCCATGATTCCTGACTTGTGGGCCTGGCAGTCTCAGAAGAGCTTCATTGGATTCCCTTCCATCCAGATCCTGGGGACCCACCTCCCCTAGCATCACCCTGTGCAGCCTGGACACACTGACTGGACCAATTGTTAGGATACTTGTGAGTTCAATACTTGGTTCTTTCATAAAAATATTTCAAATCACCCCTTAGGCCCCATGACTCTCTAATTTTGTTTTTCTCTGTTCTCTCCCTTTCTGGAGCTCGCTGTCGGCTCCAGAGGTAACACATCAGGACCCTCATTTATTTAATCACTGACTATTGACTAAGGTAGTAGGCAGCGGGAACCAAGAACCACCAGATGCATGCCTTTGTCCTCCCATGTAGTTCCGTTCACGTTCCTTGTCTCACACTTAGACTGGGAACTAAATGGATTAGAATAAAACCAATTTGAGGGGGAAAGGAAATGTTCACAGGAATAGAAATAGAAAGTCCTACTATCATGGCTGCCTAAGATCTGTAGTCCTCACCAAGGAATTTAAAAAGTAATGTTTCTTATCATAAGGGACAGAAATATGCTGCTTTCTGCATCGGTAGATATGAAGATTAAAAGGTCTAACCGTATTAAACAATTTCGCACAGCACCGGGCACTCTGGGCAGTGCTCTTGGCCTTATTACCCTGCTTCATGTGGCTATTTCAGGCCCAATTTAAGAATACAATGCAGCCTGGCTTTGCAAATTGACATCCTTTAATTTAAGCTGTCTTGTGGGAGAATTAAGAAATTATGGAACAATTATTCCCCCTCAGTTGAAAGCTGGATGACATCCTGAGATTCTTGTACATTAGCCATTTGAATTGATTAAGTCACGTAATTGAATTACACCTTTGCCCCCATAATATCTCGTGGCAGATATGTTGGTGTTTCCTGTTGGGGAAATGCTCTCGTAAAAATAGAACAGGGGCTGGGGTTGCAGACTGACCTGGGTGGCAAAGAAAAGCTCAGAGCAGGTAGGGGGACAAAGAGGCTTGTGGCGGTGGCAGATTGAAAGAGGCCGCATCTGTCTGGCATCAGGGTGGATACTCACAGATGAAACAGTAGCATTGAATGGAGTACATCCTTCCCAGCTCCTCCTCTTCATCATCCTTGAGCACTTAGCTTGGGAGTATGCTGCTCCTTCTCAAAGCTTTGGCCAACATTGCCAAGGAACAAAACGCTGGGTTTGGAGTACTCTCCTTTGTCCTCCATGGTTCCCCACAATTCTTCATCAAAGGTACCTACTAGGAAGTTGACAAACCTCCTTCCCCAGGCAATAAGGCCAAGCTGGAAGCCATTCCCAGCTGATCTATGAGTGAGGGAGGGCACATACTATTTGCTGCATGAGGTTTAAGCTGGATTTGGACGTACAGTTGTTTTACCCTCTGAAATAAGTTCTTTTCTAGCCTAGCATGGAGAGAGGCAGTCAATTTTTAAAGCATCACCCATAAATAGGAGTGTTTGCACTACCTGCGTCTTTAGAGGATTGTATTTATTAAATCCCATTTATTTATTTATCTTGTTCAGAGAGTTGTATTCATTAAACACAATTCTCCGAGTCATAGATACATATTATATACAAAAGCTAGGCAGTGGCTAATAGAGGAAAAATGGTCAAAATGTATTACTATTGTTTTAGCAGGGCTCAATAAAGTAGAGGGGAAATGCTCTGGTCTGAAAGCAGAAAGCAGACCAGTAGGGATCAAAAAGCATGCTGGGAAGGAGGAGGAGCGGGAGAAGTGTAGGTGGCTGTGATGGATGCATGACACATGGTTGTTTGGGAAACCACAGTGAATCCTATACATTTGTGCAATTAGTATGTGCTAATAGTTATAATAAGAAAAACAAACTGAAAACAGTTAAGTCGAGCATTACATTTTTTAACCTGAAGACTGGAGGGATATGTGCAGGTATAGCCCTGTTGACAGGAAGGGCAGGGAGGAGGCAGTGGACTTTCCATCTCATTTCTCTCTGAAGTCTGTGTTGCCCTGGCTGCCCCTGCCCCCTCACCCTTTCCTACAACATCCATTTGGAACCCAGTGGAGAAGAAACCTCTTAGATTCTCATCCGATGGTCAAGCTGGCCATGTGCCTTTCACTGGCAAACTCCTGTGAAGGAGAAAGGTTTAAAACATGGCTCTGCTGTACCCCGCCCCCACCCCGACTTCCAGCTCACTGCCACACTGCACAGCATTCTGGGGCTTCGAATTCTTTGTCTGTTCTGTGTGGCAGGAGAATCGCTCACTCTTTTTTAAAAGCCCTTTACCTTTTCTTTGCCTTTATCAAAGAACACTCTCGGAGCTTTAAAACCCAACCACAGCTATCCTCCTGACTATTTCCGTGTGGAAGGGATTAATCAAGTCTGTCAAACACTGAGCAGAAAAATCTTTAATATTTCTAAAAGGTTTAAAGCCTGCATATTTATCGCATGCATCATTGAGAATAATCTTTCTTTTTATATATATAAAAAAATTAAACACATGGTGAAATCGTGTGGCGATGAGTGCAGTGGGTGAGAGGCTCATGCAGGACCCTGTTGCGATGCTGGAGACTTCAGTTCCAGCCATTCTCTGGCATTACCTGGCTGGGAGCAACCCATTCACCCCTTCATGTGTTTACACTAAGGTTTATGCTGGAATCTGAGCATTTACGTGTTCAAGAGAAAAAGAAGAGGAATGCACAAGACACTAATTCCTGCTGAGTGCTTGGTATGTGAGAGGTATTGTATCTGCATGCCTGAGGGGATTGTTATATTTTTATTTTCAAACACCCTTTTGTCCTGGCATCATCTAACTGATTTGTAGATAAGGATATCAAGGCCCCAAGAGGGAGGCAATTTTCTCAAACTCCCATAAATGTCCATTTACAAACCTGGGATTTGACCCTGTGCTGGTCTAATTCTTTCATTCTATGTGCACAGTATGTGCTTAGTCTAGAGAGGTAGCCACTTGTCTGTTTGCTGTGATAAAACTCCATGACCATAAACACTTTTGAAGAGGAAGGAAGGAGCCGGTTTCAATTTCAGTTTAGAGCTCATAGTCCATCATCTGGGGAAGTCAGGGCACAAATTCAAGGCAGGAATCTGGAGGCAGGACCTAGAAGTACAGACCACACAGGGGGGCTGCTGACTAGCCTGCTTTCCATGGTTTGCCCAGCTTACTCTCCTACACCACCCATGATCATCAAGCCCAGGAGTGGCACCACTCACAGTGAGCTGGGTTCTCCCTTCCCAATCCTCAATTCAGAAAACACCCCACAGGCTTGCCCACATGCCAGTCTGGTGAGGGAATTTCTCAATCTAGGCTTGCTCTTCTCAGACAGATGACTCTAGCTAGTGTCAAGTTCACAGAGGACTAGCCAGCACACCACTCAAGTGTCATCAAAGGCAGTTAGGGCTGAGATGTCTGAGGGCTTTGAAAGGTTCATCATCATTTTACAGACAGAGAGACAGTATAGCTAGCTGGACGTGATTCTGAGACTCTGCGACGCTTAATTTAATAGTGGTGTAAAGAGTTCTTAGAGCAGAGATTCTAATACGATATTAATACTAATACGACAGACTTGTATTTTGTTATGTAGATAGTAGTCTAATGTAAACTACTCAACCACCCTGTGAAGTAATATTAGCACTACTGCCATTTGACAAATGAAGAAACTGAGACCCAAAGGCATAAGTTATGTCTAGGATATACAGCTAAAGCAACTACATTGATGCTCAAACTCTGTTCCTCTTATTGGAGAACATTTTCACTGATATTATATATATATATATATATATATATATATATATGAATGTGTATATATTTTACATTATATGTACACATTATATAGGGAATACATTCATGTGCATGAATATAGATGCACATGACAAACTGGTGGTGGCCAGAAGTCAACCTTGGATGTGCATCCTCATCTTCCAGCTTGTTTGGGGACAGTATATCTCTGTTGCTATCTGTTGGCATGCCAGGCTATCTGGTTGATGAATCTGAGGATTCTCTTGCCTTCTCCTCCCATCTTGCTGCATGAGCACCTGGGTTTACAAATGTTGTCTTTGTGCCCAGATTTTATGTAGGGCCTAGGGATTCGAAGACTGGTCTTAATGCTTGTGTGACAATCTCTGAACCCACTGAGTCATCTCTCCCCTCCTCCACTAATATTTTAAAACCATTTATTATACGCCTGAGAGCTGAAAAAAATGAAAGAGTTGGAATTTTATTGGTAAGAAGTGTACAATTTCTAGAGTGCTTTTTTTATATTTTGATATACTGGATTGAAATTTTGATGTTTTGATTTGGAAATTTTTATAAACACTTTTCATTTAGAAAACATAAAGGAGTTATGTGTTATTTTACGAGTGTGCATACATAATCATGTTCAGCTTTACTGGCAAATAAAATAAAGTTTTGACGCTTAAAAAGGCTTCAGAGACCTGTGCCTCTGGTTTTCAGATTTGACAACTGAGGTACCAACACCAACAGTGGTGTAACCAAGTCTGTACAGCATCCTGTGATGGAAATGTGATGGTATGCTTCCCGTCTAACTATATTCCATTGGCGGGAGGTCAGCCACAGAACCCACTTTACTGGGAAGGAGCAGCAAATGTAGTTTAGCTATATGCCCAGAGTATAGTTGACAAAGACTCGCTCTTGTCTCAACATGTTCCGTTAACTGATTCTTATTAAAACATACACAAACCTTCCTGGCCATGTCAAAGGGCCCCCATCAGAAAGTATGATATTTGGGGGTGGGAAGGAAGCTCTCCTGAACATTTTGCCACCATAAAGTGTCCAGAGGAGTTTTCAGTGGTAATATAACTTTTCACCCCAGGATTCTTCTTCTAGTATTGCATCCTCAAAATAGAGCAAAGATTTGTGAGCCAACACATTCATTTCTGTGAAGTTTCTCAGGAGCTTGAAAGTGAGCAAGAAACAAACTTTCACAAACAAGAAAACGGTTTCAGTGTTTCCCCCTTTACATAGGTAGTAATTAAATACAACTGATTTTCAAAGGCTCTTTAATGTAGTTAACGACATATGGACAGACAGGAGGAATGAGAACCTCGCCACAATCTTTTCCTTGCAAACATATGCTTAGGTGCATAATCACAGACCCCTAATGAAGGCTAAAAACTGCATTAACATCTGACAGAATTTTTCCAGGTGTGGGAAAAGAATACCTTTCCATTGTTCTCCATGTATGTGTTTTCTTCTAAACTTGTATATCTTTTGTAAATATGAAGAGAAAGACAAGGGCGAGTGTGGTGGCTCACCAGGTAACCAGTTTACCTTCCAGGAATGAGGGTCAGAGTTCAGATCCCCATATTTCACATGAAGTTGAGAGGATACGGTAGTCTGCCTGAAAGCCCTGGCACAAAGCTGGTTTGTCAGATTAAGCAAAGCACTGAGTTCCAGTTTCAGCAGAGACCCTGCTTCAATATATGATGGCTAGAACTGTTAGGGGAGTCACTCAGTGTCGACTTAGACCCTCTCTACGCACAAATAGACATGCCTATGAACATGCATACATACACCCAAGCATACCATACATATATACAATGCCAAAAAGCAAGATAATTGAAAAGAAACTTTAACAAAGTAAGAAGAATGACTTTGGCTGCCTGATTCACCTAGAGATTTATCATCCCAAGCATCTCACGATATGCTCAAGTAATGTCTTGCAATTGTATAAGAGAGAAGGGGAAACAGGAAGCTTGAGACCAGAGGTCACCATGGAGGTCAAAGGTTACACAGAATATGATGCACATAACACTTTTCTTACCTGGGCTGGAGAGCACAAGTCTCAACTTTAATTGCTTTTCATAGTTAGGACAATTACTGACTGGGTGGTGCATGCCCATAATGCCAGTATTTGGAAGGCGGGTCTGAAGTTCAAGGAGACCCTCAGCTACTTAGCAAGTACATGCTAGTCTGGGATACCTGAGACTCTGTCTCAAAAGTAAAAATATTTGAACAGGTTGCTGATTTAAAAACTCAAGAAAGTAGCAATGTGTTCAAATCTTGAATTTCTGTCTAGTGGTTGTGTGGCTTTCGCTATATGACATCACTGCTTGGAATGTTCTTGTAAAAGTGGAAATGATACCTTCTTCGGTATAGGATTAGGGTTGCACTAAATATGATAGTTTCTTCGTATCTGTGATTCCCATGCTTTGCGTAGATGAATATCTATGCACATATGTATTTGTATTTGTGTGCATATATGTGTAAATACCATACAATCCATCTGGGAACCTGTAGCTAAGCTCAGAGGGGTGCACTTTGATATAAAAGCCCCTTTCTTATTTCAATTCTTTCGGTCCTCTGCAGGCTTTTTTCCTCACCCCCTGCCCTTCTTTTCCCCAAACTCCACCTGGAGTTTTATTTGAGGGAGATTATGCCTGGAACTCCCACCTGTAGTGTGGAGAGTTACTCCTGAGAGCCCTCCCAATCTCCTTTCCTGTAAGCTTTCAGTTTCATACTGGCAGCCCAGGCCCACTCTACCCCTGCTTGTGTGCTAACTCTGCGATAGCAGGTGTGTCCTTGCCTAAAGGTTTTAAGAGCAAACCAACTCTGGGTTAGCCTTGGGCATGGGTACTTCAGGAGTTCTATCTGGCTTCCCAGCACTGCAAATCAAGATGAAAGACAAGCACGGCATTTAGACTCCTTTTCCTAGTTCTGTCTATCCCACTCACCACAGAGCACCACTCAGTCCACGAATAAGGTGCACACATGTGGAGTATTGGGCACCAGGCTCTTACACCAAGGGATTATCTTGGCGTCATGCTTCTTTCAGCAATGAGTTTTATTTTTCTATTTTTTTTTCCTCCTGGGCATATCTATATTTACGCAACTGCTAAAATGAAGAGAGAAGGTGCTATCTGTGTGATTTGGGTTGTCTGCACTCTTCCTCCTGCACAGAAGGGGTCGGGTTGGCTAAGAATCTCTGAGGGTCCTTGAACATCCTGCCTACAGGCCTTCAGCATCATTAAAATTGTGCTCAGTAACTTCTAAGAGAAAATATGCAAGGAAATAGCTCATTTGCAACTTAGAACTCGCTCGAATCCTAGCCTAGTCTCCAATTTATGCTGCCAAGAATCCTATTGCTGATTATGCTGGATGCCCCATAAATTAATGAGAACTGGACTTAGAGGTGACAACGATTGCTGAGCCTGTGGAGCAGAAAATGCAACACTAATACATATGTTTCAGAAATGCCCCTTTGTCTATATATTTGGAGGAGAAAGTGCTGATGAGGATCAATTTCATATTGACTTTAAATTTTTCAATTGACCCAGAGCTCTTTTTATTAAGTAATGCACACAAGAATGGTTCATCCCGAGCCCACTTGATGGCTTGGAGAATTCTCTTCAGAATCCAGTAAACTGAATAGAATTTGAAATGCAATTCATCCATGTATTCTTTTATTCATTCTTTAATAAATATTTATTGAGCAGCTGCTAGGTGCTTAATTCTAGAAAAGAAGCTAGAATATGAGTAAGACCCAATATGCCCTCGAGGAATCTAAACTCTAATGAGCTTGACAGACACTTCAACATAGAGTCCTGCTTGGAGCAGGTGCCACACTCCTATTAGTGAGATAAGGAGAGGGTGAGAGAGTGCTGAGGAAGGACTCACAAAGAATGTTCTGGGCACTTGACAGATACTAGCTCTTGCTGAATGAATGAATGAATGATTAGACGAATGAATGATATGGCCCTTGAGTTGGGTTTTGAAGCACCATAGGGATTGGTTAAGCAGGAAATAATGTGAAGGGCATTTTAGATTGAGGAAGCCCAAGGTGTAAGACAAGAAGATCTGGTGTTTTAAATATAGCCCAGGGCATAAGAGGAGGCAGGAAGTAGGGCTGACTGTTCCAGAGCAGCTGGTAGGATCTTGGGTGCTAATCCAACACTTATGCAAATAGGTGTGTTTCTGGAAGGCACAGTTCAAGGTCCTAGGGCTGCAGGGACCAGTATGGCTCAGCCATGATTGCTTTCTGTGGTTGGAACAGAGATGGGACGTAAAAGAGGAAACAGTGTTCTTATATTTGAACATTTACCTGGAAGGGCAGCCTGATAGAGGACCCAAAGGCCTGCCCTCAGGAAGATGTGGTTGGAATTCTGTTTCACCACCCATCATTAACAGTACTTGATTCTGGAAGCTTGGATCCCCTTGCTGTGCCTTCAGCTGGACTGAGCATTGGGCAATATGTTGTGTTTTTCTCTTCTTACAGCCTTCGTATGATTTTCTCAACTAACATTTCCCACATCCTTACTCACTGTCTGGATGCCTGTGAGTGGTGCTGCTCTGTTTTTTTCTTTTAAGTCCTAAGCAAGTCTGGGCAAACATGAGCATCTCTCTCCTGAGCCCGTGCCTCTGGGACATATTCCCTGTGCTGGGCATAGCAGGTTGGAATCTTGTTGTGCTCTCCTGGACTTGACTCAATGTCTGCAGCAGCTGGTTGATTTATGACTGCTTGCTCCTCTGTTTGATCTTAGCACAGTCCGCTATGATGTAGCGGCTGCATTCCACTCACCTGCTGGTATCTTCATGTTTGGTCAATAGCTTGTTAACTACTCGGAGGACAGGGACTGCCCTTCCTGGCTAACATTGAGAGTGGTCTCTATGGTAACTGCATCCCATCAGAGATCGTTCTCATTCTTCAAGGTTTTCCTCATCTATTTCTCTCTGGTGACTCCTGAATAACCTGTAATGTTTGGAGCCCTGTCTCACCCTGCCAGGAAGCTAGTGCTGATTGAAAGCCTCACAGAGGAGCGGAACAAGACACACTGCTTTCTTCTGGCTTGTTCTGTGTTGCATTTGGGCCAGGCCTGCTGGGACTTGTCATCCGTCCTTTATCATGGCTCTTTGTGGCGGTCCCCAGCTACTGCTCCTGGTCTCGCTCAGAAAGCCTTGCTGAGGTTTCCCCAGATCTCCCTGCTCATTAATACCTTGCAACAATTGCCTCTGAGTCCTGCCATTCTGTGGATGCCTTTTCCTCATTGTCTGCCTTTGTTTAGGCCTTCTCTCATCTCCTCAGAACTGACTCCCAAGCTTTCTGTTCTTCAGCTGTGCCGAAGAAAGGCTGTCAAGGATACTCATTTAGTGCTCAAATATAATGTGGGGAAACCATCATTTATATGAAATAGGACTCTAGAATATTCAAACTGCTGATGACATCAGGGCTCAGCGATAACACAGGTGGAGAGCTGAGCTCCAGGTACTGTGGTGAGCTCATTACATCTTTACAATGCCCTAGTAAGGAAGGTACTATTTGAGGAAACTGAGACTGGAGAATTTAGGAATGTGCCCTGGGCTTCTCACTGCTGAATGGCAAGTCTAGTACTCATACTCTGGTTTAAGAATGTTACTGTGGTGTTCTTGCAAATCTTACTCACTTCTTTGAAGAAGCAAAGAAGCTAAGATATAGATAAATGAATATATATATATATCACAACTCTATCTCTATACATTTATTGATATGTGTCTATAGAGTGATGAACTGATTCTCAATTTTTCCATCCTATTAATTGCTAAAGATCAACTTTAAAGCTCCATCTCCTTCCAGTTTAGTTGACTGCAACAAACTTCTTTCACCTAGGGTGGTTCAACACCCAATCTGCAGCTCTGGTAGACAGAAAACCCATTTCCAACATCTTGAGGGTCTTCAGTGAAATCCAGGCTTCATCTTCCCAACTTCACACAATAGCCTCTCTGGACTTCCATGCAGGGACACCCCAGAACATGCCTAAAGCTATCAAGTTCTGCTTCTTGATGGCACTGGAACTTGGCCCCTCTTTCAACTACATTTGCCACAGTTTTCTTTCTTATGGTTCCCTTCTTGACTTAAGATTCCCTTTAATTACTTTTTACAATGCAAAAGCTTATCTGGGTGGGGTCTTGCCCTGAGGTCATCATTCCCTTTGTTTCCCCCATCTAGCATCAGGCTTTTCTTTATAAACCTTTTATCTCTTTGATCACTGGACTTAACTCTATTCTACTTCTTCATGCTCCATTTTTTTTCAAACTGTGTGTTTTGTAGTTCTCTTTGTCCAGCTTGCACATGTTCAATGTAGATCTGAATAAGAGTGATTACTAATAACCACGTGACAAGTCAATACTAGACATCTTAAAAAGTCTCCTCTGCCAGTGAGATTAATTCAAAACTCTTTGATTTAGCCTTGGACAGATGTTTTGTAGACAAGAGCAGAAAGTACTTCTTTACATTCTTTACAAGAATATCACAAGAATGGTCTTTAGGTCACTTTCTAATATTCTTCCCCTCTGAAACATCTTGTCAGGCTCCCGCAGTTCACACTGTCCTCAGCACTGTCTTCTGGGTTTTTACTAGATGACCCATTAAGTCCCACTTGAAGTATCCAACCACTACTCGAGCCCAATGTCCCAAAGTCTTCCTTATTCTTCCAACAGGTACCATGGTCAGGACTGTCAGAGCAACGCCCTATTCCTGGTACTAACTTCTATATAAGTCACTATTTGATTGCTGTGAAGAGACATCACGAAGAAGGCAATTCATAACAGATAGTATTTCTTTGGGAGCTTGCTTGCAGTTTGAGGGTCTCAGTCCCTTATCCTCTGGATGGGGAACATGGTGGCACACATGGTGCTAGGGCAGGAACTGAGGGTAATATTCTGATATGCAATCTGAGAGGAGAGACAGGAGATGCTGGGCCTGGTGTGGGCTTTTGAAAACCTCAAACCTCACACCCAGTGTCCTCCAACAAGACCACCCCTACCCTAACAAGGACACATCTCCTAATCTTCTCAAATAGTGCCACTCCCTGAGGACTAAGCATATGAGCCATTCTTATGCACACCACAACACCTGTCGCAAACAAAACAAAATTAAAGTCTCTTTTTCGTATGTCCTTTTTTTTTCTCTTTCTCCTTGCTCCCTTTTTCTAGTCCAGGTTCAAACTGTCAAACTTTCCAAACTTTCTTGTTGTCTACACTACCATCAACAAGTGACTAATTCATCCTCCACCTGTGCTCCCACAGCGCTGTAATCCTTTCATGATGCTCTCAACTCCAAGTCCTATGCATTTGTTCTGGAACACAGACACACTGGAGGTTAGTCACAAGCCTTATTTTGGGCTGCATTCCAAATCCTACTACCTAGTGAGCAGCCATGAGGCCAGGCTGCTTAGGCTAACATGAAGACATTCTGATAGATAAATAGCATTTGAGTGACTTATAAGCAAATGAAAGTGATTTATTCCAGCTTTAGAGGCTGGAAAAAAAATCTTATACCAAGGCTCTTACATAATTGTTCTGATGAAGGCTCATTTTATTTCATGGTGACTTCTCACTATGTTTCCATATTGTACAATGTATTTGGGGACTCTCTGGGGACTCCTTGATATGAGTGCTAATTCCATTTGTAGGGACTCCACCCTGTGAGCTAATGACCCCCCAAAGACTTACTTCTATTACTGTTATACTGGAGATCTGTATTTGGTTTTACTATGTGAATTTAGGGAAAGGGAGGAGGAAAACATTGTGACCATAGAAATGTTAAACTTATTATTTAACTGCTAAGATAATTAAAAAGATATAAAAACTTGCCATCAGTATTCTGATAACCATCTCACTTAATACTTTTTCATCTCAGGACTCTTAAGCTGGCAATGTGGCTCCATGGAACAAGATCTTCTCACATAAGCATGAGAACCTGATTTGAGTTTCCTAAACCAGATCCCTAGAACTAGAAATCCCAGGTGGGGCATGGTAGCCTCCACCCCAAGAAATTCCAGTGCTCAGAGAGTAGAGAAGAAAGCCAGCTGGTTAGCAAGACTAGACATATCCATAACCCCTGAGTTCAACTGAGGGACCTTGCCTCAGTGAGTGAGATGGGAGTGATTGAAGCAGACTCCTGCTTTAATGTCAGCTTCTAGCCTCCAAACACATGCTGACACATGTGAACACAGAGGCACACTCATCAACACACATGCAAAATCGGTGACTTTTTAAAAGGCCCTTAAACTTCAGATTTTGATACAGATGCAAAGGAGGGAGGTGGAGCCTCCCAGGTATACAGTGCATGCTTAGGTCACAGCCCCTGTGCTATGAGCCCAATGAGAGCTATAGAGCTGTGCTCTGGGGCGTGAGACTCTTCTCACACCTACCACTGTCTGCTGCCCATCACCACATCCCAAGCACCTAAGGCAATAGGACTATAGGTGTTGAGATACTGTTGGATGGATGAAAAGATAGATGGATGGATGGATGAATGGATGGATGGATGGATGGATGGATGAATTGATATTCAATAAACTTCAATATCTGCCAGATAAACATGCACTTGCCTCTTGAACGTGTAGGAAGAAAGGAACATAGGAGAACTCTCACTAACAGGCTTTTACAAGCATGTACTCATTCACACGTATAACTCCACTTCTCAGTATGGACAAGGGAATCATGACATCCTGATTTTGTGATGGCAGGCTGTGCACTGAATGTTGTCATTTTTAGGGCAAGCTGCCTTTGGGATCAGGTGACACTTTTTATGATCTGGAACAATGTGACCCTTTAGACTTTTACCTGTAGCCCTGATGGGTCAAATTTTGGAGTCAGTTCAGATATTAGAATCTATACTTGCCATGGAGTCTCTTTTTTTTTAACTTGCAAAAGACATTTATTCATAAATTTAGTAGAGTGGTTAATGAAACCCTGAAAGTTCTGGGGGTACATGGCCTATAGCCCTAGGCTCCCTGACTGTGTGGCCTTGCATCCAACTTCTGAAAGTGTAGTAATAACGAGCGTAATAATAGTAGGTGTAGTAATAACATTTTCCTTTTGGAGTTGACATGATAATGAAGTAAGTCAACTCACCTAGAGAGTTTAAAATGTCCCCTGGCACCCAAGATTGCTAGCTCTTAGATACTGTGTTTCAGGATTTGCAGAGAGAATGAAAAGCCCCCTGTTTGTGCAGCAGCTAGCCTTCTGAAACTACAGCCCAGAGCTGCTCCAGTGGCCCCTCCCCAACATTCTGTTAACTGAACCCCTAGAGCCAGCCATGATGTGTTTAAAAGGCTTGGAAGGAGCAGAGTAGCCCAGCACAGGAATGGGAGACTGCCGACAGGCTGGAGGGCTTGCCTTTGTGTGAATGCTTCTCTTGCAAAGAAGCATCAGGAATGTGACCTGTCCCATTCTCAGTGGCCTGCTCAGAGCAGACCCCTCAGGCCCTGTGCTCAGGAGCTGCCCTGCACTTTCTACAAAATTCTAACCCGCTTTTTTAATAGTCATTTTCTAAAACCACATGAAACCAGAATGCATGAGACGTAAAATAATTTCAAGAACATGTCCTTTGGCCATGTAAAAGGAAACAGAATAAGCAAAAAGGGAAAATGTAATATAAAAACTTATAAGGTAAAATTTGAAAATGAAGGGGAAATGCAGGCATTAAAAACAGACTGTCACCAAACAAGGCTGCACCTGTCACCAGACACCAGACAAATACACACCCTTGCCTATAATGGGGACCCTTCCTTCACATCCCCACATCAGTGATGAAGGGCTGCTGCTCTTCCATGGATCCAGAGATCCTGTACATCCTGTTCTTGATGGCAGCCCACACACAACACTAAGGGTTGTTTTACAGTGATCTGCTCGGGTTACTGCCGGCCGTTTGTTGAATGCCTCCCTCTTTCAGGGGCTATACAAAATTCTTCCCTAATACTCTGTGATCCCCTCTAACAGTTTTTAAATCTTAGGATCAATAAGATGGGCATACAGGGGTTTTCTCCGATGAGCAAGGTGAAGATGCTAATAAAAGTGGTTAAGTCTTTTGGTCTAGTGCTCTTTCCCCCTTCTTTGTATAACATTTGCACATTTAGGATATTTACTGTGTGTTCTATACTGTTATTTTTCCTTCATCAAGTACTGTGTGTTTCTATATGCGTAATGTAAATCCATTTTCTCAGCATCCTTGTGCATGTGTGTATACTACAGTCTCACCCATAATACAGCTGAGAAAACAGCTTGGACAGGTCAAGAGAAGTTCCTCTAGCCTAGAGTTGACTCCTACATGAGTCTCTATTCTGCATCAGACCCTGGGACCTTTCTAGCATGCCATGTCACAGAAATCTTTTTATCTCCCAGAGCAGACCCTTGGCTGCACTCAGCCATCTCCCATGACACTGTGCCTGTCCTCTGTTTGGAAATGAGTCTACAATCACGTTCAGGGACATTTTTCTACAGCATGCATGTAGACCCAGGCTAACGGTTTCTGTCCCCCTCCTCTATGCACCTGGCTCTAGACCTGTTATTTATATACAGCATGACATTTCATCTTCATATCAAGTCAACTAGGGAAAAAATTGTCCCCTCAGTTTACAGAGGAGAAAACAGGCTTAGGGTCGGTGGGTGCCTGTCCTGAAATCATACAATGTGCCAGCCTCCAGTACACTCCGATGCACCCTGCCACTACCTCAGAGAGACTTTGAATAGCATGGAACACAGTCTAAGGAGACTTGGTGAAGAAGAGGAAGGCTAACGGAGCCTCAGAAAGCTTATCACACAGCTGCTGGAGTATTCGCAAGGCAATGAGCGTATTATTACAGCTATGATTGGGTTTCCATGTACTTCTCAAATCAGATGTGTAAATATAATCAGAAACATTTCTCTCTGAGGCACGGACCTCCAGCAGGTTCTACCTGGCATCCTGGTTCGGAGGGAAGAAAATAAATTAGCTCTAATTAGCTTTCCCACATGCTGAAGAAAGACTCTTGTCACAGTTGTGCAACCAGGAGAGAAAGAGCTGCCCCAGACCCCTCTTAAAGAAAGTGGCTCAGCAGGTAGATGGAGCAGGGCTTGACTGACGTGTAACCTGTTCTGCCCCAGCATGTGCACCTGCCAGATCTCCCCTCTGGCTTTTGTATTTGCCTTCATCTTATATTCCTTCTCTCACACCCAGCGTCCTGGACGCCACTATCCTGAAGAATTTCCCGGATTAAGCATCTACTTCCATATGTGTGGGAAGAGAGTAACATGGGGTCTGCTATGATTAGACTTAGACCTGAATCCAGGGATGCAGAGACGGATAAGAACTGGTTGCTGCCTTTAGGGAAATCCTTTTTAATGGGAGAATAATAATAACTACTGACTCAGTTTCAGTGCCAGGAGTATGGCCATACCAGGCAAAAACATTCTCTGATTTGGTCTCTGTAAGATTTTTTTTTTAATCCTTTTGTGAGCAGGGGAGTAATTTCAAGGTGGTAACTCATTTTCTAAGGAGCGTTGGAGCTATGATTCCAACTCAGAGCCCAGATCTTAGCTAATAGATGACAGTGCCTTGCAGCATGCCAAAAATGAAACAGCTATCAGTAAGGGATCCTGTGGAAATAGCTAGCAGTAAGGGATCCTGTGGAAACAGCTAGCAGTAAGGGATCCTGTGGAAACAGCTAGCAGTAAGGGATCCTGTGGAAACAGCTAGCAGCAAGGGATCCTGTGGAAACAGCTAGCAGTAAGGGAGGCTGTGGAGATGACATGTACATCAGCTGAGTGATAAAGGTGAACTTGGTGAAGAAGACCACTGAACAGAACCAGGAATGAAAGAACCATGAGGGCTTTTATTTACTTTTACTTTTTAGAGTCTCTACATGTGCTTGTGAGTCTCATAATGTGTTGGGGGAAGGGAGCATCTATATGTGTGCTAAACTGTCCATGTTGAGGTCAGAAGACCGATTCTCTCCTTCTACCTTTAATGTGGGTTGTGGTGATTAAGCACAACTTGTCAGGCTTCCATTAGATGATGGAAGTCCATCTACAGGTGAGCCATCTAACCCACTCCATGAAGGGTTTTAATAAAGGAAAATGGAAGAAAAGCATTTTGGATGGAAGAGTCAAGACTCTGACAATGAAAGGAAACCATGGGAATGGACCAGAAAGAATATGCCCTGTGAAGGGTTTGTGTGTGGGTAGACCTTATGCTAATCTACTTAAAGGACAAACTTGTTAAATGTCTTCTGTGTGTCAGGTGTACTGATTGCCTGGGGATTATTAACATGGTGATCAACACAAAATCCACACCCTTATGGCATTCAGGATTTTAGCACATCACTTTATAGTAGGGGCCAATCTTATCTCTCAAATGACACTTGGCAGCATGTAGAGGTAGTGTTTGGTTGCAATTGGGGGAATGTTACCAGTATGCTGTGAGTGGAAGCCAGACGTACTATAAAATGCCCTTACACACAGTACGTTGCCCTACAAGATATGGTTGTCTGACCTAAATTGTCAAGAGCTCTAGTGAATGACAAGCCAGGGGAGGAACATACCCTCACTTTTTTTTTCTCATATTGTGTAGCTTCTAGCGAGGAAATGACAGCAGCTAAAAACTTTCTGTCATAAATAACCGCCCAACACAAAAGAAATCAGTTTAATTGCCCGGGCTCTTTTATGAGCAACCCCTGATGACCCAAAAGTGCTCTCCTACCACCTCTGGTTCAGAACCACTCAGCCCTTAGCCTCCCCACAAAGGGGGTGTCAGATGGCTTCTTTCTTCTTAATCAAATTAAGTAAATAGTGGTGCTGCAGACACTGCACAGCTGAGGAGTGTATTACAAATTACCTAATCACGTGCTTGCTTCTTCCACAGAAGGGAAGTTATCAGAGCGCCTCTCCACACTTCCCTTTTCCCCTTCATGGTAAGCAATATTTATCGGATCTAGCTCACCAGTAACAATGTGTGGATCTTAACGGTTTTAAAATGAAAGTCCACTTTTCATAGTTATTTCAAACACGCCAGAGCTTATATATATATGTGTGTGTGTGTGTGTGTGTGTGTGTGTGTGTGTGTGTGTGTATTTGGTTTCTCTGTAGCTTTGGAGCCTGTCCTGGAACTAGCTCTTGTAGCCCAGGCTGGCCCCAAACTCAGAGATCCGCCCGCCTCTGCCTCTGCCTCTGCCTCCAGAGTGCTGGGATTAAAGGTGTGCACCACCACTGCCCAATGTTATATCTTTCTAATGCTGGCTGGGAGCTGAAGGAAGAGCTGGCTGTGGCCAATACTTGAGGAAACTTCAGATTCCCATCATGAAGAATGAGAAGAGTAGGATCAGGGTGCTGGGGACCCTTGGACTAGCTCTGGCTGTCTAGTTCACTCTCGCAGAACTTTTTGTCCACCACTGCCTTTATCTGTGTAACCTTGAGCAGATTGTTCCCTCAATCTCCTTGAACCTCAGTCTCTCTATTGGAAAGAGGTAAGAACCAGTTCAGTACCTCCTCAACTGTAGGGTTTAGTGTGGTGAAGCTGAGGGCAAAAAATAGTATCCATGGTGCAAAACAGAACACACACTCAGCAAATGGGGGCAGGCTGAGGATGTCCTACCCAGATCTGGCTTCAGGAACGTGGAGTGTGTCAACAAAGGAGAGGCGCTCTTGGGGCTTAGTTACTTTTCTTGGCTTTTAAGCACAGGCAAGGAAGGGAAACTCCTTGCGCCCTAGTCGTCATTCCTTAGCAATTCATGCGGTCTAGGGCAGTCTCAGGGTGCAGGCTGGGCTACGAGGAAGCTCCCTGACAGATCAGAGAGAACATGAGGGAAAATCAATTAAAAGAGTCTTTCAGGGAAGGAGGGATGGCAAATGCCTTGCATCAATCCCAAGAGATCCCTGAATTTCCATAGCTGGCAAGGCCTTCCTTTTAACCCGTTGACTCCTCCAGTTGGAATTTCCCAGGGTGAAGTCCGTTCCTAGCAATGGGTGTGCGGGGGTGATTAATGACCCTGGTTACGAGCCGGTTAGCAGCAGAGAGCTCCATCCATCTCACTTCGTGGAAGCATCACACACCATTTATTGTCTGCCGTCGGGATGTGTTCCTTTGCAATTAGGTAAATGCCTTCTTCGCAGGAGATGCTGTGGTTCCTTCAGCAGCAGCTCACCTCTCCTCCCTGTTCTGGCCAGCACCCTGCAGGAAGACGTAGGCTGGGGAAGCCATTGCGAGGAAAAGGTAGTGATCTGACCAATGGGGCCTTGGAACTTTGTCTACTCCCCGATGCTTCATATAATGGTGGCAGGGGGGTCAGTATTCAGCTCAGGGGGTCCATAAATATCATGACTTTGTAATCAATCTAAGGGTTGGGAGGAATGAGAGAGCAGGAGGCAGGGCATGGTGTATTAATTGAGACATTGGTGCTCCTTTTCTACTCTACAAAGAATCCTTCAAAACCCCACTTTCAAAGACCAGGCTTGGTCATTTATGGAATATCGCTTCTGTGTGGCACTACACTGTCAGCGACACTGTCCCCTGTCACAGACAGAGACACTCAGGTGTGAGAGGAGACAGACCTTCCTCTGAGTTACCTAGAACCAGGCTCTGAACTCTGCCACTCTGTTCACTAATAGACAAGTATGACGTAGGACAAAGAGAGTGGCCATCTGTGAGTACTTGCTCCCTTAAGAAAGCAAACAAGAGCATGAATTTAGACCACAGTTACTCATTAAATTCTAAGGAAACCAGGCATTGTTCTGGAAGAATATTGGTGAAGAAGATAAATGTTCATGGAAACTAACCCCTGTCTACAAAAGGGGACGACAGTAATGACCTCCAGTTGTGTTATTATACCTCAGATTCTACTACTTACGTGCACCACAACACTTAATCTTCGCCGTTATCATCAATGACCAATGAGTAATAGCCATTTCATTTTACAAATGAGACAATGGTAGGAAAAAAGTGATGTCATCATGACTGGGGCTGTGTTCCTTATAAAAAGAAGACTGCAGAGAGCTTCCCTGTCCCTTCTCCCACAGGAGGACAAAGAAGAAGGCCTGCAATGTCTTTGAACCAGACACCAAATCTGCTGGGATGTTGGTTTTGAACTTCAGAGAGACTCGTTGTTGATAGATAGGGTGTGCAGTCTCTGGTGCTTTGTTATGCCAAACAGACCAAATGAGGATAGACAACACTAAATAATCCGGTCAAGTTTATGCAGCCGGTGGGTCTTTTTTGTTTGTTTGTTTGTTTTGTTTTGTTTTGTTTTTTTGAGACAGGGTTTCTCTGTAGCTTCAGAGCCTGTCCTGGAACTAGCTCTTGTAGACCAGGCTGGTCTCAAACTCACAGAGATCCGCCTGCCTCTGCCTCCCGAGTGCTGGGATTAAAGGCGGCCGGTGGGTCTTAGACCTGTGCTTTCTTCAGTCCGCACTGGCTGACTCCAACGTGCTTTTGCACATTGAATAAGCAGGTTCAGTATGTGGGGATTCCTCTTGACATGTGGAGAAAGAGTTCTTGGAGATGACCGATAACTTGAACATAAGACGCTAGAATAAAAGGTTTGGAGACCTAGAGGAGCAGTGTGGTAAGTCTGTAGAAGGAAGTGGGTGGGGGATAACACTCTTGCCCAGCGAACAGGAGGAACTCAAAATTGTTAAGTCTGTGAAGCCAATGTGGACTGAGTACCAACAGATACAAGGCAGGGATAGAGTTCAGAGGTCAAATGGGAATAGGTTCCATTAGTCTGTGTCCAGGATGATACTTTATCATTGGAACCTTAAGCAAAGAAGAAATATTCTGAGCTAGCTAGTGCCCATTCAAACTCTATGCTCCTTTCTTATGGGTGACTATGGGTAAACATAGGATTATTTCTTTTAAAAATGTTTTTATTGATTAAAGAATTTCATGCATGCATATGAAATAGTTTTCACCATCCATACAATGTATTTTCACATACTCTTTCCCCACTGTTCCTCTTAACTCCTCCCATGCCACCTAACCCCCATACTGAGTACAATCTGTATTGTCTATATATAGGCATGAGAGTGTGACCGTCCACTGGAACATGGTGGCCTACCAGGGACCACCCTCATGAAGAAAACTGACTTGCCTCCTTCAGTAGCCAATAACTGTTAATTGCAACAGCACCTCAGCTAGGGGTGGGAGGTAGGGGTAGGGCCTCAAATATCCTTCCCCTTTCCATGCTGGAATTTTTGTTATCTCTTGCTAGGGAATGTACATGGAAATGGTGCCTTTCATCAGATTAGGGTTATGAAAAGGCAGGCATGGCCACTCTGTATATTCTGTTTCCATTTAGTTTATGTATTTGAGCATTTCTACTTCCTGGGAGGAAGCATCTTTGATATTCTACGTGATGGTGGAGTGGTCTACATCCCTGAGCCGCCCTGTGGCACACACCTCTGTGTGGATGAGATCTCGTCAGGAACACCAAGCACACTGTAGCCATTGACAAGATGAAATGAATTTGTTGTACTACCAAAATGGCTAGCTACAGGGACTTAATTGGCCTTCTCAAGGCATTAAAGATGGAGAGAAGACTCAGGGAGACACGTGGTTCTGTTGAGAAGGGCAAGAACCTCAGGTCATTGTTGACATTCACACATACGTACACCTTGCATGCCTTCTTTAACTCCTCCATAGAAAAACTGTTCTTTAAGCAGGAATAGCTTGAAACAAAATGTCAAACTCAATTCTTCTGGAGCACTTCCAAGTGTTCGTTCTCTCTCTCTCTCTCTCTCTCTCTCTCTCTCTCTCTCTCTCTCTCTCTCTCGTAACACTATCATGGTTTGCAAAACCGTAGTTTGCAAATAAGCAAGGAAGCAAGGAAGGGATTAGCTATCATGCAGGTAACTGTGAAGTCTCACTTCTGTGAGCCCGGACTGTCTACTGGGTGTTCATGAGCTCAGCATTAGCTGTCTCAAGAGCAGGTGGACCCGAAGAGCTCCCTCAGAATATACTGCTTGCATGTTTCTACAACTCAATAGCTTGTCTTTCTTTGCTCATCTACAAGATGAGAATAACACTAGTGCTTGCCTCATGAGGTTACCCTAAGAACTCATTGGCACCCCAAGAGGGTCCAATAAAAAGGTTAATCCTATGATAGATCAACTTATTTTTAATCCTACTGTCCTATATCTTGTTTTGAACCCTTCTGCCTTGATCCTAAGAAAGTCTTCTTCCACGCCCAGCTCCCTTGGCTTCCACTCTCCTTGCTCCTCAGAGTACTCCATTCAGATTCTTTCCCTCAAAGATATAGTGAGGTTCATCAGTAGTTCATTTGTGTTTCTTGATTAGCGGTCCACTGTGTGACTGTATTACAATGAATTCACCCACATGCCCTTTTATGAGGTTTCTGGGGTTACTAATAAAGACAGGAGCATTTGTGTGTAAGTCTTTGGGCAGTCATGCTTTTAATCTTCCTCATACTAATATGTAGGAAGAAAAATTGCTGAGTTGTAGGATATGTAATAATAAATTGCTAGATTCCCCTCCATGTGGCTAGACCATCTTATATTACCACTAATAGTGTATGAGAGCTCCTGTTGGTTCCCTTTCTTGCCAAACTCTTAGCATGGTGAGAGTGATTAGTTTTAGCCAATATATGTGCAGTGGTTTCACCTTGCTCTCTTACATCATGATTCCCTAATCAGGATTTTTCGTGTATTTCCATCTTTATTTGTTCTTTGGTAGAGCACCCACTTTATGGGCTTATTTGGGGTTGTAAGAATGTCAAATAATTTTGCAGAATTCAGCGATCTTGGAGAAATATTTTTTTGTGCCTTGTCTTTTCAAAATCCCTTGCATGAATCATAAGGGAAATGATTAATTACAGTTTCTTCTATATTTCTAGACACCCAAACACTCAGTGTTAAACACTGAAAATATTTAATACCTTTTGGTTACTGGAGACAAACTCTAATTTCAAATATGTCTGCCAAGGACATGGTAGGTGCTGCCTTGATTTGCTAATCCAAATAATAATGATAACATGTCTTCTGCAGTGGCCACTGCCCAACTAATGACAGTGAATAGTTTTCCTAGATTCAAATTGAATTTATTGTATGGTAGGAGTTCCAGAAAAATTGTCATGATTTTAGTCTGTGGTCCTAGGGGGTAGAATTGGACCAAGGAGTAGAAAATCTAGAGAATGTGGATATAGTGAGGCATTTTTCCATTTCTTTTCAATAAATGGAAAGGGATTTGCACGCATCTAGACTGCTGAGCTGTCTATCACTGGGAGTGGTTAAGGCCAGAAAGAATAGTCACACAATTAGGTTCCAGCAGAGATGATAGCTATTTCAAGAGAAACTGTAGACATCTCATGTCTCCTGTTCTGGAAAGTTTGGAATCCTGGTAGGAGATACAACAGTATATAATATAATATAATATAATATAATATAATATAATATAATATAATATAATATAATAATATATACATTGCACAACATAAAATATACTACGTATATAGTAGTAAATTATTTTTGAAGACATACAACTAATTTTATTCAATATTTAAAGGGCATAACTCCAATTACTTATTACAAAAACCTTTAGGGTAAGAGTGAATATTGTCCCTAATTGATAGATGAGAAAAATAAACTCAAAGTTATTAGGTAGCTTGCCTAGTAACACAAATCTGGAAGGAGTGGTGCCTTGAATTTGGGTTTATGATAGCTAGATATTTCTCTCCTGCCAAAGGTTGTCTGTTAGAACCCTGATTCCAAGTGATGGCATTAGAGAAGAGTCTTTGGGAGGTGACTAAGTCCTGAGACTCCAATCCTCATGGATGAGGTGAACACTTTTGGAGAAGTGGCCATAAAATTAGATGGCTGTTCTATGTGGTAAAGAGGCTTCCTCCACCAACCCCTAATGGCATCCTGATCTCAGAGTTCCAGCCCTCAGCACTGGGAGGAATTAATGCCTGTGGTTTATAAACCAGAAAGTCTAATATGTTCAATATGGCAAGAAGCAAACTGTCAGAAGTTGAGACACAGTCTGAGTTAGGTCCATGTGTGCCACCCTCAGACTCTGTGACCAGTTTGCCTCTGTTTAGTCATTGTCTGGGGACAAGTGCTACGGGAGCATTGTTCTCTTGTATCTTATATCACAACATGCCCTCCTGTCTTTGAACCAGTGTGAATAGGAACTTAGCTTTGTAGCTGCAGAGTTCTACTATTTTAGCCTAGCTAGTTCCCCCATGAAGTGGCCAAATGCCAGGCTGACAACTGGCTAAGGTCAGCCAATTGACTTGCTCTCTACCCAGCACTACCATTCAGATCTCAGATCCATGAGAAAATGGGACTCACCATCTCCATTTGGAACAGGTCTTTCCTTGGCTCTTCCTTCTGGCATATGGAGTATTTATTTGTTTTCGAAGTCTTCAGAAGTGGGCAGCTTTTTCAATATGCAGCAGTACGGAATATCCCCACTTGGTGCCTGTCCATCCAGCATACAATGTTTACTCTGTCAATGATAAGCTGTTGGACCCTCACATCCTAATCATCCAAAGATACTTTTGTGATTTCTAGAAATCCAGCCTGCTCTTATGTAAGCCAGTATGCCTGCCTCCCTGCCATCCCGATTACCAATTCTTGTTGGCAAGAGGGCCATAAGGATACTCACCAGACTGTGCCAAACAGACGTTACCTAGCAACCAGTGGGTGCCATCAGGATGCATCTTTGTGTTATCAACACAGTGTGGGATCCTTTAAGCTTCCTGGATTCGATGGAGAATGGAAGTGCTCCATGAGGCAGCCTTGAAGGAAGGCACACTAGACTCTTCATCCTGTAATTCTGAGAAACGGCATGGCTCTCTAAGCCTCGGTTCGTTCTCTTTCTTTCTTTCTTTCTTTCTTTCTTTCTTTCTTTCTTTCTTTCTTTCTTTCTTTCTTTCTTTCCTTCCTTCCTTCCTTCCTTCCTGCCCTCTTTCTTTCTTTTTTTTTTATAATTTTCAACTTTTAAATTTTTTATTATCTATACATTTTTCTCTGCTCCCCTCCCTTCCTCTCCTCTTTCCTTCTATCATCACCTCCATGCTCCCAATTTACTCAGGAGATCTTGTCTTTTTCTCCTTCCTATGTGGATCCATCTATGTCTCTCTTAGGGTCCTCTTTGTTGTCTAGGTCCTCTGGGGTTGTGGACTGTAGGCTTTCTGGTTTCTTTGTTTTTTGTCTAAAAACTACTTATGAGTGAGTACTGTCTCAGTTTTCTAATCTGGATGGTGGGATGGTAGTTGTGCCTTCTTCATAATACTGTGAAAGTGACAGGTGTCGCAGAATGCATAATATTCTGCAATATACTAGTCTCCATTAAAAAGTTATTCAACAGCTGGGCGGTGGTGGCTCACGCCTTTAATCCCAGCACTCGGGAGGCAGAGGCAGGCGGATCTTTGTGAGTTCGAGACCAGCCTGGTCTACAAGAGCTAGTTCCAGCGCAGGCTCCAAAGCCACAGAAGAAACCCTGTCTCGAAACACCAAAAAAAAAAAAAGTTATTCAACAAATATCAGTTTACTTTGGAGTACACTTTGGTTTCTAGGTTACATTATTAAAATACACAAATCTAAGCCTTTAAGGGACAAGGATCCAGCTATCTGCACTTTATATTAGTAAATCATTTGGTCCTTAAGATAGTTTGATAAGTTCTTGTTCTGGTTTGAATATGAGATGCCCTACAAAGGTTCATGTATTTAAGGAACTGATTAGATTATGAGGATTATTCTCTTGATGATGTAATAATATGACATAATTTGGATGTGGTAGAAAGTACAACATGGATCTTGAGTGGATCAAGTTGCTCATTGGTGACATGGCATCAAAAGATGTCCCTTGACTCTTTTTCTTTCATTTTTCTTCCTGGTTGCCATGAGCTGTTCTCCATCACCTTCCAGCACCATGATTCTGCTTTACTACAGGCCCCAGGCAATGGAGTCGGATGGCCCTCAACTGTTCCAAAGCCCTCCTTATGTGATGATATGAGAAGAGAGTAAAGACTGAACTCTGCACATCAGAGGTGGTCCAGACACCTGGCTGAAGGATCTCATTAGAGAGTCAGAAGCACCAGAGACTGACCAAGGGTTCATCTTAATGTCACTTTTTTCATTCATGCAGGTGTTCAATTTCTGAAAGAAACTTGAAGTCACATTGAAGTCCAACTGTTCTAACCCTGCTTTTTCACTTTATCATCTCTCTTTACCTGAGAAAATGAGCAGCATGTATAATCCCAAGAAAGCCAGTTACCAGCAGAGATGGAACGGATGTAGAGAGTGTGTTAGCCATACAGGTTGGAGAAGCCAAGTGCTCATAGACTGGAATAACGAATGTGAGATGGACACCACTGTGCAAAATTCTCAAGTCTGAAGTTAAGTAGTCCTAGATTTCCATCTCTGAGGACATTGGGTCTCAGTCTTCCCACATATAAAGCAGGTAGAGCGTAGCTTATTTGCAAAGCTATTGAAAAGATGGGAGCAATGTATGTAATGTGGCTATTAAGATGTCTGAAAGATCAAGGAGCCTCAACATAAGATATGTGTTTAATATATTACTAATAGCAATAATAGCAACATCCATCCATCCATCCATACCTACATACATACAGGAAGAAAGAAGAAACCAAAATGGAGGGATGGCTCCAAATGATTGACTGAAAGGTGACTCTGAAACACTCAGTAGTCAAAAGTAAAAAAAATGTAATGGGATCAGAAGCCAGGGAGATGAGAAGAAACAAGTCAGTAGGCAGCCTGATGGGGATAAATAAATCACGGTCCAGACTAGACTTTGGCCTAAGTCTGGGATTCTCAGTAAAAAGTGCAGAACAGGGCAGACATCTCCTTCTTGGGGAAACTCTATCCGTAGGCCTTTGCTGTCTCCATCAAGAATTCACTGGTAATGCCCTGCAGAAGTGTCCACTGGACCACTGGGATGCCCTACACACAGGGTGCCGACCAATGAAGTATCTGACATTTGTCCCTGGGATCACAGTGCCTCAGTGTTGGGAATTTCCCAGAAAAGGTGGTGCCTGTTTCTCCTTAATTGGGTGAATCTGAGTGAGCACATCCTAAGATGCCTTTAGGGTATTGTCTGGCTGGCTTCTTACCTCAGGGAACCCAGCAGAGAGGCCTTACTAGAAACAGAGACAGTAACTAGAGATGTATTCACCCAGTCATATCAGCCAAGTGATTTTTTGGCGATTTCCAACCCAGCCTCTGAGAAGCAGCTAGACCAACAAGGCAGGGACTACAGGTTATGGGGTAGAGAGAGTGCCTGTCTTTATCACCTACAAGGATGGCTTTCTTCTGTGACAGCTGAACTGTAATTATCACCTGTCAACCTCACAGAGTTCAGAACAATCAAGGAGCAGCCAGAAACCAGCTCTGTATTTAGGAGGCCGGTGCGTTGAAGCTGGGTCTGAGAAAGTGACCCCAGAATCCACCCACCGGTCTTCTCATCAGTGCTGGTGTGGAAGAGGGCTGTTGAATTCCCTGTGCTGGTGGCAATCACCTCCTCCCCCAGGAATGCCAGGACACCTTAGCTCACCACATGGAGCTGGAGTTTTTAAGTCATTTAAGTAAGGGGCAAACAATCTCTGAAGGTCCCTTGGATTTTAAGTGGAATACTTGGCAACCAGGGTCCCGGGAAGCTGGGGACACTTCACCAAAAGCAGTCCAAGATCAGTCCCCAGTTAACACTGTCATGAAGTTGGCTTGATTTTTGAAAAGTAGCACTATAGGCTTTCATTCATTTCTGCCCCTGTAAGTAGCTCCCACTCATATTTCTGTCAGGAACTCTAAAGAAACTCATTTGTTGGGGCGGGGGGAGGTGGAGGCAGAGGGGGAGGGTAAAGTCAAGGGGGAGGGAGAGGGAGTTATTAGATCAAGAATTATTAGATTCCAGAGCTTAATTTTGTTCTGTGGTTAATATGCCGCGCACGCGTGCGTGTGTGTGTGTGTATGTGTGTGTATGCAAAGGAGTAACTTTTATTGACCGCTGTAGGTTGGTAAGACACAAACAGGAACCTTGTAGCCGGTAACTTTTAAGGTCTTTTCTGTGCTAACATCCTAATAGTCTTGTAATGGTTGAGCTACAGCAATGTAAGAATACTTATAATCTTGGACAATGCTCTCAACTTTATTACATTTTAAGCATTATATATTAAGCCACAAGTTAGTCATCTGCAATAGGATACTTAGTGCACAGATAGTGCCTAATCATCGGTGGCGATTGCCTAGTTCCTGTCATTCACCTCACAGTGCCCACTAATTCAGCTTGTGAACTCCATGTCTTCTGACTGTCTGTTCAGCCGACTCACTGTCTGAAATAGAGGTAATAATAGGCCCTATATCACAGTCCAGTCTCAGGATAAAGTAAATTATTGTATGAGGAACACTCCCAACAGCAGCCAGGACACTGCCATCCGCATCCGCATCCTCATTGCCCACACTGTCTTCAGAGCTCTGCTTCATATGCCAAGGTCATCTGATTATTTACACAGGCCCCATTTCCTTGTTAGTTCTCTCATTCCCAGGAAGATCTGATATATGATGGACATTCAATCACAATTTTTTGAATAATGAATTAGATTATAAAGACCGTGTCAGGGCCTATTTGTAAAGCCTCAAGTTTCAGGGTTTGTGCTTGTAGAATTTGCTACTTCTTGCAGTGGCTCAGTTCAACTCTCCCCAAACCACCTTGCTGAAAAGAGCATCCAAGTACAGACGCGCCCAGCCTACCCTTTCTCTGACAAGAAATTAAGCAAAATCTAGCCTCCTGGCTCCTCTTCTGAGACTTATTTGGGCATTCACTACACTTTAGGTTTTAGCAAGGTCAATGTGTAGGCAGAGGCTGCTCGTTCATTCCCTGCTGCTCAGACCCAAATAATTGCACAAAACTGTATTAATTAAACACTGCTTGGCCAATCACCTCAGTATATTGTTCGCTAGTTCTTGTATCTTAAATTAACCCATTGCTATTATTTTATTTATTACCATGAGGCTTGTGGTTTACCAGTGAATGTCCAGAGCACGTTTGTCTTCTCTGATGGCATCTCACTGACTCTGCCTACTTTCTCCCAGCATTCAGTTTAGGTTGCCCACCTAGCTTTACTCTGTCCTTTTTTTTTCTTTTTGGTTTTTCAAGACAGGGTTTCTCTGTAGCTTTTGGGAGCCTGTCCTGGAACTAGCTCTTGTAGACCAGGCTGGCCTCGAACTCACAGAGATCTGCCTGCCTCTGCCTCCCGAGTGCTGGAATTAAAGGCGTGCACTACCACCGCCCGGCTTACTCTGTCCTATCACAGGCCAAAGCAGCTTCTTTATTCATTAACCAATAAAAGCAACAGATATACAGAAGGACTTCCCATACCATCAATGTATTTCTTTTTCTGGGTTAAGAAAAAAGAAAAGAAAAATGTAAGAAATGCACTAAGCATCATAGTCTACATTTACAGTGGTTCTCAACCTTCCTAATGCTCTGACCCCTTACTGTAATTCCTCATGTCATGGTGACCCCCAGCCATAAAATTTTTTCATTGCTACTTCATAACTACAATTTTGTTACTGTTATGAATCATAACGTGAATATTTGATATATAGGTATTTCTCATAAGTGACAACAAGGGGGTCATGACAGGTTGAAAAGTGCCATCCTACAAGAGTTGAAAAATTATTGTCTTGTCTTTCATGCCTTCCTGGATATTTGTGTTGAAAATATGAGTGCTAGTGTCGTATGTAAAGAATTTACATCAGAGGTCACTTTGGGGGTCTCCTTGTATTAAAGTACCAGTCTAGGGCATCATGACCCAAGCCATGCTCTCCCAGCATATGGATTTCCTGCCCCCCTTCTGGTAGAACTGAGCAGAGTCGCTCTAGTGCCAAGTGAACTGAGTTAGGGACATGGACAGGCCACCAGGTCTCAAACATTGGGGCAGCCCTTGGTGTGTAAGAGAGAGGAGAGGAGAGGAAAAGTTTTGTGTGGGGGAAGAAGGACATTGGCAGAAGAACCTCGAGTTCAAATCCAGGCAAACTATGCTTACAATCTTGCACAAACCATTAATGTTCTAGAACCCTCCATGTTATCACCACATAAATGCTCTTTCTTGATGTTGTTGTGAAGATGAGGATATGCTTTATTCAGGAAGCATGTTGCTCCTGAATCTTGGGGAGAGGGTCTCACTCATCCCCATCACATCCCCTATGATACTGTGACAGTCATCTTCTGCCTTGTAGAAACAGGTAATAGGCTATATAATGGTGCCTTATGGACACCTCAGACCCAATGGTACCCTGGTAATTATCTCAGCTTATGGAAATGTCAGGGTCTCAATGTCTGAAGAGTTCTAATAGCATTTGAATTTTATTAACCAGAAAACGGTTTCAAAAGAATTATTTTAGGGAAGCAGGGCAGTCCCGAGAGCATGGCGTGCATTGAATATTTATGTATGTTGAGTGGGTGAATGAATACATGAAATAATGAGTGAATGTGTGGATAATACGAGTCAAAGAAGAGCTGCTGGGGCTCAAACTTGGGTAGCAATGAAGCCCGCATGCTAAACCCCAGTTACCCAGCATGGCCACCAGAACCTCCCATCCTTTAGTGGAGGATTCAGTATGTTCTAATGACATCCTTGCAGCAGACATTTTTCTTACAGATATTTTGGTAAGATGGTTACCTAGTTGCATTTGTGGAGAAAAAGTGGAAAGAAAGGAATATTCACTCTAGTTCCAAATGAGTTTTAAAAATTCTTAACTTATATCAATATCTACATCTCTAAGTTTCTGACGTTGGTATGTGTCATTCACTCATATGTTTTGGAAACAGCCTTTCTATGTAGCCCAGGCTAGCACTGAATCATTTGTTTAGTTCAGGCTGGACTCTAACCTGCAGAAGCCTTGCCTTAGCTTTCAGAGTGCTGGGATCCTGGGTGTATACCTCACACCCAACCCTCATTCCCTTGAATGTTAAGCATGAATTGTGTGTTCTACCTGAAGTTTCACTCTTGGGCTGTGCTCAGCAACTTAATTTTTTAAATGGCTTTCTTCTTATGGTATTTTCATCAAAGATCAATATAAATTTTCACTGGCTATTTTCTGGAATGAGGAAGAATCATGCTACTCAATACAAAGCAAAAATATCTTCGAATCTGCTTGTCAAATCTTTACCTAATCGACCTATTCAGCACATCATTGGCTTAGCTAATAACATCCTGCCATTTGCTTTCTTCTCCTTTTCTTTTCCTTCATTCATTCTCCTCCCCAAAAGTTCCTTTCTTTCTTTCTTTGTTTCTCCATGTAGCTAGAATCCTTTCCTTGGCATTGTGGTCTAATAACCTTTCTTTAACCTGCTCCTCAATTGTCATCCCAGCTCTACAGAACTTCTGTCTGCTGGTCTGCCCTTCTCAAAATTTGTAGGGGAAAAATTTTGTGGCTAATTATACTCTATTGTTTTTACTCTATTTGACAAATAGATTGTAATTAATTATAGTCTATTTTTGCCATATTTGCCAAAAAAGTGCAATTGCCTCATCCTCATGTAGCTAATTATTACACTCAGTACAGTGTAAAAATACTAAGATTCCTCATTTGACAAGTATTTATTGAACACAGACTACATGTCAATCACTTTCCTCAGTGCCAAGAATTAAACAGGCAATAGGCTCATAAATAAATAGGTAAAAACTACTTATGTCTGCTGATAACAAATGTAATAGGGAAAACAAATGAGGGGGAGGGACTGGAGAAGAGAAATGGGGTTACTTCTCGCTCATATAAGCATGTGACAACTGAAATTTAGGACAGAAAGGAAGCCCTGAAATCATTTATCAGTATACAGTGTTATTTGTGATGGCTTCAAGCAAGACCCCTGTGCTATACGGCTGAGTCCTGGGAAGCAGGAAAAATATGCTACCCTTGAGGGCGCCCTCTCTACTCTGGTGCCAGTGATGGCAAAGGCATCACCACCACGACCACAGGTGGCTCTGGATTGTCAGAGCATCTGGGATCCCCCACCACCCCAGTGCCCCGAGTTTTACCACTGAGAGAAGAAGGAAATGCAAGAATCTTTTGAAGTACGGATGGGGTTTGAAGTCTAGGGCTGAAAAAGTTACATGTGTCCTCGGCTTTCACAGTGGGCACAGTAGGAACAAGAGACAGGTCACCAAGAAGAAAAGCGTGTCGAATTTGTTTTAAAAGGTTTGGCATGGCACTGAACCTTCAGAAATGAAGATTCAGTGTAAAGCCCAGGGCAAAGTGGGCAGCTGTGCAGACTGACAGGGATCTGATTTTGTGGAAACACACTACGGGACAGCCAGTGGGGCTGTTCAGCTTTAGTCCCTAGGCACTCTGTATGCAGCTTTCTTTATATCCCAGTGTGGAAGAGGCTGCTGTCACATCAGGGCATTCAACGGAGAAAAGAGAATGCTAGTGAACAAGCTTTTGTGTTTTCAATAGTGTGTGTGTGTGTGTGTGTGTGTATGCACGCACATGTGCCATGTATGCACAAATACACATGGAGGACAGAAGAGAGTAATAAAACTCCTAAAACTGCAGTTACAGGCAGTTGTAATTGACCCAGTGTAGGTGCTTGGTTCCCTGGAAGAGTAGAAAATGCTCTCAAAACACTGAGCCAGTTTTCCAGACCCTGAAGAATGAAATTTCTAGACTGTATGCCTTACTTCAGAGCAAGAGTCTTAGTTTCCCTCCCAGAGGAGAATTCTAATTTTTCTGACATGCATCAGGAGGGAGAGGGAAGAGAAAGGACAGAGGTGTCCCAAAGATCTTGCTTCCAGGCCCCTCCCATTCTTCACAGAGCTGAGTATCATGCTCAGTGTGTCAAGGTGGCCCAAACAGGGTATGGTGTTTTGTGGGTGATGGCTGTATGGAGGTAAGAATGGAGACAAAGTGAAAGCCATGTGTGGACGGTCAGGGCACAATCCATGATGACAGAGGGTGAGCTCACAATGTAAAGTGCAGGTCAGAGTTACAACCAGAGATGCCAGTTGCCAGAATGGAGGAACGGCATGCAAGTCATGTCTGAAGCGCTCATCTGCATCACCAGCAATGGGAACACATGGGAAGTCGGAGAAGGCAATGGACGGACCTTCAGGAAGACTTGAGCCATCGATGTTCTTTTCTGCTATTTTGTGTTGTGGTATTGGGTGCTGAACATGGAGCCTTGTACATGCTGGAGAACTGGTCTACCACTGAGCTGCACCTCAGCTTTTTCTGGACTTTTTATCTTAAGATAGGGTCTCACAGTGCTTTCCAGACTAGCCTGAAAGTCAGCTGGAGCTCAGACAAACCTAAAATTTGTAAGCCTCCTGGCTCAGCCACTGGAGAGGCTTGGTTTATAGCCTGTGTCATCAGGCCCAGCAGGACCCAGAAAAAACGAAAAGCTGACTTAAAGAAAAGAAATGGTTCATTTGGGAGCAAGGGCAGTGCTTAGGCGAGAAGGCGCGGTGGAGACCAGCCCAGACACTCGGTCTAAATCAAATCCTGCTCTGTCGCTGGGCCCTGCAGCTGTTCTTCTCTGTCCACAAACCGTCTAGTCACCAGGGTCACCTCCCAACAGCTAGCACATCTCAGGTGCAGTCTGCTAATATCTGGGGCTCTCCTTGCAGCCTGTGTCCTCTCTCTATATCGTCCTGTTATCCTTTCATGCAGAAATCTACATGGACGTGAACAGGTGTTGTGAACGGTACTAGAGAAAAGGAGAATCGAGAAACAACATCTTCAAGGCCAAAATAATAACATTTTAATTGGAAATATACTGTGAAGAGGCTAACCTATGTAGATATATGCAAATCCTATGCAAATACACATGTGGTCTCTCCTACTATTGTCAGAACCTCAATTTGACTCGCGGGAATTCCAAACACTAGATTCTCTTGCTTTTAGCGGAGGCTAAGGGCTGTTGATGAACAATTCTAGGTTTTACCTATGTTTAAACCATAATTAAGAAATATATTGATGGCAACCTGAGCTTAATTAGCCTAATTGAATCTTGGAATTGATTTGGTCTTGAGAGAGCCTGGTCTCTGAAGCTAAGCCTCGGGGACCTCGTTGGTGTAGATGGCAAACTAAACTTAAAAGTCCCTCACAGATTCACCTTGCTATTTGGCTTCTCTAGGCTTGTGAGCTATAAGCTTAATGTCCTTTGTTTATGGCTAGGGTCCACTAATGAGTGAGTACATACCATACTCATTCTTTTGGGTTGGGGGAGTGGGGGAGTGGGAGGGTCTGGGACAAGGAGAGGAAGTGTAAATTTTTCTTTTAACAATAAAGAAAAAAAAAAGTCCTTCACAGAAATGAAAAGGAATGGGCAAGAAGCCACTGTGAGCTTTACTAAAGGGAAAGGATTTTTGTATGAGAGTTGAAAGCCGAATGCTGAAATCTCAAGTTATACATAGCCATTCTAGGTCAGACAGCTCAGTCAAATGGGAAGAAATGATGTCAGGAACGGAGATTCTGGGAGACGGAGGCGGGTGGCAAGCCCTGAGGATGGATGTGTCATGTGCTGCTGAACAGAACATGGAACTACATGGATACAGTACAGCCCAGTACTCCAGGATCTCTCCATACAAAGCACTTGTTCTATACAATGTAAGGAAGGGCTGTGGGACTCTTAAAGTGAATGAGAAAGGATTTCAGCTCTGTTGTGTGTCGTTGCCTTTCAGGTATTATAAACTAATTATATAAGCTACCATAGTTTACAAATCTTGAAAAACAATAGCATAGCTCCACCTTTGCCCACATTTTACAGTGTGTCCTTGGACAACTGTTTTTACATATCTGAGCCTCGTTTTAATTTATTTTGTTTTTAATTAGGAATGGTACAAATCAAACGAGTAAGGAGGAGGAGAGTTGAAGAGATACTGAGGCCCTCAGTGTCTAGTTAATCTCCTACTATGAGTGGTTGGGCTGACACACAAATCCAGGCCCAGGCCCATATCCATCTCTTCATGCATGTCTGGCTTAATCCCCCAGCCCCACTCTGGCCTCTGTTTCTCTTTAGAGCAACTGTGAGGACTCTGTCTAGAGGTGCTGGCTGTCTCCACTCCCCCCAACCCCATCCCTCGCGGTGGCTGGCCCACTAGTATGCTCACACCTCAGAGTTCAGGGTCATCTCACTTCCTCAGCAGCATCTATGCTCAGCTCTTCCATGAAGTCTCTCCCTTCCACCCCCATGATGATGGGAAGATGATAAGGAGTAAGCTAGAATATACAGCACAAATTACATTTCTCATTTCATTTTTACAATATTGCACATACGCATATATGCACATCTCTACAGTCAGACAGGAAAATGAAATTGCTGGGAGGGAAAACAGCCCAAATGTTACCAGATGTTATTTCTGAGCATGAGCATGGTTGGAACTTTTCAAATTATCCACAAGGCATATATTATTTTTAATGAGAAAAATAAAATGGCTTTAAAAAATTGTAGTTGTACCAGCCTAGAAAGCCTTTGAACATGGGTTTCTATCCTGCCCTTCTCCCCCAGTGCTGGGGGACCAATACTCAAGAAAGGTCTGTTTCCTGTCTGAATTCCTTACTCCCTGCATCCTTGTTTTCAATTTCCAGACCTTGTTGGATGTGAAATTTAAATGCAACAGGGATTGACTTTTATGACCTGACCTCTCCTGGGCTTTATTTCCTTAGACGTCATGACTCTGGACTCATGTTTTCTCTTATAAGGGTCTTGGCATGTTAGTATGATCAAGGAAGAGAGGCTGACAGAGAACAGGGATGAGGTGGGGTGAGGGTGTTAATGAGTGTATAACAGGGCAGGTGGGACCACATCTTTCTGGTGCAGCTGGTCCAGTACCAAGGCCCATTGGGCCTGCCTCAGCCCCTCTTTGACCCACTGTCTTTCTGTGGCAAGGCTTGCTTACTGGCTTGGGCTCCTATGAAAACCTCGGAAAATGCTGAATTCCTCGTCGCCTGGACACTGTCCCAGGTTTGAGCTGCATGAGAACCAAACACATTTAAAAAAAAAATAGTAGCCGGACTCTAGACTATAAAAGAAACATAAAATCTTTCTCACAGCTGAGAACTAACTTCCCACAAACACCTTTGGAGATCTCGTAGCAGTTTTTTCCTTCAGGCATGGGCTCTGGAGTGGGCTTTCTCATGACTTCTAAATTCTGTTCTAAAAATGTAAACTATTGTGTGACCCTTGCAAAACGAGGATTATTCAGCTCTTCCCTAGCCCCAAACACACACCTACCACCATGTTGCCTGTGACTACTACATATACCTCTACATCTGTCTCAAGAATTTCTTTACTTTGATGGAGTTCAGAATCAAGTTGCAATGTCCTTCAGCCTTGGGTGCTACCTGTCTGGCTTGGACGTTTCTAATCATCCTGCACTGTTGTTTCTTTCTAAGGCGTGGCTCTTGGTGCTTCACTGCATAAAACTGTCCCTCTCTGTCTGGCCTGAACCAGAAGCTCAGATTCCATATTACAAAAGCTGTAGCTCTTGTGGAACAGTTATGTCTCCAGGCGGCCACGTGGCTTTCTTTTTTGACTTGCATGTAACTATCACATTACTATACAAACTAGAAAAAATCCCAAAGCTCATAAGAATTCTTTTAATAAAAAATGAAATAGGTTGTTAAGTGTTTGGCTTAGAATTTTGCCATTACCTTCCCACGATATGTGTGTGTATATGTGTGTGTGTGTGTGTGTGTGTGTGTGTATTTGTGTGTATGCCATACTAGTCAGGTTGTAATGTCACTAATGTCTGAATTTATACTGTGTTCAAATCAGTAGTCCATTCTAGATGGTTTTTTATTCTTGAGGCTTTTTGTAGCCTAGCACTAAATCCCCTTAGTTCTCCTTAGTTCTCTAAATCACTGTTCTCCTTTGCTTAGTAAGAAGGCTGTGGGTTCCCACTCTGGAATTATTTAGCCCAACAGTTAACAGAACCGGCCTCAGTTTAGCATGAGGCTTGTACATGCTGGCAATGTAGCAATGCCATGGCCTGGGGTAATTTGTTCACTTCTTGGTGCTTCTACTTTCTTAGCTCTAATACAGGGTTAATAATTTATCCTCACATAATAGCCTGGGATAAATATTCAGTGAAACAGTAATTTGTGTCAATATTTAAAACAGTACACAGAACATTGTAAACACTCAGGTCAGCTTTTAGTAGCTTTTTAATTTTTATATTTGTACCTTATTAAAGGTAATATATAATTTTATTTTTCTGTTCTCATAGTCAATATCAAGATTCCTGGAAAGGTTATTTTTTGTCCCCTTCTATTTCTGCATCTTGCCTTTGTATTCATTCTGCCATTGGGTACCAGCATGTCTCAGATTGCTTCATTGAAAAGTGTGCCTTTTATCAATATAAAATACCATCCTTTGACTCACATAATGCTTTTTTGCCATGAATTTCACTTTTAACTGTGGCAGGTTGCTGCTTTCTCTGTGTTTGTTTTGTGAGCTTGATAAATATTTGCCAACCTTATCCCCTTTTCTTCTTGTTTTTGTTTTACTGTTTGTCTGTTACAAGCAGCATATGGTGGAATTTTGCTTTTAACCCAGTATGAAAGACTCTATCTTTTATTAGGGGACTTAAACCATTTATATTCACAGTCATTACTGATATGTGAGGTCTTATGCCTGTCTCTCGGTTTTATACTTTCTCTCCTTTATGTTTTCTCTGGGCTTCTTTTGTTTCCTGTTTTTCCTATTCAAGCTAGCTTATCTTCATATTTTTCTGTTCTTTCCTAGTGATTTAAAAGCTGGGTAACTGTCTTTTAGCCAATCCCAGATGAATTTGCCAAAAGAATACTTAAGTTTCTATAGTAATAGCAGTGTACCAGTGGGTAGGTGGCCAGGCCACTGAGCATGGAAGTCAATAAAACATGTCTTAAACCCCACAGAAACAATGGTAGTCCTTCCTCAAGCCAGTTCTCCATGGGGGTGTAAAGTCCACCCTGCTTGACTCTTTTGTACATAGGAGCTCATGCTACCTACCATTTCCTCCGAGACCTTAAGTGCCATGTGCAATAGGCATGCCTCACTGCTAACCATCCTCCAAACCAGCCAAATTCTCACGTGCCCCCCATATATTTGCTCATCCAATTCTCTCCTTCCATGAGAAGACCCCTAAGACCTGATGCTGTATATGTGTGCTGCCCCTGACTATTTCACTTTCCTCTATTGATAGAATTATGCACTAGAAGTCACGAGTTTGACCAAGACTGGCACTAAGCTTCAACCCTGTTATTTGTAGCTAATTATTCCCCAGATTTTTTTTACATAAAATCAAATGTGTTTCACCTGCACAATGAGAGCGACTTCTATGTCTCAGTCAGAGAAAAGACTAGATGAGATAGGAAGTATATGAAGAGTGGAGTGTATAGCACAGAACAGGCATTCAAAACATTTTAAATTAAAGAATACAGAATGGAAAAACACAGGAGGAAAGTAAACATGGATGTTTTATATTCATGATACATTTTTAAAAACCATGTTATAAAATAAACTTTTTTTTAAAAGAAAGACCAATACTTATATTTTCGAATAACACTATTGGCTCATTTTAAATAACCCCCTCACACCATAAAACCCTTGATTTCTGGGACAGAAAAACCGTCACATGGTCCACAAAGCACTTTCTGTGCAGACAGCATCTTCATTTATATTGGCCTGCCTTGCAAGGGACCACAGGCCTAGGGCAAATTTATTAAAGTCGAGTCTATTTATTCAATTTATTAAACAAGGAATATGTGAAGGGTTTTCATTTAAAGGAGAGAGGTGATTTATTCTGTTTGATTTTAGAAGGCAGGGCTAACTCCAGTGAGGAAAAGTTATAGAAAGACAGATTTTAGCTCAACATAAGAAATAGCAAAGGGTTTATTGGAAGAGGATCCATCCCTTTATTCATTTGACATGTTTTCATCAACAGGGTGTCAGAGAAGAGCTGATGCCTTTTATTTAGTTTGAATTTGTTTCCTCCAGATCTCTGTGGTAGACTCTTTCACATATGCCGATGTTTCTCTCTGCCATCCGTACATGCTATTACTTACATAACAACCATTCAGGTATTGTTTGTGTAATTACCCCACTGCACACACAATTCTGTTATGCAGACATTAAAAACTCAATGAAGTTGTCACTTTCCAGATTGAGCAATGTTCCCATGTGCTTACGTCAGATCTTTCCCTTCTCTTCAGGGTTAATTCTCTTCCCATTGACTTCACGGTCTCCCTAACAACAGAGTATCCTTTCTGCATGGCCACCAGAAATCAGATGCAAGACTAAAAGGCTCCACCATGCCATTTTCTCTCTTCCCCTTTATGTCTTCTGCCTATTACCTGTCCATCTCTGCCAGCCGCCAGACAGCCCCAACATGTACAGAATTAAATTCTTGGTATCTCTACCCTTCAGGCTGCGAGTGGGGCCACTTCTCCAAAGCATTGCTTGTCACTGAACACACCCTCCATTTCATGGTCTCATGTGTGCTTTCCTCATCCGTAGTTATGGAGACATGTGTGATTTCTGGAAGTAGCAGAGAAGAGTGAATGGTTCTTCCCTGATGAGGAAATGAAAGGAAGACGCCATTCACAAAGCTTTGAACAGAGTCGATGAATGAATAAGGACAGTGAGTCTCCCAAGGATGAAGTAGCAGGAAGCTGATGCCATTGTGACTTCTAAAACAGCAAATTTGGAAGTCCACTGTTTCTTGAGCAGGTGAGAGTCTGCTGTGGAGAAGTCACCTGCCATTTCAGATGGCACAGCTATTGTAAAATAGGCTCTAAAGCAGTGGAGAAGAAGGGAGAACTCCAGAGTCCCTCCTGATTCCTTCACATTCCATTGGAGCGTCCCAGTGTTGGAAACAAGCCAAAGGCATTGGAGGCCCCGTGACATCGTGGCAGAGGCAGTCTAACGGCTCAGAGAGCCAGCAAGAAAGAGGGCCCAATAGGAAGTAACTGGACCAATATGGGCAGAATCACGAGGCAAAATGCATATTGAGAAAAATGAGAGAATCTCCTCCAGCTTCTAACGTCCAACGTTGAGAAAAGGACAGGAAAATTGTGTAAGGATTTCTTCTTGAGGTGTCTGTCATTTTCCTCACATGTCAAATACCATGCTAGGCAATATGGAAGAGTCATTTTGGATGTGAAGAGTCATATCCGTTCCCTCACCAGAGATTTGCAAAGTATTAAGATGGTTGGACCACTGGTGTTAGTTCAACACTGCAGGCTAGGGAAAGCAGAGGCATGGATTAGTCATTGGAGGATGTCTGATGCAAATGGGATGGAGAGAGGAAGAAAGGGGCTTTAAGTGAGCAGAATGGACAAGGTCATTCCTGGAAGCTGGCAGGGCAGCTGCTGAGGAATTCCAAATGAGGATACGGTGTGTGAGGAAAGAGCTAGAGGAAACTGTGCCTTCAATCTCAAAGGGCTCAGGAGCATCTTAAACAGGTCAAACCTCACCGAATCTTTGCTTCTTCTATATACCAAGTCATAAGGAGATGATTTCAGAGAGGTCAAGTGTCGCCCTCCTGCCCATTTCCTCCCATAACCCTGTAACACAGGAAGGTGTCCCAGGTCCCTGAGTGTGCACCTATAGGAGGAGAAGAGCTTGGAGGTGGCTAGTGGTGTGCTTGGGTATACAGGGCCTAACGCCAAGTTCTTTCAGGTTCATTGATCTTTTCTCAAAGCCTCCAGCTTGCAGACTTTCTGCACAATTCTAATAACTTGTCTGAAGTTGATTCCTAAATTGGTGAATTCCAGGAAAGACAAATTTTGAGCTAATGCCCAGTGACAGGAAGAGGACAACACAGATTCTGAGGCTCTGCTACATGACAGGGAATACATGCCATGCTTCTTAGGTATTATGTAAATTCTGTGGTCAATTTTGCAAATAGGAAAGTAGAATTCAGAGAATGGACTTCTTCAGGACCACCTGATGAGATAATAATAAAACAGAATTCAACCTCAAGGGTAGGAATCTAAAACTGCCATTCTTGCCATGGTACTGTTTGTCTCCGCAAGATGAGGCATGCCACATACAGTCAGTACAGAGAACCGGGCAGAAGGGGGCTTTTCTCCTGTAAATGAATACATGCATGTAACAAGGTTTCTGTCTGTACTTTTCTCTCCCTTCCCCATACTCCACACAGCCTCATCGCTCCTTCTTTCCCTGTATCATTTTAAACTTGGCTCAGCTGTCCCTTCTGTGAGAAGCTTTGAATACTTAGATGTGTCTTAATGATACTGCCCCTCCCAGACACTGAACACCTTTGAACTCTTCCATGTGGCTTTAAGCACCATCTGCAAATTGTAGTCTACCAAATAAATAAATCCAGGTCTGAGAAATCCTACAGCATGCTAGGTGCTTTCTAAATAATATTTTTCCTTTCTAGAGACAGGAGATGTTGAGTGAAGACTCAGAAGCAAGCAAGAGACCAATTACTTTGTTTGAATTAGCACATTCCAGGAAGTCTTGTAACCAGGAAGTCTACCTCTCTGCCTGTTTCTTATGGAAGAAGTAATCTCTAGGTCTCCGGTGATTTGTTCAGGCTGGGTCTTGACCAGCATCATCCAGGTCCCTTTGGCCTTTCACGTAGGGCTTGGATCTAGGGCCGATCTCTTGCCTGACATAATGCCGAGGCTCTTCCTCTCACAGGGCAAAGGCAAGGCTAGCTGATGGATTGGCAGGAGCAGGGCAGCACATAAAGTAACAGTAAAACAGAATGATAATGCATTTTCTAATGGCCTCCTTCACAGCTGTGTACACTGATTTAATCTTTGCAAAGCACTCGATTGTTTATGAGGCCTCTGGGTCCAATTTTATGCCTGACTGAAGAGGTTGCTAATAGCTACCATATTTGTGTTTAAGGACCTGCAAAGGATTAAACGAAGTATTTTAAAGCAATGAGCCATAATAAACTAATAATATATTGCAAATAATAAATGTTTTTTAGTCAATAATTGCCTACAAATCTGGTGAACTTTAAATGACAAAAGGTACTAATTACAAATGCAGCCATCCCATGTCTCCTTCAGTGAAGAGGGAAAATCTGAGATGGTAGGCAGTTTGGGGCATTTCAAGTCATTGGGGATGTTGGCATGGTCCCTGAACTCTTCCACTGGCATCATGGCTAAGAACCATCAAAGTCACTTAGTGAAATTCTGGGTTTCATTTTCACCTTAACAGGTTGGAGGGCTAAGCCATGCACTTAGATTGAAGATTGCCCCCCCCAACTCCCATGTTCTTTCCCTGGCCTAAGGTTTCTAATGCTTGATTTGCATGTAGGATAACTGCCAGAGGAACAACCATGCTGCTCTGGAGGATCTTGGAACTGTGCTTAAGTGGGACTTAAGGAAAGGAGTTCATATTTGTATAAGTCTTTGCAAAGTGCCAACTTGGCTCGTTGTTCCATTGCAGTATCTGAGACACGAGGATATGAAATAAATAGGGGAGTGCCAAAGCCAAATACTGCTGCCACTCACGCTGTGTCTTCCTCTATGAGGCTCTATAGGATGTAGAAGAGCGTCTTCCTTTCCTATACTTTGGAAGAACACAGTTTTGTCCATTTCAACTCTTTTGTCATGAGCTATTGGCTTCTGATTCCTAGATGATAAACAGTCATTTAAATTTGAGACCATATTTTAAACTCAATGAAATTTTAAATTATCTGTAATTCTGAAATCCAAAAAATTCAGCATAAATTTTCTGCTGCATTTTCTTCCATGAAATGATATGAAATATTGGAGTTAAATGATACAGATAAGTAAACTAAATATTAAACTATTCAGTACCTTGACTTTCAAAAAAATTAGTTGATACCATTGGATAATGTCTGACAAATATTATTTTGCAATTGCTGCATATTTCATGAAATGTAGACTCTCTTGATTAATATTTAAGATTTTCCAAATTTTGCCTTATAATTAAAAGTCAACAAATATGAAATCTAATGTTGCATCTGTTAGACATTTTATGTATTTCTTAATAAACAGATCAACTTTTGCATATATTTCTGATAATTTATTTTTAATGAATTTCCAGTGTGATAGTTACCTAATAGAGTTTTTAAAATATTGCCAGTCTCTTGTTATATGCCCCGGAATCAATCATAAAGGGCAATGATAAATTCTAGCATTCAGTGGGCACTCATAGATTCTCAAACCTATTTGCTTATTTTTAAAAAGGTACTTTAATCACAAATTGGTTTGTATTTGTTTTCCTTATTATCATAAATTAAACGAGATACAGTTAGCAAGAACTGCTGGATAACTCACTATTTAATTAAAACTTAGTCTAATAGCATTATCTCTAATAATTATTGAGAAGTTTTTCTTTTTTTATTAAGAAACTTTTTAGTACAATCTTTTCCCATTTTACATAAGCTATCCCTGTTCCCATCCCCTTCCCTCCTCCCATCCCGCACTTCCCTTCAATCCCCCATCCAATCCTCAGAAAGGGTAAGGTTTCCCATGGGGAGTCAATAAAGTCTGATACTTTATTTCAAGGTAAAACCAAGGTCCTCTTCCTTATATCTAGGCTGAGCTAGGTATCATTCCAAAGAGAATGAGCTCTAAGATGCCAGTTCAAGCACTAGGGATCAATCCTGGTCCCACTGCCAGTGGCCCCACAGACTGCTGAAACCTCACAACTGTCCCCACATTTAATGGGCCTAGTTTGTTCCTATGCAGGTTCTCCTGATAATCAGTCCAGAGTCAGTGAGCTCTCTCTAGCTCAGGCCAGCTGTTTCAGTGGGCATCCCCATCATGGTCTTGACCCCTTTGCTCATATCATTGCTTCTCCCTCTCTTGGATTGGTACTGGGAAGCTTGGCCCAGCACTTTGCTGTAATCTCTGTATCTGCTTCCATCAGTTGCTGAATAAAGGATCTGTGATGACCATTAAGGTAGTCAACAATCTGATTACAGGGGAAAGCCAGTTGAGGCACCCTCTCCACTGTTGTTAGAACCTTAGCTGGGGTCATCCTTGTGGAATCCTGGAAATTTCCCTAGCGCCATGTTTCTCGCTAGCCCTTTGATTGCTCTTTCTATCAGGATATCTCTTTCCTTGCTCTCCCTCCCTGTGCTTCCCCCTTTTTGAGCATTTTTCCCTCATGTTCTCCTCCTCCCTCTCTTCCTCCCTTCCCTTCTCCTTCCACCTTCCCTTCTCCCCCTCTCCCTCCATACACCCAATATTTTCAGGAGATCTTGCCTGTTTCCCTTTCCCAAGGGGATCCCCGTTAAATACTGGAAACTCTCCCACAAACTTGATATGCAATCTCCCTGTAATCCTACAAGACACACCTTGAAATCCTTTATCCTTTCAGCCAGTTGTCCAGGCCAAGCAACAGCTTTTAGGGGTAGCATGCCCTCTGTTTCACACTCAGTGTTTACAGGGAAGACTCCAGTGAGCAAAGATAATGAAGTATGACGTAAAGTATGTGTTGGATGGAAGGTCATGCAAAAAATCCAGGAACAAGGTTTCTCTGAAGGGGTCAAGGAAAGAGTATCAGGATTTTATAGGGAAGACTGGCATTTTCCAGGAAGTGTAAAAGGGAAGAGTACAGCATGGAGACAGCACAGGAAGAACCAGATTCAAGACACAGAACGTAGTGGGAGGTGGTGACACAGGTATCCTGCAGCCTAGGATGCTTACTATTTTAAGTGTCAGGTTGAGTCTGGATTATGCAGTCTCCATGGCTTGGTCCAAATCCAGCTATTGTACGTGCTTCAATATTTAATGTGAAAAGTTATATAAAGGCTTAACATGTATCTATCATAGAATAAACTATAAATACCATTGGTAACAGCGATGGCAGAGTTAATAAGAGCAGCGAAGTAACGGTAATAGTGGTGGAGGGAGTAGACAGGAGGTGGAGGTGATGGTGGGGACAGAGGTAGCTATCCTGAAGGTGATAAAGATGGGGTACAGGTAGAGGTAGTGGAAGCTGAGCTGGTGTTTGTGATAGTAGATAATATTTCTCAACTATTAAATGCAGAAGAGATGAATGGAACATGTATACAGTGGCATAATGGAAAGATAAAGATGGAATAGTGGTCATATATCAAACCAATCAGGACATTGTGTGCCAGTACAGTAAGCTGGACAATTTTCCTGAAAGCTATAGCAATAGAGTGGAGGGCAAGGTCTTCATTAGAGACATGATGTGATCTAATTTAGAATGGGAAAGATACTTTATGCTGGGAATCCTTCCAACCCTGCTGTCTAGACGTCCAGCCACTCTCTTTCTATGAGATCCAATTTGATTTGGAGAAAACAAATAACAATGACAAAAAACCAAACTAAACCACGTCATTGCCAGGGGATGTTACCTGGAAGGCCTAGAAGTTCCCTGGACGAGCCAAGCCGTATGATGAGAGCCTGGTTACAATGCCATGCGGGTGCAAAGGAGAATAAAGCAGAGATGTTTCACATGCAGAAAAGAGAATTAGGGATAGCCAATAAACACCAATGAGAAAAGCTTTGATGGTGGTCATGGCAACCTCCACTGGATGACTTTAAGAAGGATTTTAAGTGGATTTTTTCTTTAATCATGTTTTCCATTTAAAAGACCCTTCCTGCTACAAACTGGTTAATGGACCTCGGGGTGAAGGAAGGAAAATACTAAAACCAGAAGAGAGAGAAGGCCGCTAGCTTTACATTAGGATTGTGATAGTGGAAATGGGTGAGAAGACATTTAGGGGGCAGTTGCGCATATTGTCATCAATAGAAGGGAGTAATGAAAATGACAGAGGAGTTCAGTCCCTGGTTGGAACCCTCTGTACATTATAGAAAGCAGCTGGAGAAGTGTTTTCTGAAATAGGGACCCTAGGAGGAAGCATCTTTGTGGGGTGCTCTGATGAAGCAGTCAGTTTGTTAAGGCAATGATGAGACTTTGTTCCACAAGCCAGGGTGTATTCCTCTTCTTCTTTTAAAGAAGGTTGTAAGGAGGAAGGTATAGGAGGTTTGGAGGGGGAAAGACAAGATCTCTGTTAGCTATTATATGCAGCAATAACCCTCGCTGTGTTTATTGCCCATTTAATAGAGTGTACATTACAACCCACAGTGATAATCAAGATATGGGGATGCCAAATAAGCTGCAGAGATACCATAGGTGGGAAATTCATTTTCCTGCAAAAAGGTTCACATTTATGAAAATGTATTCAGAATGAGTCTCAGTCTGAGCCTTTCTTATTCTCTCCTTCATTCCCCAAAGAGTGAGCTCAGAAGCCTTTGAGTCTGTGCAATTGGAGGCCAAAAGGGTGAGCAACCACGAAAGAGTGACCTGGAAAGGGGTAACTCACCCCCGGGGTTCTGGAGGCTGCTCTTTTCTCAGAAAGAAAATGATAGGACATGCTGAATTTTGCTGTCACTTTGGTGCAAAGATAGACTCTTCCTGTCACAGCCAAAAGCCCCTTTTTGTTAAAGATTCACTGTAGTATAATTTTTCCTTATATCATATGGTTGTTCTGTAAAATAAGATCAAAATGTCCCAGAAATGTTGCATTAAATGAGAAAACTCTCATTAGGTTCCAAGTGTCATGGTGGTGGTTGTTGAGTAAAATAGCAATTCGTTTCATTTTCTCCCATTCTTTTCTGCCCCACACCTTAACAGAGTCAGCCATACCCATGAGGCGTCCACACTCCTGCAGCATGGGTTTTATTTGGTCTCAGAGAGGGTAGGGAGTCCTTTCTTTCCCTTGGATCCTTGGCCCAAATGGTCACAGTGCCTTAGCACCTGTGTTAGCCAAGGCTCAAGCAGGCTCCAATGGAAGGTCGCAGGCTCTGTTAGCCCAGGCAGTCAGTTTTCCCTCTGTTTTTGAGAGTTGATAGTTTTGGGGGGTGTCTTGGAAACAGCAGCAGCTGGTGGCTGCTTGAGCAGTAACCTGGCTGCAGGCTTCAGGAGGAGCGAAACGCAACATCTGTGTTTCTCCAGCAAAACAGCAGGGCTATTAAAATAGCTCTTGGGCACCATCTATCACTTGTAGAGCTGCGCCATCTCCCTTGTTTGCACAGGCTGTAGCTGGAGGAGCGAGTCTGGAGAGGCAGTCTGAAAGACTGGCAGAGGAGTCGACACGGTCTCTGGAGACTAGGATTCATGTCCAGGCTCTGCCTAGAACATGAGGGTAACATTGGGCAAGCTATCTGGACTCTCAGGGCCTCATCTTCTTCCCTTAAAGTCCTCAGAGGCAGTCTGTGGTTTCTGATGACAACCAATGCTTGGAAATCGGTGGGAGGTTTCTTTGTTATCTGATGTTGGAAGACTTATTCAATGCTTCCACGACTTAGCGTCCATTTCTAAGAGCAAAGGCAATGTTAGTTGCCATAAAGGATGGCAAATTGTCTGTGATTCTTACCATAAGGTCCTAGTCATAGTTCCCAACTTACAGTAAGTTCCCAGACAATATTGTCTGATAACTCATAAGTCCATCACTACACAGTCTGAGCACAGAGTCTAAAATCACATTAAGAGTGATTTTTGTCAAGAATTGTGCATGTCATTCCCACCTTGCAGTCTGGCCACATCGTTCCTCACAGATGTACCAGTTGGAGAATTTCCCCCACTCCATCATTCTTCAAATTTGAGCACAGATTTTCTTCTTTATGAAACTGTGAGTCCTCCACCGGAGCGGACGACTCATCAGGTGCTGTGTAACTTCCTCCAGTGCAGTAAAGGATGGGGTCAAGGGACTTGAGAGCTGGGCTTACTCTGATGCCCACTCCCATTAACTAACAGGAGATGGGGAATGAGCAGGCCTCAGTCCTGGCCAGTATGCATAATTTCTCTGATTCCCCTGCTCCTCGTGATTTCATTGTATTTTCTATCTGCACAGAACAGTACAGCTATATGTATAATCCATGCATAGGTATGTATGTTTGTATTTATGTGTGTATATGTGTGCATATTTTAAGAGTGATTATTATGAAGTGCTGTATGTATATTTTTCCCACATATGCAATACAATCTGTATTGCATTTATTTCCCCATAGACTGGTATATTTGAAAAGGCAACCATGCTACTGAATTCCTACGTACCTTTGTTTAAATAACCTAGTGCTTGAAACACAATAAGTATTAATGAATGTTTAGAGGGTGCATTAAAACTGTAGCTAATTCTAGAGCAATTATTCATTGATTATACTGTATGTTCATGGAGGCAGTGACCATGAGCCTTCTCTTCATAGTATTTAGTTTATACATACTTTTCTTTTTAGACTAATTCATTCCTCTTAGCAGAAAGGCTGAAGTATGAATAACAAAATTTGTATTTCTGTAAAGCTCCACTTCACACTTCCAACCAGCCGCATTTATTTCTGTGTGGAACTGCAGACAAAGCTCTGAGGGTTTTTGAAACCTAAAATCTTATCATGATTACAGGATTTGATACAGGTCATGTGGTTACTTAATGCTACTTGTATTTTCACATTTTATCTTCTAATGCATTGCACCATGAAAGATTTCAATTCATCATCTTCTATTTGGGATTTTTAATAGGTTAATAGGATGCAAATAGAAGCCATATTTCTAGTCTGTTACAAATATTGTACACAGATATCGCTCTGCTATGCGGGCAAAATGTAATGAAATGTAATTTAATATGATACTTCCAAGCACTTGAGATTGTTCCTGAGGGCTTTATGGCCACAGTCCTAAACTGTGTTAGACCGTAGCTAAAACAAGTCTAAACAAAATGAGTTTCTTTCCTCATTATACTGCCCTTCCTAGTTTGGTGGCTTGTTGTTGTCCATGCCAAATGCTGCTTTGAGTTTCATGTGGTTAGGCTGGGCTATAAAGGAGTTTGCAAAGATTCAGCTCTCCTCATGAGAATATATTGCTGTTTCCACTTTTAGCCTACTCTTCAATTCACCAACTATTCTATTTATTAATTCACCAAACCCACTCACTCATTTATTTATCCTATTCTATGTCTTGCTATAGGCTCCTGGAATTAAGCTTTCTGTTTTTCATACTCTCACTCTTGATTTATAAGCTGTGGAGTCCAGGACAACCAACTTTAACAGAAGCTAAGATAGTTCCTTGTTCTTAAAGGGGTCTGAATATACAGACACAGGAAGAATGAATGTGTATTTTCACCTGCATGTAGTATAGATTCTTTTACTCTAAGAATTAATTGAAATTATGTAGGACATGTAACACTCAATTATTAGCTAAAATGCACTAGCAAACCCATTCCTATATCTATAAGATGGGAATTAAACACTTCCAGGTTTTCTCTCTGGATGAAGCAATAAGCCAACTTTATTAGAGGAATACCTAGCACATAGTGTTTGATCTGTTCCTTTCCTCATGAAGTATATCAGGACTCCCTACTCAAAATACGTGGTAGCAACCCCCAAGGAATCATGGGCAGGGGCAGATTTGTATATCCTGGCTTGGGAAAATTCCAGAAAATGTCAGTGAGAATAGTAGTAGTCCAGCTGCTACTAATTAGAAAATGCCGCCTAGGCTTGCTTTGTTTCCCGTTCCTGCTAGCATCACCCAGCTTCCTTCTTGGAGCGCATTCCTCTAGGCCTGTAAGATCATGGTTATAGGTTTCAGGAACTTTTGATGAGGAGGGGAAAGGAGCTCGCCACAACGCATGCGTATCCGCATCCTGACACATGTCTACTAGAAAATCCAAGTTCCTCTGGGAATATGGACAGACATATTCCAATTCATAGAGGAGCCAAAGACTCCGGAGAGGCTGATGAAAGACTGACAGTTCCTTCACTCCCCTATATTTTACCCCTCAGTCCTCCTCACCGACAGCACACCTGCACGCCAGCAGGCAAGCTGGAGTCACCCAATGAGAGCATGCCCTGATTTTTTACCATGGAAGATCAGGACTGACCGAGGGGCTCTAGGTGTGACCATCCTCTGCCAGCATCTGACACAGCCACACAGAGAAGCTTCTTATGACTCTTATGGGTCATTTAGAAGGTGGGATCAAGGTCCACCCCAGAAAGGGTCTCCAGATGTCCCCAAGGACTCCTCTTTCCAAACACCTGCAGTTCTTAACAAGTGTCCTCAGAGCCAAACAGCTAGGCAGTGTTGGATATTCTCATTGACTCCTTTCACACTTCAGCTTAGCTTTTAACCTGGAAGAGAGGTGAGGAGCCGCCCCGTGAGCCATGGTCTTCTATTTGCGGCCCTTCCCTGGCCTTGTTCTTCAGACTCCTGCCCTGCCCAGATGTCAATTCCTCAGGGAAGTCAGAGACACCTCTCTGTAAGTCATACAAGCTCACTATAGCCTGTATGGTTTTGCCCTCTCCTCTGTGTTTCTGGTCACATGGTTTGAATGTGTGTATGATTTCATTGCTATTTATTTCCCCATGGACTGATTTACACAGACTCTTAAGCATTATGAGGAAGAGCCTATGTTACTTCTGTTTTTTGTTTCCCCAGCACAAAGCACAGAACTCCACCCCCCAGAATGCCTTGAATTTATTGAATGAATGATTGGACAAGCAAAAGAAACATGTACTATTTGGCTCATATGGTTTGTGAATGAGGAAATATTTTGGAGGAGGCTAAAGTCAGCCAAACCAATGATTTGTTTAAAGAATTCACATGCCTGAGTGTCTCAGCCTACCATCACACTCAGGACTAAGATGACTGACAGAGGTACAGCGAGAATATGCAGCTGGATCTATTGGACAACCCGCAGGTGGAATCTGGAAGAATCTAAGTTCAGCCTTCCTAACCTCTCTCTCAGGAGGGTCACTGGGAAGGCATTTTACCCTACTCACAGAAAGGATCAGCATTTGTATGTTATTTGCAGCCCAGGGAAGTCCTTTTGAAACTCTTATGATTTTGTTTGTTTATTAGAAAGGGTATCCTGGAACCCAAGCTATGCCCATGGATTTATGGACGCTGGTGATATGCCCACTCTCTTCTTGATGACCATTGGAATCTCAGCCCTTTGGGCAAAAAAGATGCCAAGCACCGCTTTTGCATAAACAGTCTAGGTTTCATGGATCAGTCTTATGAGTTAAGGACATCAAAGAGCCATATGTCCAGATATCATCCGATGACAAATTCTGAAGCAGGCCATGGGCACTTATGCCGGTTCTTTTCCTGCATAAGGGCTAGGTCTTAATTTCCTCATATATGTAAGGAGACAAATACTCACACGTTTGTTCACATATAAGCTGAGAGATACTGTTTAGAGGTGTGGACACAATGCTGCTCAGGGAAGCAGATAAAGAGACCAGGTCTGGGGACCAAGTTGGCTGGCTTCAAAAGCCTAGCTCCAATTCTGCTGTGTGTCCTGGGGCAAGTTCCCAACCTCTCTGTGCTCTTTGCTCATTTGTATTGTGGATAAAGTGGCAGAGTATCTCACGGAATTGTTGCAAAGCCTAAAGGAGATTAGGGCCTCATTTTTCATGCAATGGTGTTTGATAATGGAGCAAGTACACTTGGCGAATGGATGGCATCGTATTGTCATTATTGTTGCTCAGGAGTGCCAAATGTCTAGTACTCCATGGATGCCCAGCGCATGTAAGCTGAGCCACTGAATCTTCACATTGCAAGCGACTGGGTTCTAATCCCCAATCCCATCTCTTGCCAGTGGTTTACAGAACAGTTTTGAGATGTTGTATGATCTTAATGATCTTGACATCTTGGCATTCTTCATTGTCTCCATTGTCTTGCCTTCACACACAGTAGGGTGTGTGTGTGTGTGTGTGTGTGTGTGTGTGTGTGTGTGTGTGTGGTCAGCTCTTGTGGCCTGGCAGGAAAGAGTAGCATGATGGCAGGTGCTTGGTGTGGAGAGTCAGAAGATGTGGCAGGACTCCAGCCTGTGAAAGGAGGACTGCTTATCTTTACTTTGTGTTTTAGTTCATGAGTGTTGCCCACTGTTATTGGCAGCACTGGAGTGATGTTCACTGGAGACAAAGGATGTGAGAATAGTCTGGGTGTCAACATGTTCTTTCCAGAGAAAACAGTTTTTGCCTGTAGCTGTCAGATTTATTTTTCCCCAGCTGAGGTGGGAGTCTCTGGAGCAGAGGCAGGTTCCACATGGGGTGGCTGGGAGATGAGAGATTTCTACCATCACCCGGTGGGTTCTCCATATTGTATCTTTTCCTAACACTAGATCCTCAGCATCTAGCACAGGGCTTGCCCCCTGGCAGGAAGCTTGCAGTAAATGTTGGATGAGCATGAGTCTGATCAAACTGGGGGATTGACTCATAGCAAAATGCTGTTGCTACGGTTTGGATGCCCCGCCAAAGCTCATGCTGGAATGAATCCCCATTGTGAGGAATTAGTAGGATGGAGATTATAGGAGTTTTAGGAGGCAACTGAGGTTAAGTGAGATCGTAAGGGTGGGACCCTAACACAAGATACTGTGGCTTTATGAAGAGCCCTGAACTAGAATCTTATGTTTCTCAACATGATATCCTATGCGTCTTTGGGTCTCTGCAGCTAGTCCATACCAGCTAGAGGCATCTCGCTAGACTCTGGTGACTAGATGTACCTACCCAAACTGTAACTTCCTGCCCTTCACAAACATGAACAAAATAAATAATTTTTTATAGATTAACCAAACTGTGACATTCCATTTCAGCAGTGGAGCATGGGTTGAGATGCCTACTATCTGTAAAGCATATCGTGGGTGATCTCTTCATAGTCACTATCAGACCTAGAAGCAGACTTTACCCTTTCCATCTAATGCAGATGAGAAAAGTGAGACCGTAGGGGGACCAGCTGGAAGGCAAGCTCATTCAGTGAGGTCCCAAGCTACCAGATACTACATAACTCTACAAACCCTTCTGTTTGCTTAGTCCATTTGTCTTAAGTGGGCTTCTTAAATGTTTAATAAAATTGCTAGTCAATAAACAGAGCCAGTCTCATCAGTCACTTTGAAATTTTTCATAATACACCTTGGCAAGAAAGGAGCCAGTCTGTACGCAGGTATCATAAGTAGCCTCCGTGTCTGTCATTTAAGACGACCCCCAACAAGATTGTTACATGAAGGGAAGGGGGTTGGAAAAATGAAACACTTATTAAATTATCCCAAAGTGTGCTCTGCCAGGTCTCCCTAGCCTATGCCTTCGATGTGACAGATTTCACTGAAATAAAATTATTGAATTGAGAAGCCATTCATTAAATGGGAATTTCAGGAAACCAGAATGCTTTTTGTAATACTACCACCACAGCTGCCTATTAGAGGGAAGTTCTGTGTTCTCTGCTGATACTGAAACCACTCGTTTGTCATCGTATCCTCCCAGCCTCCTTTCTAGCGGTGCAAAAACTTATAATTTACAACTTCTGACATAATTGGAAAGTTAATTGGTTTTCTTCAGATTTCACCTGCTTTATTTTAACCATGATTTTCTTAGTCCTTCCCTTTTTTATTCCTGGTTGTCAGTAATGACAGGAACGCAGTACATTTTCCTCTTTGTCTATCCTCGCTGTCAATCGAAATCTAAAGCTCCCTGTATTAGCCAACTCAGTCTCTGCCAGCAGATGCCATGGCATTCATTTCTCTTGTCTTGCTTTGACTTGACTCCAATACTTCAGTCAACAGGCTTTTGTTGAGCATATGACACGGGAACTGGGGAGGGGACCGAATATAAGGTAGAAGGAAGACACTAGGGAGGGAATAAAGTAGAAATTTGTTAGGAAAAAGTCCGAGGCTGCAGATGTAGCTCATTGGTAGAGTGCCTCCTCGACAGGCACAAGGCCCCTGAGTTTGACCCCCTAGTACCACCAAAAGAAAGGAAGAGAGAAGAAATGGGAAAGAAGAAACACCACAAGCTTCTGAAGGGAGAAGTTTGTAGCCAGATGTTCAAACCTTCTTGGACCAGCTAAGACCTGAGTGATGTGTTAGTTATCTGAACCTGGCGGATCAACACGCAGTAAGAAAGTGAGGGGCCACACATAAGGCTGAGAACAAAGTAAGCTTTCAGAATTGGTCTATAGCGCTCACTCGTGCTCTCTCTCTCCCTCCCTCCCTCTTTCCTCTCCTCTCCTTGTTCCATTCTAGCATCCCCTTCAGTTAAGCTAGAGGGAGAGTAGAGGGAACCGTGAGATGTGTTTCTTGATGTAGATTTGGAATATTTGGAATATTAGTAGAAGCATCATCACTGTTATCACAGAGGAGAAAGAAGAGTGACTGCTAATGCCAACAGCAAGCTGGCTTGTTGGAAAGTCCCTTGGAACCTCAAATGATTTCTTTTTCCCAACAGAAGTTGATAACCTGGATACCATTGTTGTCCCCATTGAAATAGGAGGAAATCATTTGGGATGTTTAATTGATGGAGGTCACAGAATGGTTAGTCAAATAAACTAGAGCACATTCACAGATATAGTGATTGCGCAGACAGACAGACAGAAAAAGTGGCCTTTGGCACAGGCATCAACCTCTGGCTATTGGGGTCCTCCAAGGCACACAAACCTACCTCCATCCATTAGAGTACTCTGTGGTACACATGCCACCTCTGGTCATTAGGATCCTACAAGACACAGATAGCCTCCTTCTATTCCAGCTTTTCCTACCCTGACCAATGTACTTTACTTGACTTCCTGTAAGGACCTTCTACAGTGGCCTGAGCCACCATCCACTCTCATATGTGTTGCTGGCTTGTAGGAGAAGAGCAGATTATAAAAAGAAAACAGGCATAGCTGAGTATTTTTTCTTGTAAAAAATGGGAATCAAAACCTGGATCTTGCCTTTGGCAGCATTAATTTTTCTTTCAGTAACTTATCTAAGATTTAGCTTGTCTTATATTAAACAATAAAGAGTTACCATAGCAACCTCATTGCCATGTAATAACACTCACATTTTCCCAACTGGAAAATCAAAACCAGAAAGGCAAATAGAAACCATCAAACCACCCAAATGACCATCCTCCCGGTCTCCTTTCCTTTTGTAGAATGCTTATCGATCAGCCTCCATTGTAGGTCAGTAATGCGGCTACTAATCTTCCATTCCTCCATGTTTGTCACTCCACTGATAGAGGAGAAGAGAGAGGAGGCCTGGGAGAGGAATACTTGGTGGGGCCTTCAGTCTTGGAGTAGCAGAACACTTGCCCTCCCATGAAGACAAAGTCTGACACAGTTGCCTGTTTCTTTAGCTGCTGCCAAACTTGCTTTGGGGGCATTTACTTCTCATGCTGGCTGCAGGACTCTTTATTAACCCCAGGCACTGGCTCCATCTGCTGCAGCGCCTGCTCACTGTGTCTCCTCACCCTCTGGCAAGAATCCACCGTCTATGCTGGAGCCTCAGGCTGGAGCCTCTATAGCAGATGTTCCACGCAGCTGGTCCAGAGAGGGACAAAACGCTGCGCGCCCGCACTGTCTCTGCAGACATGCAGCAGATTCCTTTGTCTTTCCCTCTTGACTGCTTCCTAACTCTCCCACAGGACTCCATTTAGGTGTGATCGCCATCAAGCAGCCATACCGAACGTTCTCAATGTGGATGGGGCACTTCTGCGGTAGTCTCCGGGTCCCGGTTAAATCTTCCACATCACACATGCCATCTGCCAATGTGAATTAAGGAATGGTGATAGATAGCACTGCATGCCGTAACACACCAAGGATAAACGAAGAACTCGCGTAACGGTCAGCACCTTGCTTTCTTGAGAGTGCCCGGCTTGAGGCTGTCTATTGGCACCAATCAACGGATAATTAATCAGACTGACTGGCTTTTCCTCTCCTTCTGAGACTTTTAAATGTGAATAAAAGTAGATGGACTGAGACGCGAGTTTGGTTTCTCTGCTGTATCTCCAGCAAAGCACATCTTTTTAATTCCATGCATGGATGGAGTGATGTGTCGTGCCTATTACCGCGCGACAGTTGCTGCCTTGTACGACTCAACATGCGGTTGCAGCTGGGCATGCAAAATCATTCCAACAGGGAGTCAGACCTAGGGAATCAGAAATGGTACCAAGTTCCCCGAGATGTCAGGGTTCTTCTTACCCTTCCCTCACGGCCTTGTCCTCCTGGGGACTTGACCTTAACAACATTCGTGTATCAACCCCACAGGGACAATTTTACCTTTCCTACACTTAAAGTCCTAGGGACAAAATGCCACCAAGAGGGGAAATTTCTCTTCCTGGGGATCATACACTCACTTTCCAGTCAAGAAACATTCACAGCAGGCCTCACCAGTTGTTTGAGACTGAGAGAGTGAACGAATGAAGGACGGGCCTCCGTTCCTAGTCTGACCTTCATCCTGCTGCACCGTCCTTTGTCCATTAACTCACTGGAGTCTTCCTCTTTCTCAAACCCCTCTGAAGGCATCTGTCTTTATAGGCTGGAGTCCCGAGTGGGAACCTGAGGAGACAGGCACAGGCCTTAAACCCCTGGCTTCAGTTCCTTCCGTTGCCCAGCGTGCCCTCCTCTGACTACTCCCGCTTCTTCTGATGAGCATGGGTTTCCTTTCTCTATTAGTGCTTCTGAACTTTTCTTCCTGAGGAGGAATAAGCAAATCTAATCTCCTCCTCATCACGTCTCAATGACAGACTCAAGTTTGATTCCACTGAAGTTTACTCTGAGGAAAAAGTGAGTGTATGGAGCTTCCTTACAGAGCATGAAAAAAGCCTGACAGGTAGGAGTGTGGGCCCCAAACAGCTGCATTGGAATGTCCGTGCGTGACATGGATGATGGTTTCTCCATCCATCCAGGGAGAGAACCTCTTCTCTCTATTCCTCCCTAGCTTATATGCTCCTCCCTGAGACCCGAGGCCATGTGCAATTAGGACAGAATTGCTTCCAGGTGCCTGGATATGCAGGTGTGGGTTCGGCAACCCTTCCTAATTCCCTCCTTCTCTGAGAGAACACCAACAATCCATTGGCCCTAGCATGTCCACGTCTCAGGTGATCTCACGAAGATGCCAGTTATGCAGTTCAGGGGTTGCTGCCATAGAACGACTGGGCATAGGTAAGTGGTGACTCTCCTAAAGGAGAGTGGAGTTCCTGAATTTTTAAGGTTTACAAAATAAGTTCCTCTTGAAGCTGTGAGATCTACCATCTCTAGCTGGATGCTTTATCCCTTGACAAAGCCTTGCTTTGGGACCAGCTCCAGCCTGTCGCAGTAGACTCCCAGGCCCAGGGCCTTGTCAGAGAGTGAGAATGAACTAGATTGTCTAAGCAAAGAGTCCTAGGATATGGAAGGAAATTGGTCCACTCCTTCTAAGACCGCTGAAAGCTGGAACTGTTAACTGATTTGTGTGAGCCTCAGGAAATCTGTGACCATGTGGGCACTGTGCCCTGGCTAGATACTTTTCCAGCCCCTCCTGACCTCTGTTCTCCAGTGGAGGTATCCGGAAGAGCACTCATCTGTACAGCCTGGTGTCACTCCTGATCTTCCCCAGGCAGGTCACCTGTCAGCTCCTCTGGGCTCTGAGCTGCAGATCTCCCTGGGAAAGCATTACGCTCCTCTGCCCAGCTGCTGATGAACCCCTTGAAGTCTGACAGAGCTGTCGCTGCTGACTAGTGCTGTGGGTGAAGCCCATAAATATTTGCTGCTGGCAAGGAGGGAATGGCGCCCGGGAATAAATGTTTGTTCTCTCTGAGAGGTTACACTGTAATGTTGCTGAAGAGGCGTATCCCACTGCTGGCTTTGGGCAGAATTGCTAGTGAATATGTGATATATATCAGTCTTGTGCATGTTATCGGTGAGGTCACGTATAAATCCCAGGCTGAGAATGGCCTGTATTGCACCACAGTCCGTAATGAAGCTCTCAGGCTCGCCTGGAAAACTCTTTTCAGAAGGCATGTCTTAGACGCTGCAGCGCTGTAAATCACCCTGGAGGGACAGCTAGGAAAAATGTTTAAAAGTATTCAGCTTTAGTCGTCTGGCCCAGGAGGGGAGTTCTAGGCAAATTCCTATTCATAACCCTCTAGCTTGACCTGGAGCATCATGAAATGGCCCGGACTATCAAGCCTCTTCTGCCAGGTGGCAAGGGCTATGAATGTGGATGGCGAATGGGGTGGACATTGGAATTCAGACCACCATACTTCAGATGGTCCTCTAGCTACTCCGTCTTTGAGATATGGCTTACAACGCCTGTTCTCCGCTTCCTCTTCACATGGTTCTCATAGTAACACCTACTTCCTAGGAGGATTGTGGGGGCTACACGAATTCATATCACATCAATGCTTAGAGCTATGTTAGGTAATACGATAGCTCTCCTCATCTGAGGGTCTGCTTTCCATTGTTCCAGTCACTCAGCAAGCTGCGCTCCAAAAATTTCCATGGAAAGTTCTAGAAATAGTTTATTCATAACCTTAAAATTCTGCCTTGTAACGAATAACTCGATGAAAGCCATAGAACATCCTGCTGGCATCCGATTCATCTTTCCCTCCAACAAGTCCGCTATAGAGGCCACAACCCTGTTAGTAGCCACCTCACATGTTAGACCGACTGCCATGGTTTGCAAAACCTGTTTGTAGGGCTCAATACCATGCATGGTTTCAGGCATTGCCTGAGAGTATTAGAAAGTATTCCTCTGTCAGTGGGGGTTATTTTAGTGTGTGTGTATTATTAAATATGTATTATGAATATTAACCATTGTTATCATCATCACAGTCAGAGAGCTGTTATAATCCTTCTACAAAGCAGTCACCACTTGGCAATAGAAGGAATAGCCGCTGCCCCTTGCCCTTCAGTGCTGGGAATGAAGTTAAGGGCACTGCACACCCTAGGCAAGCTCTCCACAGATGAACTGCACTTCCTGATTCCACCTGTTAGTAGTACTTGAATTCTCTACGGAAACAATCTTTCTTCAAGTGACAAATTAATCTGTTGCCCCACTTAGAAGTCCACAGACCTCTTGAGTCCCTCCTCTGTAGACCCTTCTCTCAGAAGAGCCAGCGATAAGCAATAATCTTTCTTAGTCCATTTTCTGTCACCACAACAAAATACCTGAAACTAGCTACTTTATGAAGTAAGTTTATTTGACTCAAAAATTTGTGCGGGCTGGAAGGTCCAAACTGTATGGTTCTCGTGTCTTCGCCGGGTTCTATGGTTATATAACCAACATAGCTGAAAAAAAGCTGCACTTACAGGCAGTAGGAGCCAAATTGTTTGGTGGCCTCACGTATGACAACCGGCTCTAATCAGAACTAATCCATTCCATGACACCGGCATCAATGCTTCCTAAGTGTGGTGTCCAGTGACCTGATTATCATATCTTAAACCTCACACCTTCATGGTTCCATCACTCAACCCGCTACTCTGTGGACCAAGGTTTCAACAGATGAACCGTTGGTGGACAAAGTGAACTACACCCAAACCCCAGTGCCCTGGTGGAGGTGGCCATGAAAAGACTCTCTATTCAGTTTTAACAACCCGCTTTGCTGAGGCTGTCACTGCTCACCGCCCAGGCCATCAGAACAATTTTCAGCAAAAAGATGCTCTTCTTGTTTTCAAAGAAAAAAATTAAGCCCCAGTTCTTGATTCCTGTGGACAATATGATACTTTGTATCCAGGACTGCAAAGCAATCTCCTCTCCATCTCCAATTTTAAATGGAATTTACCCTCATTATCTTTAATTAATCTTTTAATTCCCTTTTGTTTTAGAGTGAGTTTATTAGCTACAGAAATGGTCAGAGGCACATGCCATCTCTCCGTGGTCAGTCTGGTTTCCCATTCAGATCCATGAAGGAAGCCGGAGACCTGAAGGTGTGGTACTAGGAGCCAGGCATAGCCTTTGCTACAGCTCGGCTTCCTCTTCTCTCAGGTGATTTGAGGATAACATCCCCCTCACAGGAATGGTGACATTTGGGGGAGATCAAAGCAGTTAAGTCTCATCAGCTACCACACTGGGACTCAGCTAATGTTTCTTTTGTTGCCTTTTCTTAAACTACCAATTCACTCTCTCAAATGCAGGAAGTAGGTGCTATATGGCTTTCTCATTTCCTGTAATGGAGTGACTGTTGGCCCATTTCTCTCTCTCTCATGTTGTTAGTACAGCACCACCCTGACTCCATTACGGCCCTCTGCACCTGACCTTTGTGATGCATTCCACATACTACTATGTGATAAAGTCTTGCTTAAATATTCTTTTGGTCAGTAAATTCAAAGCAGCTGTAACCCTGGAGTTCTACAGCAGCTACAGGTAAGCATGGGAGCCCATAACGGCTGTCGGAGGAATCTCTCCCTTTGGTCATTTGTGCCTCCCAGGTGGTTGGGAAGCTTATATTTCAATCTGTAGTGGGGAAGCAAAATTCCACCCTGATCTGTCACACGCTGCCTCCATCACAGTTGTGACAAACAGAAACCTGACAGCTCAGATCCTGCCAATTAGAGAGTTGCTCCAGTCTATGATTTGGATGAACACCAGCCATGGTTGGGACTGGCAATGTCTTTCCTGGTCATTTGGGAAGAATTCTTGACTCTCATTTCATCCACCCCTTCATTCTCAAGTGTACCTTCTGGCATCGGCTACCCGTACAGCCCGCATCATTAAGGGCTGAGGCCTCATATCTTAATTCTGTGTGAGAGGTTTTCTCTGGGGGCAATGGTGCATCTGCAGGAAGGGAGCCTGCGTGTGCGATGAAGGTGATGCGCCCGAGGAGGCGGGTGGCATATTTAAGGGAACAGCTGTACAGGAACTTCTTGTGTTGCCGGCAGGGGCTGTGTTTGCTTTGGTGTTCACAGTCTAACATAAAATATGCTGGCTGGGCTTGGAGATTTGCTAAGGGAAAACCTTAAGTCTTGCACTCCAGCAGGAAAGAGTGATGACTTACGATGTGGGATAATTTGTGCAACTTCAGTTCTTTTCATATCTGGGAGGCTCACACGCCGAGCAACATCACCGTTTCCCACCGTTCCTAGGAGGCTTCTTAATATTATTTAAAACCCTTTTCAACAGAATGGGGGTGAAAGCAGGATAAAATTATGCTTTAATTTTTTAAAATGTAATTCCTTGTGAAACAAAAAGATGTCTGTGTTCAGTAGCTGGATAGATGTACAGCAAATAGAGGAAAGGCAAACTGTGTAACATCAGGACCAGTTTCTATAGCAACAAAAATGTCAGCCATCCTTTTGGCTGATCCTATTAATCTAGTAGAAGCAATGATACTGACACATTCAAGATGTATTTAAACCAGAGGGTGGAAATACAACCCAGCTGCAGATTTTAAACAGAGCCAGAGCCAGACTTCAGTACGGTGGAACTCCGGCAGAGATAGTGTAGGGCAATCTCACAGACAAACCTTCCATTTTATTTATTTAACTTATAGAAGCAGTGAATCCATCCCCCAGAAGTTTTTGTTTTTGCAAATATTCTTGGGCCAAATATAGTCAGAAGACGGGGTGGTACTGCTTAGCTTTGGTATTGAAAGCAGAGCTGGCTTTTCCACAGTATTGGCCCAGGGGAGACGATAGAAATTACTGTTTTGAAGATAATGAAATTGGAAAGTAGGAGAAGCAGCTGATGGCTGTGCACCTCCTCAGAGAGAAAGCGCTAGGCCACTAAGAGGAGTGATCTGGTTTTGGGGGCAGAGCTGACAGCAGTGGGCTCTGCTCCTTTAACTGCAGCCAGCGCGCACATGAGGCCTGTGAACAGTCTCGTTTTCGGCTAATGGAAGTAATGATAAAGGCCCTGTCCTCTACAGGGCTGAGCAGAGGACCAAATGAGATAATGGATGGGGAAATACTTTGTAAGAAGCCAACACGCTAAAGCCATGTAACAGGTTATTTGTATTAAGGAAATGCCAAAGAAACACTCTTTCCCCCAAAGAGTAGCCCTTGCAGGGGGAGTTGAGGACGCCAGCTGTCGGTTCTGAAATCTAGGTCAGTGGTGAGCCCTGTTACACCCCTTTGGGGGACTGTGAAGCCTTTATTCGCTGCCTCTCCCTTTTGGTGCCTTTTTACTCCAGAATTATTTAAGCAGCTAAATATTTTCTCACTTTTCAAAGCACCGTGACAGTCCCTGGAATATTTTTTTTTCTGTGAGAGCACAAAATAAATGGAATGCAGATCCGTGTCTTTGTGATAAAACACTTCTCATCCTTAGCATTTCAGACTCCTCAGACAAGATGACCGCATCTCATGGAAAATGAACTTGCCAGGAAAAAAAAGTATCATTTAATGTGTTCTTGATTCTTCTTGTTTTTAAAGCATAAAGGAAAATGAGTTATGGGGTCTGTTCTTTGCTTATTGTCATTAAAACAATTTCTACTTCCTCCCCCTCCTCCTCGGGCCTCTCCAAAGGATGGGATGACAACAGATGATGATGGAGTCCCAGACTGGGGAATAAACTAAGAGCTTAAACAGAGTGGCTTCTCTAGAGAAGCGCAATCTGTTTCTAAAATTGAGAGGCAATAGGTCTGGATGTGGCTACCCCAGTCTGGGGGCCACTTTCCAATGCTTCGAGGTAATTAACACTCTGAAAGCAAAGAAGATGCCTTAACTGTGTCTCTGGATAAAGTGTTGTTTCGTGAAGACCCTGGCTGGGGATATGCAGCTGTCAGCTTCAAGCCCTGCTTCATGACTGATGATCAAAGAGGCTCCCCAAACCTCAGACTTTGTCCACATCCATCATCAAGCAGTCAGATCTGTATACAGCACTGGGCTCGGTTCATTCAGATCAAAGAGATGGATTATAAGATGAATGTAACTAAATTTATAAATATATTTACAAACCTTTAAGCACTGTGATGCTGTATTTTTGTAAGATCATTCAATTAAAATACAGTGCCTATTCACACATCCTTATAAAACCAAAGAAGCTAGTTGATTAGTTATAATTGACGGACTTCAGAATTTCTGATTCTCATTGCATACATATTTTGACTATAGATTCTGTAACTGTCCCATTAACTTCCCAGAAGCTCCTGACCTTTAAACAGTCATACAGCATGGTGAAGAGGAAAGTCAGGCTATACTGGTCAGGCATAGGTTCAAGGCTAAGCTGTACAACTCACTGAATGAATTTAAGCAGCTTCCCTGAGATTCCATTTCATTTCTTATAAAATAAAGAGCAATAGATCCTAACCCATAGGATTCCATAAGAATGTTATTAAGACAGTATATGAAACATGCTTAGTCAACTGGGTGACATGTATAAAGAATCCAATAAATATTGACAGGCGGGATTCTTATTGTCCTTGTTAATATTATATAACATTTGACCCAGCTTTTTCATTCAGCTTATAAAACAAATATATTTTACTAGCAGGTGACACTACAATAAATATCTTCATGTCTCCTAAGCTTATCCCAGACAAGGGAAGCCTCAGACACTGGGAAATATGTAGGAATATGAATATAAGAACTTGGATGGTGCTAGTAGATCCTTTAGCAAAGGAATGATTGTGTGCACGTTTCAAATGAGCATATTTTTATCTCCATTTTGGACACATCTATCTCCAAGAGCCTTGCCTAGGCTTTGTGTAACAGCCACCATCATAGCCCTCCTTATTCTCCTGTTTCCTACTCCTGCTCTGGCAGCCTGTGATGGTTAATCTTCCAAGTCAACTTGACGGGAAGTAGAATCAACTAGAAGGCTGCTGAAACACACCTGCTGAAAGCGTGTCTATACGGACATTTCTAGAGAGAATTAACAGGGAGAGGTGGTTTGCAGATCTACCCTAGAGAAGGCCAATATCAGCCTATGTCCAAGGACACTGTCAGTGAAGTAGGGTACCAGCAGACCACCACCATTCCCATCTCTTTGCTTCCTGGCTCCAGTAGTTGGAAATGCTCTGTCTGCTCTTGCACCTCTCTGCTGTGACAGACTGACAACCCTGAAACCTTTCTTTACGTTGTGTCTCTTGGCTACTTGTCAGTGAGGTGAAAAGCAACTAATACAGAATCGTGTCTTGCTCTTTGCAAATTTACTCACCTGAATATCAAATCAAATGGTCTTTCAGGAGGGTAAGGAGGTATGTATCTATTGGGTTAATAAACAAACAAATTAATGGAAGAAAAGAAAACAAATTAAGGAATTGATATTTGAAATGAAAAGGAAGCGCCCCTCCCCGCCAAGTTCCCATGTGGTGAGGACCGGCATTTATATATTCTTTAAATTAGCTGTGTTCCAGCCAGGAAACAAAGTAATCTATGAAGAGTGTGCTTCTATGGCTCTGGCCTTGGGCAGGGAGCAGTTTTCCTGGCCTTGAGGTAAGCACAGACTGAGAGGTTCTGAGAGTGTTTGAATGGTGGGTCCTACGAGGGAGGGTTAAACAGGCCTCTTTGCAGCTCCAGCTTCAGTTCTCATCCACACGTTCCGATCAATAACTGTGAGTGTGTCTGCCAAAAGAGCAGCCAGCTCACCAAGTGTTGCCCGAGGAACCCTCTACCTTCTGCTGTGACCTCTTCCCTCCACATTGACAGCCTGAGCAGCGAAAGCCTGAGGCAACACCTCCAGGAAAGGCAGAGCAGAAAATCCCTTCCAGAGCTACTGGGTGATAGAGACTGGAGACAGGGTTGGTGGCGTGGTAGGAGGGCATCTTGATGTCTAGTTCTAGTTGGCAAGCTTGGTCTGAACATCTAAAGTAGTCAGGAGAATGTTTCTTGAGTTAACTGTTATTATTCTATCTCCCCCTTACACAACTAATTCTAGGAATGACCATATCACCAACTATCCAGATCCTTCCTTCCTTCCTTCCTCCCTCCCTCCCTCCCTTCCTTCCTTCCTTCCTTTGAATGATCCATCCCAGCACCAAGCCCTGCTCATCTTCTCACTTTCTGCCCTATTTCATCATCTCAGTAAAAGAGATCTGGCCCCTAATTCTAAATGGTAAACACAACTATCATGACAGATAATATTTATTTACTCTCTGGCATGAGCCTCACCTCCCTATATTCACTTAGTCTTCTCCATAAGATAAACTGTGACATGGGGTAATCTGTGTGTTCAATGGAGAGAAATTAAACAAAGAAGCACAGAAGGATGATGATAATGAGTATGTTGATGAGTAGAGAATTTAGTCTTGGAGGATAAGGAAGAGAATTCTTGGCGGGGGGTATGGCATCGGGATGTATAAAGCATGTTGCTTGTAGGTAGTGCAGTACCTGGCACCATGGGGGCACTCAGCACACATGTGTTGAAGTGAATCAAATAACACATCTGGATGAGCATGGCTAACTGCAAGACAGAGCAGGAGGCCGGAGAGAGCCTGGCATCCTGACTTTCAGAAGGATGAGTGATGGCGCTTTCTATGAAAGCGAGAGCAAATTTTATGACAGCAACTCGCAGATTTCTCATAATAATGAATTCACCATTAAACAGCCTCCTCACCCACGCTCGCTGATGGATGAATCTCGGCAACAGAAAGTTCTCTGAGAGATCTATGGGAGTGGCAGCACATCAGAGAGGACGATGCTGTTCATCACCAGGAATTGCGGAAGTCAAAGGCAGATAGGACCGTTTGCTGGACTCTGTTTGAAAGCCCAGTGACAAATGAACAGCCTAGCTGTGTGTTGCCCGGTACTCCATCCATATAAACCTCAGCTCCAGTCACCAATGACTGAGCAGGCTTTAACTTAGTGAAGGTGGGATGTACTGGAGAGTACCTCGTTGTGGGCTGGGTGGGACGATGAAAATATTGCATCAAATGAAATTTTAAGGCAGAGGGCAAACAAGGGAAGGAGATGAGACAGTTGGGAGTAACCCATCGTGGCAGTAAGGGCTTTTGATTGGGAGTCTCCCAAAGCTCACACATGCAAGCCCAGACATCAGTGTCTCTAGTAAGGGATACAAGACCACACAGCAGCATGGCCCTTTCAGCATCACCCATGTGGCTCCTGGTAAAGTCACAACCAAGGCAAGGGTCCGGACCTGCTGACTGTGCTGTTCCTTCCTCATTAATGTTCCACAAACTTTGTTTGCAAAATATTTATTGAATGGTTACTAAATAATGGACCCCACTGGCCTAGAAGAATCATTGCAAGAACAAGTTTGCTGTTCTAACAGGGTCTGAGGATGAGTGGAGTGACAGCCTTTGTTGATAATTATTTTCTCTGTCACAGACGTTCTGGTTGGGGTTGGGTGGCCTCTCAAAGTAGTTTTAACCTATTGGACTAATTTCCAGACCTACCAATGGTCCTTAACCCAGGTTGGGAAACCCTCCAACACTATCTGAGCCTTGTTCTTCTCATTTGATGGATGTGAAATGGACCCAGGAAGCTAAGTGACTTTTCTGCCCTCCTATTGTGGCCTTCTGATCGTCAGGTCTGGTGGATCTGTGGGGAAACCTTGATGATTACTCGGGCTCCAACTCAAGTTCAAATCTTTATCTACATTGCACTTGAGAAGTACTGTCTTGTCCCCGGTGTCTGCTGGTAATTTCTCCCTTTGGCCATTATCATGAGATAATCTCTTGAGATGGGATCTGACTTAAAGATGAACTTGATAACTCATCCATGTACTTTTCTGTATTCTGTGTACAGTCTGGGAAATCCCATCAAGCCATTTCCTCTTTCTATTCCATTTCCTGCCATCCAGACTTCAGCAAATTAATACTTCTAGAAATTTCTTGCAGTTCCTTCTTGGTGTAGGTAAGAGTGGGAAGAGGGGCTTCTTGAGCCATATGTAGAAACCTTTCTCCTCTTTCCTGCAGGTTTAGTAAGGCCAGGATCATCCTGTAAATATTTAAAAGCTCAGCGTGTGGTGAGACTGACTCATTATAGACTGTATCTGCCCTTAGCTTCATATTTTCCAGTTCAACACAGGACATGTCTCGTGGGGAGGCACCCAGGACTAGGATCTAATTGGTATCTAAATGCCAAAGGTAAAACATCCATTTGCTTCCTCACCTCTAATTTTCCTAACACTTCTTCTTGCTTAGCCTTGCCCACACCAAGACGGGAGCCTGATGAAAAAATAATAGATATAAATTGTGCTTTGGTCATTGGCTGTTTATCTTAAGAAAAGAAAACTCGTTTCCTGGCTGTCTGATAATTGGACATCCAAAAAGTCCAGTAAGAAGGGAGGGGGTGGGCTGGTGTGTAGAGAAGCAGTGCCAGCGTGTTGATTTTCTTCATTAGAGGAGGGAAGAACCTGCTGATCTTTTCATTTCTCTAAGTTAAGGGCTTCATTGTTCACTGGGTGTGACACCTACTACCTAAACACTTCATGAATTATCTATGAATCCCGAGGCTTCCAAGGAAGCTTGTCTGATACTTGACTCTTTAAAGAGGGTGAGGAGCAGGCAAAGTTGCTTGGAAGAAGAATCAGACTCACAACTAGAAACTAGGTTCACCTCTTCATCTAGTATTACTCCACCGTTGGTTCATTAAATAAGTGAGCATTTCACCTTGTCAGCTACTCCACGCCATGCCTACAGGAACAAAGACGACACAGTCTCAAAAGTCTCTCCCAAACTAGAGCAGTTAGCCTCCCCATTCCGTGTCCCTATGGAGTGGTGTAATGGAAGCCCTTGCCACATTTACACATCTGCCTGTCCCTTTGCTGTGAAGTCCTGGATGGACGAAGCTGTGTGTTCATTTTCCTGTGTCCCATGACAGCTCAGAGCCTTCCACAGAGAAGATGCTGCGGTTAGAGATACTTGAGAATGTAATGATGGACAAACCCTAGCCATAGAGGAGTGAGACATTATAAGGAGGATCTAGACTTTCTGTCCAAGAGGGTCTGAGTGCTAGGGAGTGAACGTCACAAATCCATCATCTTCTCAACCATTTCTTCAGTTACTGGAAGGAAAGGGAGGGCGCCCTTCTTAATTCATATTTCATTTGAATATAATATTTTTCTCTACATTCTTGTTGTTATCTCAAGCACTTTCCTATTAATTCTATGTTATATATGCAGGACTTGGAGGAGACTCACAGGAGGAGAATTTGTTATATCTAGAATTGATATATCAGGGAGGATTTCTTGGGTGGATTAATATAGTCAAAACCTAAAAGTCAGTTGTCAGTTGTGAATCTAACAAAGGTTTTAAGTCCCAGAGTTTGCAGGCAGTGGAAACTATCTGTGCAATATGCACCTTGCTATGTCATTGTCTTTCTGCCTTCCACATGTTAGCTCCGTACCGTCCATCCTTTCAAACTACCCTCATGACTGTACATACACAAGAATGCATACAACACACACACACACACACACACACACACACACTTTACCACAAATGCCTTTTTTTCCTTGTACTGTCTATTTGGAAAGTACTCGTCATTATTCAAGAATGCTGGAATGCTCCCCTGTCAGGAAGCCATCCCAGGCACGCCTTTCTCCATGGTCTCTGAAGTCACACAGTTGACATGTACCATTTTGAAGGTAACCACAGTATTACTACTGACTGAAAGCCTAAATCATGGAAGTGGAAGGAAGGAATCCCAGCCCCAGGTGTCAGCATTGCCTTTTTATTCATCTCCCCTTTGGGAATCTCAGTGACCCAGAAAAGGAGAAGGCTTGAGTAAGGAGAATGTTTAAGCAATGGTAAATAGGTTGAAAACTCATTTGGAAATGGTATGGCCCTTCAGAAAAGCCTTCCAAGGTGATGGGCTAGGATCGTTGGGAAAATCCTATTAAATCTTTTCTGGTGAGCCACTCCTCACCCTTGTAACATTACTGAGTGGTGGTTTTTAGGGTGCCTGGAGTTCCAGCAAAGAGAAGATGCAGGGTAAGGAACGTGTTGGTTCTGACTCTAACACCTAAGAGTAAGAAAGTGAATTAGTGGTCTATCTCAGCTCCCTCCTTTCCACCTAGAATAGAGGCAAATGACCTGCAATCAAGGACAACCTTCTTCTACCAGTTGCTATGGTATCAAGTAGGGAAGACATGTCCACAACTCATTGTGTTTTGAATCAGGAGGCAGCTGTCTATTCTCAGTTAATATTTCATGTTTTCATTAAGAGTAATAATGAGAAATAGTTGAAATGATAGATTCCTAAGATTATGAGGGAACCCTAAAATACTCAAGTATTCTCTAGTGGACACAACCCTTTTAAGGTAAAAGAAGACTGTCTTTGAGACAAAAACATCTCTTGAAGTCCTCACCTTTGCATACCTGTGATGTAATGCAACATTTACTATCCCTTCTTAGTTATCAGTTTTCTCATCTGAGACATGGGCACAATGACTCCGACTTCCATGGAGCATCCAAAGATGTGAGTAGGGAAGATGCATCACTTAACTTTAACACAGGGCTTGATACATAGTCTGGGCCCCCTTAGGGCTTTGGAATATAGGGCTTATTAGAAGCAGGAACTCTGATGGATAGGATGAAATCTTGGTGTGTTCAACTCAAGTAACTAGTTGCCCTCTTGATTTCTAGTGAGGCTTTGATGCTGTTGGGTCTACAAATGGACAGAGGTCTGTGTGTATGTGTGTGTGTGGGGGGGATCATGCTGCATGTTGAGCGTACTCATTGTCCTCTGTTCAAAGGTTCATATTTTCAAAGGAGCATCTGTGATTCTGTTTAGCCTGTAGAATCTATGCTGTCGGTTTTGTCCTTGGGAGCATGTGACACCGTGCTCCAGGTGTTCTTAGACTCCCCTCTCCTGAATTTGCACAAGCACCGCAGCCGTCTCCCTGCAAGCAGCCAGGAACCGCACAGAGAAATAACACGAGAATCTGATCATGTTACATGACATGGTATATGAGATTCCGCAGCTTCTTTGTCCCTAAATAATTGGAGAAAAGTCACATGAGATAATATGTGTGAAAGCATCTTGAAACTAAAGTTTTCATTGTAATGGATCATTATTATTCTAATTACTGCTAATATGAAGAACCTAATATAGCACGGGCCAATTATCCAGATAAGAGTATTTCTGAAGTTGTGAACATTTGGTGCTTGGTTTTATGCTGTTTTGCTTTGTTCTCTAATTGTTTCGTGCATTTTAATCTTCTGCCTCAATTCCAAGTAAGTTGTAAGCATGAGCACTTCCTTATTCAGTACAGTCAGTGATGTCAAAATCCTTTGGTGGAGGCCTCTGCCAGCCAGGAGAGCGAAATCCTATAGCCAAGGAGGTGGCAGGGGTGCTTTTCCTGCCTTCTGTAAGCTTTTATTTAGATGGAGGAGACAACGAACCAAGAGCCAAAGGCTACGTGGGTACTGAGAGCCTTGACAAGCACGGGGTATCTCAGAGTGCACAGGCAGACCATGCCTAGGGCTCAGACAATGAGACCATAATTGACCAAGTGAGAAAAACAAAAAACAAAAACAAAACAGAACAGAACAAGATGAGTTTCCTTAAGTAGGGAAAGCAGTAAGTGTGAAGTCTCATGACTTGTGTCGGGGCCGGGTGACAGAATACCCGATACACTTCTAAATTGCCTGTCAGTTCAGTAGCAGTGTGGCATGTGATATCACTGGAATTTGATGACTTATAATAGCAAAACAACAAAATCAAAATAGAATGCATCCATCCCTTAGGTTCCTTCCATTTGGAAGAGGTCCTGGGGAAAATTTGTCTCTCCAGGAAATTGGCGTGGGCTCTCTGGTTCCCCAGCATCACTTCTACCATGTTTTATTGCCCGGATCAAACTGTAGCACCAGTCAGACTACACATAAAGAATACAAAGTCTACCAGAACAAGGTCAGTGTGCAGGGATGGCTTGGGTCTCAGAAAATCTACTACTAAAATCTAAGTGTGTCCACTCATAGGAAAGCATACTGTAAGAAATGCATCTTTCGCCATTGAAAGATTCGTCAGTGTAGACAAGAAGAGGCCTCACATTTAACAGACTGCCTCTTAGAAGAAAGTTGGAAGATGCATCAGAGAAGGCTGGGCCAGCGTGAGAGAGAAGGTTTAAAGAGCTGGTCCCATAGTCCAGGAAGAAGTAGTGAGAACGTAAACACTCCTAAAAGCAGTCAGGCCGGCAAAGGAAGAAGAGGGCCCAGTTGGTTCACCCTTTTATTTATTTGCTCGGCAGATACTAACTGAAGGAAGATGGCATATACATGTGTGAAGAATCCATCAATAAATAAAACCCAGTCCTCGCCCTCCTGCAGCTAACAGTGTGGCTGGGGGAGACAGAAAGTAAATGAGATCAGTACAAAGGCTAAAAATAATTGGGAAAAGAGAGGGAGTCTGCACTGGTAGTGGATATAGATTCTCGGTGACCTGCCCAGACAAGGGTTTAATGAATGCAGCTAAAGAGAGTAGGACACCTGTCACGTGGCTATCGGGAGAATATTCCAGACAAACGAAACCATAGGCACAACGCTCACCGCATATCACTTCCAGGCGGCCTTAAACAACAGAAACTGCTTTACCCATCGTTCTGGATGCTGGACATTGAAGAGCAAGATCTCTGAATGGTTAAGGTCCCTCTGAGGGCTTGAGGGGCACTCTCTCCCTGGTCTGCCCCTTGGCTTCTGGTGATTTGCATTCCTGGTCCTTTACTTTGCGGAATAGCCTTCCAATATCTGCCTTTACATGGTTTACTCCTCACGCCTATGATGCAGTGACTTGTCCTTCCCTTTCATCTGAACACCAGCCTCATTGGAGTAGGTAGGTCTCACCAGGAGCACCTTAACTTAGTTAATTCTTAAAGGACTATTTCTCCAAATAAAGTCACATTCTGAGGGACTGGGGGTCGGAACCACAAGATCTGTGTTTTGATATAGTGTACCCCAACACGTAAATAGTTCAAACAATGGGACAGTATGTAAGTCATGCGAATGAGTGAAGGGGGAAATCCTTAGAGAAGAGTTCCCACATTCTACCGGGTCCTGGTCCGGCAGGATCTTTACCGGTGGGAACATGATTCTCACTTCCTCTGTGACACAGAAACCCACTGAAACACTGGGGCAAAGGAGCAATGTGTTTGTCTTACTGTTTCCTGATAGTGCATTAGCTACTCTGTGAGCAGTAGAAGGAAAACATGCCTCCTTGACTAGAAGGTAATGAAGTCATTTGGAGGACAGACCCTGGGGTGAGATTATAAACAGCAGTAGAATAGGAATGCACTTCAGTAAAGATTAGCTGATGGAGAGGAGCGCCAGAAAGATGGAGTTGTCATAGGGTAACTCCCCCAGATTCAGCTGTGGATGTGTTAAATCTGAGATGCTGGTTGGTATCCAAATAGAGAGGTACAGGTGCACAGCTGGATGTGCAAATGTGTGTTTCCAGAAACAGTCCCGACAGCAGGTATAAATTTGGATGTCATTAGGACATGAATATTTAAATACATGCAACACGGAAGTATCTTTAAGCAGGAAGTTTCCTTCTCTGAGCTTTTATGCAAAGTAAGATAATTCTCTCTCTTCAGGCGTCACAGTAGGAGCAATGACAATAACAGGACAGGCCTGGGTGACTGCAAGGCAGGTCCAACAGTGACAGGCTCATATGAAAGGCTCTTGATAAACAAGGCTTGGTCACTGCCCTCTGCACTGATGACATCTCTTCCTGTTTCATTTCCAAATACCTTGAGTTATCTTCTTGCTTCCTCGGGAAGGTGCCTGCTTCCTGAAGATGCGTGCAACAGCTTCATAATCCTAACCCACCCACAGTTCATTGCCAAGAAACCCGTAGTGGCATGCAGATGGTTAAACTCCCACCAATGGGGGTGCACAGACCACTCTGAATCTCAATTCTACATGCCGCCTTAGGGAGCACCATGGACTAAAGCCCAAGATAAAAAGGCCTGACAGAAATTATTGACAGTTTACCTTTTAATGAGCAGCTTGGATTGATTCTGTTCCCCTCTGGGATGGCTTTCTCTGTCCTTCCTCCACCAGAGAGGCCATGGGGACCACCACCAACAAAAAAAAAATTACAAATCTCCAATTTGAATAATTGCAAGAATCTTCTTTCTGGCAAATAACGTTTCCAGGGTGAGAAATGGCTTTCCATTTTAAAATATATAAATGCATATATTTAGAAATGTTATGATTATCGTGATTATTATTAAGCACTACTGGCACACTAGATATTTTCAAAGAGGCTGGTTGCCTCTAATTGGATATTCCTTTCAATTTCCCTCTGGGTGGGTCACTAGTGTTAACTCTTAATCATCCAAGGCAATTAAATGCATGCGGTTCTAACCTATGCACCAAAGGCTGTTGGGTTGTTCACGCAGTTACAATAATAAAACTGGCTGCCATCAGGCTGCTCAGAAGACAGAGCCTACAACAGGCATGTGGACTCTTTACGTGGCTGGTTTGAAAAGGAAATTTATCCATCTGTACATGGTGGTGAGTCGAAGATCTGGAGATCCAGAGCCCATAGCCAATCCAAGCGAATTTCCTTCGTTTCCCTTGTCTAGATCTGGACTGCTAAGTCAGTTGTTAAACTGAATAAGATCTTCTGACCCATTTTGGGGTGGTTATGGCTGTGACTAAAGTATGAAAAGCCAAATAGAAAAATCAATAGGTTTTAGATAATCTTTTGGACAATTTTCAGATGCTCTGATGATAAGGAACTGCATTCCATATTGGCTTTAGCACCTATCCACCCTTAACTCTAAGGCTATCACTAGGCTCTATCCCTGCACCCCAGTACTGATAGGTTGCAGAGACGGAAAAGGGAGGCTTTTTAAGAACTTCTTCCTATGACCCCACACTAGAACGACAACTTCAGAATCTTTATTGAAATGCGCTGAAATACATCTTCTAATGCAAGTTACTGTACACTTCACATGAAGCAGGGACACTTCAGGATTCTTTCTGAACCCAGCTTAACTGTTAGCATGCTTAACGGTAGTTTTAACCTAGGGGACACAATCTCCTGTGTATTCTTTTTGCAAAGGAGTACATTGTGGAAATTAAACTGGGTCTTGCGGTGTAAAGTGCATAGTTTGGAAATGCTGAGGAAGAAGCAAGGTGGTCCTAGCATATGGGTATGGAAGATCAGTGAAGACGTGGACAGACCAACCTCTCTCAGGAGAAGTTCTTCATGGAACCACTTCCAACTTCTGACCAAGCTACAAGGATCAAGTCTAATTCACTAGACTGGCATTCAAGGGGTTGCAGAACTTAACTATGACCCCTTAGTTTACACTGAGTTCTATTTTCTGTGCTCTTGCCCTTCACAGATCAACCAACAATAGTCTGGGCTCTGCATCTGGCATCAGAGGGTGTTTGGGAGTTGTGTTTACCCCACAGATCTGGAGTGCACTCTTCGCTTCTGCTTCCTTTTTTTTTTAATATTTATTTATTTATATTTTATGTACATTGGTGTTTTTGCCATGAGTGTTGGGTCCTATGATTACAGACAGTTGTGAGCTGCCATGTGGGTGCTGGGAATTGAACCCAGGTCCTCTAGAAGAACAGTCAGTGCTCTTAACCACTGAGCCATCTCTCCAGCCTCTGCTTCTGCTTCCTGCCAGGGAGACCACATCACCTTATGTTGCCCCCACTCCCCAGCTGGTATCTGTGTTTCCCAAAGGCAGGTAGCAGCAGGGGAAAGGAGAGAAGCAACTGATCAGAAGGGCAAAATTTTAATTCTCTCTTCTAGGCTTTGGCTGAGAAGCACTGGATTCATTTGCCTAAAGGCCAGAGCTCCAGCTGGGTAGTCCCTCCCCTCCTCACAGCCAGCTAGGGCAGCAGGCAGCAGTCACTCTCTTTGCCCCTAGGGATCATGGGTACGATACAGTGAAGTTTGGAAAGAGTGGTACCACCTTTTCTAAACCCTCTTGAAATTCTCTGAGGCTATCAGGTTCAGGTTTGAGTTGAGGCACCTCCATGACCCACCTCAGTGGTAAGCCCAATTGTGTTGAGTCATGATCCTCTAGGAATCCCTACTCTAGTGACTGGGTCAAGTGTGGAAGCAGGTTGGATGAGGTATACAGCTAAGGCCTGTCACAGATGACCTAGATGAGCGTTGATTACCCAGAGTTCTCAGGAGGCACAAAGGCTGTGGTAGGGTCCTCACAGCTCTCTTGTTCCCTCTGTTGCTCTTCCCATTTCCTTCGCAGGGTCTGTTCTCTCCTAACTGATCCTGCGTCTCTGCATCTGCCTCCAGAGAGACCCATGTGACAGGAGACTGTCTGATAGTCGAAATTGTAGCCACAGGCCCATTTCCTCTCTGCTCTTCCCTGAAAAAAAATGACATCAAAGTAACAAAGTAAGTGGCAGTTACCTTCCTGCTGGCCACTGTCCCTTTATGAGACTCAAGTAGAGAAAGATGTCTTCAGAATCAGCGGTTCCTACTCAGAGATTGATAAACACAACTGGCATTGAATATATAGATGTGATCTTTTGCTCTTTCTCCCCTGAGGTGCTCTTTCAAGTGGAATCCAGTTTCTCAACTTGTTCAAGGTGAATTTGAGATGTAAGCTTAAATCCTGATCCAAGCCTGAAGTGTGGACATCAAAATGGTCTCTCCCTGTGACTAGGATGAAATACTCCAGAATATTCTTGAGACTTCCATTCTGAGGAGAATGGGGACCTGCCCACCCTGGGTGTTGTGGTTGCTTTGTCTTGTTTAGCACAGGGCCTTTGGTATAGGCGAAGAAAGTGTTGAAGTTATCCTATAGCTGACATGTCTTGTTTCCTCCTCTAACAGTATAAGAAGTTGGTTCTTATGACATTCCATAAAATTTCTTCTTGAAGAGAAAGGGACTGGAAGAGTGGAGGCCTTGGAGACTTCCTAATGTCTTCTCGCCTTTCTGTAATCCCTCAGGCAGGCGCTACCACACTCATCTTAAAGCTGTTTACCCTCAGCGGCTCTAGGCCTGGGAAAGGAACAAGTAATGTGTGGGAGGTGGAGAATGCTGTTTCTTGGGGAAGAGAGGATGAGGGGTGCCACTCTAAGTCTTTGTGGGATCTCCTGGTCCTGTTTGAATCCATATGTTAGCTGTATGAATATGATTTATTCCCTTGAGATTGCTTGCACCAGTTTCAGGCCTGGCATAAGATAAATCTTCAAGAAATTCTTGTCTGTTCATACATGAATGAATGAATAAATGACAACCAGGTACCAGTAGCTCAAAGGTAGGGTCATCACAACCCCTGTCCCCCATTGCTTTCATCTCAGCTGGTATCCGATATTTCAGGGAGGCAGCGGAGAAAGAGCCAAATTATGCTGCAGCCCAGTCACTGGCTCTGATGAAGGAGATTTGGGTTGGGGTGAACATTAGACACAGGCTGCCATTAATGCGAGTGATCATGCGATGTGATGTATTTCTTCCCAAGACTGTAACTTAAATCCCAATTACCTTCCGGTGACAAATGAACTGACCGGGTCATTCATTCCAGCGGTAGGAGCGCCCACCTTCTGTGTTACCACCACATGGGGGAAGGTGTATGACAAATTTCCAAATTTAATTTTAGTGCTTGGGAGCCCAAGTGGCACAATTACCAGATCAAGAGTGATGGCAGGATATTAACATGAGCAGTTCATGTGAAGCCGAGCTTTAAGGAAGGATGCTCAAGCTTGCAACACTGTAGAGTTCCTGGAGGACCCAGGAGCCTGGGCCTTGGAATTCTAACTTCCCTGAGATTGTAGACCCCCAACACAGCTCTTGAATTCCTCCCTCTACCTCCAGTCCTTACCATTTTTCATGATGAATGCTAAAAGCCGTAAGCAGTGATTTAAGTAAACAGGTGTCATGTCCCACTGTGACCTTGCCAATGTGTTGAGATGCTACTGTAGGGAAAACCAGGACACAGCATAGCAAGTGTGCTGTCATTTTTAGCTTTCGAAATAATGTTGGCATCCTATACTGGCACCTGCCCACAGTCCAGTGCTTCTCCACGTTGGGAATCTGCAAGTGTTTCCTGATCATAGAGTAAACACTGTTAGTTTGGAAGCCACATAGTTTGGTGCAGCTAGTCAATTCTGCCATTTTGGCCAAAGTAGGTGTGACTGATAAAAGATTATAGGCAATGACATTTTATTGAAGAAGCCTGCAGTTTTAATTTCATATGATTTTCCTGTGACATGAAAAATATTCATTAATTTATGTATATTTTGCTTAGTTTTTAATTTTAATTTTGATTCAGGGTGTAGGTTGCCATGGCTAGCTTTGAATTCATCTTGTAACCCAGGTTGACCTCATATGCACAGTCCTCCTACCTCAGCATTCCATGTAGCTAGGATTATTATATAAGTGTGTTTCACCTATATAATATTATAGTGAGTTTTATTTTGATTTTAAAAAAGACATTCAAGGTTGTAAAACTCATGCCTAGCTGTGATATAGTATAATAACAGGATAACCAGAGCTGACATATAATCTCTTATCTACTCTGTGGTCATTTGAAAGTCCCAAAAGACACCCCTCTTGTTCATTTCTTTTCTTTTCTTTTCTTTCTGGAAGCTTTTACTTGCTTGGTGTTACCCACAATCAGATGTCATCAGTTTGACCATGAGAAGAGTTTGAGTTCATGGCCTCACTAGCTTCCCCACTATAGCCCAGACCTTTCAATTGGCCATGTTTAAATGGGATTTCCTTGGGTCTCATGACACATTCCTCAACAATTCCCTTCTTTCCCCCCTTCTTTGCAAGAGTGTAAGTTATAATTGGTTGCCTGTGATTTAAACAGCAGAGGTGGGGGCAACAGACTCTAGTGTGGCCAACTTCTCCAGCCCTGAGCAGCACTCAGTGGGGATGAGGGGATGAGGACATCAGTGCTACTCTCTGAAGATTGCTCACTGTAGCATTAGCTTCCTCCACTCACCTGTCCTGCTCCAGACTCACAGGAATGCCACGGTCCAGCCAAGGACACTCATCCACAGAGGGATTATATAACTGGCCCAAGGTCACACAGCTGGTCTGCAGTATAGCCAGGGCCTGAATTTATGGCACGTGGGAGCAGCAGTTCACCCTCTGGAGTATTTTCTTGCATGGCAGCTGGTGACCTTCTGCGAGGAGCTTCTTCGGTGGATAGAAACAAACAACATGCCATTCTGTGCATAAATGCAGATGGGCATGCATAATACCCTTCCCCAAGTTGAATTTCCCCTTTCTGTCAAGCATAGATATATCAGGAGGAAATAAGGGACCTTATTCAGAGCTTCAAAACGCAACCATAGTGTACTTCCTGCCACAGGCAGTCTTGAGATGAGCCAGCCGGGAGCTGAGCGATGCTCTTTGTGCGTTAATCCGCAGTGAAGGACTTAGTGCCTGGGAATGCGTTCTATCTCCCTGCATCACCATCACCAGGGCATGCATTTTAGGCAGAAAAGGAGAAGCTGCTAAAATGAATTAGTAGCCTCATTTTCCACGGATAGAGGTGAGAGCAGATGGAAGTAACGTGCCAGACACAAATGGCCAACTTCCTGTCACAAGACAAATTGGAGTCCAGTCATGATGTTGTTGGGAGAAGCGAAGTCCTTGTCCCTCCATTCGCTGGATCTCAGGGCTTCTGAGATTCCCATGGGAGGATGAGTTTAGGAAACAAAGTGCCCATAACTGTCAGTTTGGGGCAGCCTGGTCCTTGGCAGGATACAGTGCGGAACTGCCCTTAGACCAGAAGCCACTCTTGCTTAACTTTCCATGCTTACTTGGGTTTAACTTGCTGGGTGATTTTGAGCAAGGCGGTTGGACTCTGCTTTGTGTCCATGGCTGTGAGTATCAGGGCATTCTCAGTCATCTCCTTCTTTGCAAAGGGTGTGAGGGCTGCTCTGGCATTGTGGTTAAGGGCTTGGACACTAAAGGCCAACCATGTAGGTTTGAATGTTAGATCTGTCACTCATTGTCAGATGACTTGGAACCAATGACTTAGCTTGCCCATGACTGGGTTTCCTCATCCTTAAAAATGAGAAAAAATGATATTAGTATTTCCTGCAAATGATGTTGTAGGAGTTTAATGACCAGGTCCGTGTAAATCTTCCTACACTCCTAGAGCCCTCAAAGCACAGAATAGTGCATGGCTGTAATTATCACAGTCTCCTGCGAGAACAAACCAGAAAGTGATACTAATATTTGTGTGCCTCATTACAATTTTATGTAATTAATCACATTTAATCTTTGTGGGAACCTTACGGGGTCCTGTGGTAGATATGTTTATTCCAAACTCTTGTGAGAAAGGAAAGTGCCAGTGAGGTTAATTAATTGTCACAAGCTGCACGAATTATTACATATCGCTGACCCAATAAGGCAGCCTGTTCTGTGTTCTTTCCAGAGTTTGTTAACTCACTTCTTTATAGACATAAAGCTGTGTCCCCATGGAATCACCAGCTCCCGCTTTTATCACGTTCTGGTTTCTGTAATCTTTATCCTCTTTGCTCTCATGTTGATTTCAAAATTCTTCGGGATCTCTGGTTAGAGTAGTGTTGTCTTAAGGAACTGAGGGTGCCCATGTGCTTAAGATACAATTAGATCAAATGTGCTAAATAAAAGAATATGAGGTCAAAGGGGGAGGTATCGGTATCTCCTGACTTACAGAGTAGAATTATACAGCCGGGCAGGAAGCTTGTCAATCAAACTGTAGACAGGAATCTCCAATTGCCTGGATCACCTGCCTAACTGCTAGGTTTGAGCCCGAAGGGGTTATAAGAAGCATAGAGATAGCTGCCCATTGGGGATAGGGCCAAGATAAACAAAGAGCTGGTTAATTGGCTTTTTAGTTAGTTAACATGCTTGTTAATTAGCTATAGACCAGGACCCAGGGTCTTAGATACACACAAGGCCAATACTCTAAGGGTAGTTTGGAAGGAAAAGACAAGAAGCAAGGCAAGCAGATGTATTCCTATAGAATTCTCCAAGCCAAAGCCAGGGCTCACAGAATAGACCCAGTACTGTAGTAAATCTTGTTCTCAATCCCATCCATTCCTTTAGACTTTTGGGCTATCCCATCTGAACCTGCAGAGGGGTCAAAGGTCATTGGTTGAGCAGTGCAGAAGGGGAAACTAGAAATTAGACTATGGAACCACACAGCAGAGGCGGGAATAACGATGCTTGCTGCCTGAACTTGATGTGGACCTGCAGCCAGGTCTAAGAAGAGGATAGCAACGTTCATACCAAACCGAGGAGCACAGCAGACCAGACTCCTGGAACCCACAGGAGGGCAGGCAGAGAAGCCAGGCAGTCCAGGGTCATGGCCCTGAATTTTAAGCAAAAGGAGGCTGCTGTCTCTGCTACTTCTCAGTCACCACAACCAACAAGGAATCTGTGTCATGCATTCAGGGAGGAGTAGGAAAAGAGAGAAACCATCAAGAAAAAAAGGACCATTGTTTTGTTTCTGTTTTTATTTTAAAGCAGACACTGCACGCCACTATAAAGGGTCTAAATTATAGAATTGAAACAAGCTGATGCTGAATAGAACATTTAGTTTGCCTAGAAATTGCCATCCATTATAAGGGAGTTTGAGACAGAGCCCAGATTAGAATAGAAAATAAATAGATTATACTTTATCTATACACATTAATTCTAGAGTGAGTTAAATTTAATCACAAGTGCATATATATATATATATATATATAGTGCTTTACAGTTTTTAAAGCATTTTGTGCATTACCAACATTAGTATGCTCCTTTGTCTCAAAATCTGTCTTCAGAGATATATCTGCTATTATCCAGGGGAATTTCTATATCCATAATTTCTCAAAATATGCTTCCAGAACACAATTCCCTGTAATGGAAATCGTTTTAACAAAGGAAAGGAGAGTTCTAGTGGTCAAGTAAGTTTGGAAAACACCAGACTAAACTTAGTAAATGGATTTTTCAGACAATTTGATAAAGTAAATGAGGTCTATGTCTCCTGAAATAGAATGCGGCACATTTTCCACTTAACCACAGCAATTTCTTCTTCATGTTATTCCACATTATTTGTGTTCCTTGAGGCACATGTTAACACTGATACCTAATCAATAATTCTGATGGATAGGAGAGAACTGGGACTATGACGTGGGTTATTTCCCGACCATTGAGCTTGACTCGACTGATTGGATGGATGGATGGTTACACACTGGTCTCCACGCTCTAGCAAATAGTGTAGTGTTCCCATGAGGAGCATCATTAGGCCAAGTGCTGGTGGTCCCTACTGGGGACCTACTTTCCATAGATCAGGTGTCTACAGCTGTGCATTGTCCTAAGAAGTGTGCTATGGAAGTTAATTTTGTCGCTTAAAGCAAGAAAGAGTTTTGAAAATGTGTAAGGAGTCAGACGTTGTGGTGTGTGTTAGGGATGCAGAGAAAACAAAAAACAACAACAACAAAAATAAGCCAGGGTCTCTGGTCATTGTTATTTAGGGTTTCAAATGTAAGGAGGCATTGGGAAATGACATACATAGTGATGAGCACGACTGGCCAGTGTAGCATTTTACAAGACGTGTAGCAATAGTTGCAGCAGAGATGTAAGGCCACAAAGGCCCAGCAGGGTTCAGACAAACACTGAAGAGGAAGCTTATGGAGGAAATAAAACGTTTGTCTGCTGAAAACACAGTATCCGAAGAAGAGAGCAAAGTGCATTCTCTAGTAGGAACATCTGGAAGGAAATGGGCTATCAGGGGCAGACGTCAAGTATGCAAAACACTGAGATACAGATGCCAAGTCCATCATAGAGACCAGCAGCCAGGAAGAAACACGTGCTAGACCTCATGGCCCACATTTCAGACTTAGGACTTTACTCTGCTGCAGTAGGGCTCTCTGTCTGATGACTCTGCCTTCTCCATTGATGCTGACAAAATGTTGGATTGTGACAAACATACTCAGCAGCCTAAAATTCAGGTCTTGGGGAGGGAGCATAGAGGACTCAGCCCCTCTGATGAATCCCATCTGCATTTGGAATCCAGTCATAGATGGGGTCTTCTTTACCAGGGTAGAATTTGTGGTTCAAGGAACTCACCATTACAGAGACATCTCTTAGGACTAGAACTCAAAACATAAGCTGTGTCCTAATATAATTAGGGCATCCCTAAGATCATGAGTTGTATGCTTTGTATTCTTAAACCTGTGTATTAGGCAAACACTATGGGTTTGAAAATGTACAACTGGACATAACTTTTTCTTGAGCTTTTTTCCTAAAAATCAAGTAGCAATTATTATATCATTAATCCTCATGAGAATGTGGCTCCTTTTTATGTTTATTTTATAGAAAAATGAAGCTTTGAAGTCTAGGAAATTCTGTTCTGGGGATTAGTAGTCAGCATACTTCCCTGATTTCTGAGTTGAACACCCTGCCTCTTGGTAACTGTTAGCTAAAGAACATTGAACTGGGGCTCCCTTGAAGTTTCCAAGTGTCAACAGAAGGGTGAGACTGGAACAAATGGCTCGTGGTACCTACCACATTGGCCATTGATAGTCCATTCATGTCTTCCGTAACCTGTTTTCTCGGTGTTTACCGCTGGCCTAAAGTCTTCAAGATCAACGTTCTTACGGTCCTTCCCTTCAGAAACTCAGTGCCTCATGAATAAATAATCTCATCTATCCCCAGACATTCACTTGGGGTAGCACCCATTTCTAACCTCTTATTTTCAGGTACTCAAGTCAAGGGAACAGTTTTCAAGGTCATGGAGAAAGTTCTCTGCCTACCTGAGGGCTTCAAGACCCTATATGAGAAGATTATTTTCACTTATTTTCTCTGTGAACTTGAGAGATAAACCCTGTTGACATATCATCATTCTACTCAGGATGTTCTGTTTGGAATATTTAAATTGCTTCATTAATCTACCAGTGAATTTCAATTAAATAGCACTCAGTTCACATTGTGGGCCAAAAGGTTGACTTTAGGTAAGGGTTCTCTTGGAAATTCAAGCTCTTCATTTACTAAGTGAGCCAGTTAGCTTTGTGACCCTTATATCCTATTTAACAGTGTGATGGATACTCATTGCATACATGCTGAACCTGAAGCTGATGAGGTAAACGATTAAGTCAGCGAATCTCAGATCTAGAATTCTGGCCACTTTGGCAATGTGCTATTCTTCTTTAAATAAACTGCTTAGAAATATTTATTGAAAGCCTGCTGTGGTGGCACAGTTTCTGTTATCCCAGTACTCGAGAGGTTGAGGCAGGAGGGTCTTGAGTTCGAACCCAGAATGGACTACATCATAAGATCCGTCCTTTCAAAAACAAAGGAGCAAACAGAGGCTATTGAACACCTGTTGTTTTCAAGGCATTGTGCTGGGTATCGAGAGTCCATAAGTATAAGGGACCTAGCTAGCCTTGCTGTCTAGACAAGTACTGATTTGTGGGAGGAGACAAATCCATAAAATAACATTTCAGCATGATATGAGAAGAGTTATGGCAAAAGAATAAATGAGTTTCACGAGAGCAGAGAGGAGTTGCCACTGTAGCCGAGCCTGTCCAGGGAAGTTCACAGAAAAAGCAGTGCTTTGGCTGGGTAGGAAGAACTGGTGTCTGATCTGATGGAACTGACCAATGGCTGCTGATGTCTGATTTGATGGAACTGACCAATGGCTGCTGATGTCTGATTTGATTTACCTGACCAATGGCTGCTGATGTCTGATTTGATGGAACTGACCAATGGCTGCTTGTTCTTCAGCAGCTTCTAGGATGGGGCATCCTAATTTTATTTTTACTTTTTCAGAATTAATAACAGACCTTTAACTCTCCCCAACAGGAGAGTGAGAGACTTTGGAAGACTCAGCCCTAAAGAGGGTGTCTCCATCCAATCCCTCCCCCAGAGAAGAAGGGGAGAAAAGAGCATAAGAGCCAGAAGAGCTAGAGAACACCTCTAACTCAGCATGATCGAAGCCCATACAAACTCACAGAGCTTGAAGCAGCATGCACAGGGCCTGCATGGTCCGCACCCTGTCTTCTGCACATATATTACGGCTTTCAGTTTAGTAATTTTATGAGACTCCTGAGTGTGTGAACAAATGGGACTCTGATACTTATGACTCCTTTTGGGCTCTTTTCTCTTTCTTGGTTTGTTTATCTAACTTCAATGTGATAGTTTTTGTTTAATAATGTTAGCTTTTATTTTTGTCCTATTTTTAAAAAAATAAATGAATACATAAGTGAAGGAAAGAATGAAAACCTAGACACTAGAGTAAAAGGTAACAACTGACCTGTCATTTATTCCAGTTTGGTATAAATATGAAAAATCACGTGTCTCCAGCAGAGTGACATTGGGTGTAACAACCACTCAAGGACAGGCCTCATGTTCAGGAGTAGCTGACCAACATATAAAGGATTCCATTTTTTTGTTTTGTTTTGGTGTGTGTGTGTGTGTGTGTGTGTGTGTTTATGTATTTATTTGGTTACAGTTTGGTGGGGTCTTGGGGTATGTTGTTTTCTTGATTTTGGGGACTTCTGTTGTGTTTTTAAGTACTTAAGGAGGGGGTAGAGGGTCTGGAAGGACTGGGATGGGAGGAGGGGAAAAGAATCTGCCCAGTAGAAAAAGAATATAAAGAGATAATATGCTATCCCAATCCTCACCCCTTACTTTGCCCTTAAAGGTTCAGGGACATCAAGGGAGAGGAAGTAGCAGGAAAGAAAAGCTGGGGGGTGGTGAGGAGTACCATGGAAGGCTGCTACCCAGATATAACAGGGTTTTTGCTGTCATGAACACACACCAGCAATGGACACTGGCACAAGCCTGGGTTCTTCGACAGTAAAAAAAAAAAAAAAAGGTGTCCAGAAGGCCCAATGCCTTCCTTGCTTGCTGCAGAAGAGGGTGTGGTTTTCTCCAGTGTGATAACCACTGATGGATTAAATGGGAAGGAAGGAAAGTGGAATAACAGAGGGTAGTGGGGCAAATCTTATTATAGTACATTCTATAGGAAACCTTCCTTAGAGGTACACGGCTATAGAGATACGCATAATACCTCCAACAATGTAGCAATAAACATGACTGGCGTACAAATAAGTATATACATCTGACAAGGAGGAGGAAAATCAAAGAAAAGTCATTGAACATAACAGGAACCTACATATTGTCCAAGATATCTAAAAAGCTTGGGAAGATTACAGCGATTGTGACAGACAAAGGCAGCCTGATAAGGAAATGCCAGCCTAAGACTGGGGGAGTAGACTGAAGCCAAGGCAGTGATCCGCTCTCCAACACGACGTTCAGTCACCCCCTCCAAGGAAGGGCTGTTGGAGCCTCAGAGACCTGCCCAGCATAATTTGCTGTCAAGGAAAAGTAGACATTGCTTTAAAAAATTAAGTCTTTGCCCCAGTAACTGTTAGCAGAAGTAGCGGGGAGATGGATGCTGGAAGGGAGCATAAATCCCCGTACAGAGGAGAGAGAGGAGCATGTGGAGGCAATAAAGGCCAAGCCTGACAAGAGGAAGCTGATTAAGAAGTGAGTGTACGCAGAGATTGAGAGAGTAGTCAAGCCTGGAGTGATTGATTGGTATGTCGGGAAAGGGGCCTTCCTAGCAGGATGATGTCTGAGCATCTCTGGGCGCTCGGCGGGGAGGGGAAAGTGAGAGCAGGGAGTCAGACTCTCAGGTACACAAAGATAGCACGCCTTTGGATGTGCAGGAGGTGGGGAGCTGGCGTCTGCTGGAAAGAAATTGCCTGCTGGGCACAGTGCTGGGTGCTTTACATAGTCTGTCTCATTGATTTCTCATCATACTCAGGAAGGTAGATGCTATCATAAGAAAACGGAGGGTCAGAGAGGTTAAATAACCTGTCCGAGTTCACACGGCAAGTGGCAGACCAGAATTTGAACTCCAGTCAGTCTGATTATAAAATCCATACCTGCATACGCTCTTCACTTCATCCCAATGATACAGTCATATCCTCGTGCATTTCCATAATGGATGTGTCAAGTGTAGTAAGTGGTAGGAGCTCAAATGATGGTAGCTAGTGAAAACAGAACAAGGAATCGCAAGAGGAGGCGGGGAGGATCGCTGTGTAGATGGCCGAGCTTATCCACCCAAAGAGCTGCTGTGGGAAACGGCAAGGCATGCCAAGTTCCCTTCTAGGGCCCGGAGGCACAGAAAGGATTCAAACCCTGAGGCTATTTCCTTGGTCCACAGCACCTGACGCTGTACTTCTCTGAGAAATTTTATTTGAATTCCTCTTACAGACTATCAAGTACCTGACAGTTTAAATATGCCCAGGTAAACTGCATTTTGCAAGGTCCTGCACCTAAAAGACCCCATTCTGGTTTTTCGTTTGCCAATTGTGTGTAAGTATGGCAAAAGCAAGTTTATATCATATAATGTAAAACAAAGATTGTGTTTCTTTTTCCAGTAACTTGCACTGCAGTGGAGATGGTCTGTATGTGTTACAGGTGACCATCAGTGTCCTGAAGCAGAGGCCCTGTGACCACCCACAGAAGGCTCGAGCCCTCCTATCAATATTCTCCCCTGAGAATATTGGGGAAAGGCCAGGGTTGTGGAGCTCAGGCAGTTCGCTGGACATTCCAAAGGCCTGTCGCGTCTATAAAGAGGCAAATGATAGGCCAGGCCTGGTAGCACAGGCGTTTAATCTTGCGAGGCTGAGGCAGTTGGAGCTCTATGAATTTGTCATCAGCCTGGTCTACATAGTGAGTTCTGGGACATGCAAGGTGGTGGTGACACAGTGAGCCATGTCCAAAAGAAACAACAAACAAACCAACAAACCCAAAAGCAAAGGGGTAGCATTTGTTTGGTTTGGGACTTCTGGGGCAGGGGGGTGGAACTGTCTATGAGTCGTGCACACATCTGTTAGCAATCCCAATAAACTCACCGTTCACAGATTGCACGTGGATGGAATGCTCTCTTTGGTCTATCAGCGCCCTCTCTCTAGGTGGACAGATAATTTTTTTTTTGCAGTTCCTCAGAAAAAAATCATAATGCAACTTTTAAAATTATTTTCTTTATTCTGAGTTGCATACATAGCGTACTTAAAATGCACATACATACATGTGAGTGCACATCCATGTGAGAAAGGTCAGAGTGTGTGCGGTGTACCAGCTGCTTTGTATGTAGACACATACTCTAAACTCGGCAATATATAACCTGACATTCCCCCTATTCCTCATTTGGAGTATGCTTATAGACATCATAGGCTGACCCATAACCTTTGACTTGCCTCCTGGGCTTCTAGGTTCACCCATGTACAGTGCCACCCTCATGCCAGGTTTCATGTAAGCTCCACCTCCGTGATGTCAGGATTTTGGCCGAGAGATAGGTTAAGAGGAAGGAGTCAGACACTGGATCTGGGCCGCTCCCACATGTCTTCCCTTGGTCCTCTGTAAGGAGGAGCATTAGAACAGGGGCACAAGAGACATATTTACTTTCCTACTAGCCCTCCCACTTGGTTGGTCCTGCTGGCCCGCAGCTGACCTCACTCTCTGTCTGTGGCTCCTCTAAGGCAGATCTCCATATTAGGAGAGCTGGCAGAATGTGAGGTTTAGAGGTCCCAGAGTGGAGGACTCAGTAATGCCTGACCTGTCAATCACACACTGGCAGGCTGCATCAAAGAGAGTGGCACTATTAGGAAGTGTGGCCTTGTTGGAGGAACTGTGTCACGGGGGATGGGCCTTGAGGTTTCAGAAGCTCAAGCCAGGCCTAGTGTTTCACTGTCACTTCCTGCTGTCTGCTGATCCTGACGCAGAACTCTCGGCTCCTCTCCAGCACCGTGTCTGCCCACATGCCACCATGGTTCCTGACATGACAAAAATAAACTAAACCCCTTACCTGTAAGCCACAGCCAAATAAATGTTTCCCATTATAAGAGTTGCCAAGGCCATGGTGTCTCTTCATAGCAATGGAAACCCTAAAAAAGACAGTAGGGGAGCCGTGGCAGCAGGCCACTGTTAGTTGGGAGCTGAGAGAGCTCATCTTCAACCCCAGATAAGAAGCAGAGAACAAACGAAGTGGGGGCAGGCTATAGACTCTGAAAGCACTCCCACCCAGGGCTAAGAATGTCCTTCCTTCAGCAAGGCTCTGCCTCCTAAAGGTTCCATAAACCCACTCCCCCTAAATAGTGCCATCAGCTGGGGACCAAGTAGGCAAATGTTTGAGCTTAAGAGGAACATTTCTCATTTGAACTATCACAAGGGTCTGTTCCAGAATACATTCCTGCCGCCCTAATTCAGGGCTTCTAGTTCCCAGAACGTGAGAAATACATGGCTTCTGTTTAAACCACCCAGTCTGAGGTAGTCTGTTACACCATCTTCACCTAACTGAGACAGGCTGACTGGGGCCACTTCCCTCTCTCTCACATGGTCCACGAAGCAGCTTAGCCAGTCTGATGCAGGAATAGATGTCCACATAGGGAGTTTCCCGTCCCCTCCCATCTCTGTTGGGGACCTTCTCTTTTGTTTTTGTGGGGAGAAGGGGAGATTTGGGCAGGTGAAGGGTAAGCCTTTGCAATGAGTTCTGGATCCTCCAAAGCCTTCAAAATCTTCTGAGTGCCAAAATTTTGTTTGGATTTGTTGTGGTTTTATTGTTATTGTTACACTGTTCTAGGCGAAAAGGGGGGAAGATTGTGATGGTTCAGAAGGGGGAGGAGGTGAGAACAAGCCACATGCCTGTTCTTTTCCTTTTCCTTTTTTGTTTTGCTTTTATGTTTTGTTTTGTTCTGTTTTGTTTGAGACAGGGTTTCTCTGTGTAGCCCTGGTTGTGCTGGAACTCACTCTGTAGATCAGGCTGGTCTCAAAGTCATGGAGATCCACCTGCCTCTGCATCCCAAGTCCTGGGACTAAAGGCATGCACCATCACCGCCCAGCTAGTTCTTTTACTGCTTTCATAAGCTGCAAGGAGAGTTCGACACCCATGGTTGATAGCTGCTCTTAGAAGTGGTTTATTCTCTCTCTGCTAAGCCCCAAGGAGAGTTCGACACCCATGGTTGATAGCTGCTCTTAGAAGTGGTTTATTCTCTCTCTGCAATGGGTTCTAGCTGCCAACTGTGAGGTAAAATAGAGTCCTAGTCATACACGTATGCATACTTACCACATACTATATATGTACCCTGTGAAGAAAACCTCCCGCCCAGTTAGGAAAATCAGACTCCAATAAGGGAAATGAAGTCATCTCAATTTGTACCCAGTAAGTGGTGGTGATGGCATTCAAATGAGGTTTGCCCTATACCAATATATATGCACTGAAGAAAAGGGGCATTCTCTGTAACAGGGCTGGAAAACAGAGAAAAGTGACAAGTGACAAGATAGATCTGTGTCTGCCTAATGGGAAGAATGAGCAAGAAGGACCAGACAGAGAGAATGACTCACCATGGGCTAGTCCAACCTGGGTCTTACTGGACTGAAACGATGAGATATGGCAATCTCTTGGGCCATAGTTACAGGAAAGGCCTGCAGAAACGTCCCTGCCTTCCCTGGTGCTATTGCCTGAAAGACTGATACAACTTCACCAGGATAGGCTGTTCCCTCCCATGCCCCTGACTCTAAGGCCTCAGGACCAGGCCCCGGCAAGGTAAAGGTGACAACACTCTGGGAGCAGCCACTGACTGAACAGGAAGGTACAAGTTGCCAGTGTTATAAAAGAGCCTGAGATATTGTGTAGCCATTTCCACCGATGGCAAAACCTTCCGTCTTGGAAGGAGAGTCAATAAGACTCCGATGTTCTAAGAGGAGATGAAACATTCCATCGTGCAGGGAAGCTTTAAGACAGGAAGTGGAAGAAAAAAAACAAACCTCAAAATAGCTTCAGAAGCTCCCTGAAAGTAAGCAGATTCACTAGACCTGTCCCTCACCAATCTGAGCAGTCAAGTCGGCTGAGAGTCGCTCTCAGACAAATGGAGCTGCCTGGAAAAGGCTCACACCAGCTGGACAGATGGGAAGAAGCAGAGACCAATCCCATTGGCTGGGAGCCCCAGACCTATTTATTGATCTACCTGGGAAGAGTACTCTAGCCCACTGTGGGCAGCACCATTCCCTAGGCAGGGGACCCTGTACTGTGGTTGTATAGCAAGGGTACTAGGTATGAGTGGGCACGAATGTGTTCTTTTCTCTCTTCTCTGAGTTGTCTTTGTGATGGAGCCAGATGCTTCAAATTCCTACCTTGATGCCTCTTCAGTGATAGACTGTAACCTGGAATTGTCAACTAAAATAAGCCCATTCTCCCCTAAGCTGCTTTCCTACAGAGGATTTTTTATCACAACAGAAAGGAAACTAGGACACATCCTTCCCCTCATTTAAAACCAGTCCTCCTACTATTGAGTTTTAAAGGGTCTTACGCATTCTGCACACACATCTTTTTAACAGATATATGTTTGCAAATATCTTTTTCTCAGTTTGCGAGTTGTCTTTCCTTATGTTTAACAGTTTCTTTTGAAGATCTGAAGTTTGTGATTTTGATATTATCAGGTTTTTCTTTTCTGATTCATGATTTTAATATCCTATATTAGTATATTCCCTGACCCAAAAGGGTTTGTTCTTTTTTAAAAAGAGTTTTATATTTTTAGTTTAGGCCTATTTTTCATTTTGAATTGATATGCTACACTGTTGTCTCTCTTTTGTTCCCTTTTCCATGCGGGCATCTAATGGTTTTGCAATCACTTGAAAAGACTATTTCCCTTATTAGCATTACATCTTGCAAGGAAAATCAATTACAAATCTGTTTGGATCTTCTTCTGTGTTCTACTGATGCATTTGCCACCGTACAAAAGTATGGTGTTATCTTAATAACTATTGTTTTGTACTAATTCCTAAAATTAGATACCCTAAAATCTCCCAACTTGGTTTTTTTAAGAATTATTTTGGAAATATTCTTTCTTTAAGCTTTCACATAAATCTTATGCTGCTAGTCAATTTAAAAATTCCAATTAGGATGTTGATTAGAATGATATTGAAACTAGGGATCAATTGGACATAATGGACATGTTAATAATATTGATTCTTCCAGCCGGCTATTACAGTTTATCTTTCTATCGTCTGGACCTTCTCTAAATTCTATAATCAGTTTTTTAATGGTAATGGCAAACAAATTTGCAGTTTAGTTAGCTCAATCCTTCCATGTTTCATGATTTTTTTTAATTTTTTGCTAATTTCATCCTTGAGTACTGTGTTCAGATGGGCTTACTGAAGAAACAGCAGTGGAATTTTATCTCTACCATCTTCCTGAGCGTTCAGCCACTTCCCACTGTTCAGGTAGTGGCTTTGTTGTCACAGGCCTATCTCTCACCTCACAGCACGACAATTAGGAAAAGGGTGGGCAGTGGTGGGGTGATCTGAGATGAAGCCTCTCCTCAGATAATCGTGGAAGCTCCTGGTTCTCCATCTCCCGTCTCTTTATCTGTTAAATGGGCAAAATGATCTCCACCTCCTGGGAGAAAGACTTGGCAATCCATGTTAAACAACAGCAAGCATAGAGAAAGTTTAAACCTTGTTAGAGTTTGTGATTTACTAGCCACGTGGCACAGGCCCCTAATCTCATAGACTAAGGCAGGAGGATCACATATTCAAGGTCTGCCTGGGTTATAGAGCAAGTCCAAGGCCAGGCTTAGCAATTTAGTCCAAATCTGTTTCAAAATAAAGTATAAAAGGGCTACCCAGATGGACTTGCATAGGCTGTTAATCCCAATACTTGGGAGTCAGAATCAGGTGGATCTCTGTGAGTTCAAGGTCAGTCTGATCTACAGAGTCAATTCCAGGTCATCAGGGACTGTACAGTGAGATCCTGACTCAAAGTTAAATAAATAAACAAATAAAAATTAAAATGCAAAATGGTTGGGAGTACTGAGAGGATGTCTCAGCTGGTAAGATTTTCATCTTACCGGTATGATGACTTGAGTTTGAACCACTACACCTATGTAAAAGCCAGGGTTGCAGCGCCTCTCGAATCCCAGCCCTGGGGAAGCAGAGACCAGACTCTCCCCTAGAATTCACTGTCCAGCCAGCCATGCTCAATGGGTGAGCTCCAGTCAATAAGCGACACTGTTTCAAAAAATTAGGTCGGGAGAAATTGAGAAAGACATCTGGCATCAATCGCTGGCCTCCATATACACAAACACACACACACACATACTAAGTGGATGCATTTCCACACATAATAAATAAATAAATAAGGATACATCAGTCACAAAACCTTTAAAACACAGAGCTTAATGCACAAGAAGCCCCAGTTATGACCGGTTTTGAATTGTATCTGTATTAACAGGGTTTGACGTACCTCCATATCATGTTTTTTTTTTTAAAAAATGATACTTGCTGAATAGTGAAGTTACATAAGAACTTGTAAAAGAAACTCAGATCCTAGAAGGAGCTGTCATAATATTGAGATGATGCCCAGACCAACTCACAGAAAGAGAGCTGGCTGCTCCCAACCATTCATGCTGAATGATTTGCTTAGGTGATCTGGAATATCCCCTGCCCCCGTGGTGCCCTGTTTATAAGCCTCACTGCAGACAGTGATGTTCAGGCCGGGAACTAAAATCAATCTATTTATTGTAATGACTTCCAGTTACATACACCCAATTACCACTGTCATTAAGAAGACAGTAGCTGCCAATTTTGAGTAAGAGTGCAACATTAGGTGTTCAATGTGTAGAGCTTTAAAGCAATGACCTTCTGGGGAATACATCAAAGGCTGTAGGATAAAAACCTTTGGTTTTTACTCGCCTCCTTTCTATAAAGCAAAACAAAGTCTCTACCTACTTATTACTATTGGGCCAGAGAGGAGGTTCAAGAAGATATGAATAGTGATTGAACATGGTGCGTCTTAGCATAACTGCTAAGGAAATTACCCGATTTAATTCCAGTCTTTTGGAATGGGTTTGAACAAACCTAGACATCATGGATAATATGGGGAAAGAACACACTTTCATGAGACACTGTGGGAAGAGTAGAGTGAGATTCAAGCCCCGGGTGTGATGGTCATGCTCCATTGTGTACCGCATTGCTAAGCTGTCTGCCTTTGGCCTGGTCAGCTAGCTAGCCCCTAACCAGGAGAGGTAGAAAGGATAAACCAGAACTTGCTCTGGCTCGTCTTCTCTGGATCTAAGATCCATCATCTGCCTTTCACACTTTTGTTCTAGTTGAAGGGAAAAAAAGGTGCCTGAAGCAGGGGAAGAATTATCCTAGGTTTTACCTAGGCATTGAATTAACAACATAGAACAGTGACTTCCTCCAACATATTAGCTGTGAATTAGTGCTGCAGACTGCTACCTCATCGGTAAAACAGATTCAGCTGCAATTCTTCTGGGGCATGTGGAATCGGTCACAATGTTTGTCAAGTTTCTAGAACATTGAAAGTTAAGTAAGCACTTGTTGTTTTGAACCTATTGTCTATCTACTTTGAAAAAGTCTCTGTAACAATGTTACCCACTTTTTGTTGCTATGATAAAACACCACTTAAGGCAGAAATGTCTCCAAAGGGGGAGTCCATAGTGGTGGGGGAAGCAAGGAAATCACTGCAGGAAGCCGAGAGAGGAAATTGAAAGTGGGGTGACGCTATGAACTCACAAGGCTCCTACAATGAAACTCCACCCCTCAACGGTCCATAATCCCAGCCCCACACCAACTGTGGACCAAGTGTTCAGATACTTGAGCCTTTGGGGGGCATTTCGGTGAAACTGCCACGGACTTCAGAATGAACTGTTGTGGCCTGAGGACACGTTAACCAAAACTAAGCCTGAGTAAGGTGAAGACTCAGGAGACCTTTCTGGCTTGAAGAGACAATGTTATCTATTAATTTAATATCAGTGATTTCTGCAGATTAGCCAGCACCATTACTCACCACATTTCTCCTTTCGCTTTCTCGACCATCTTAAGTGAAGAAGACTCCGCTCAGGGAGCTGTTCCCTGTTGCCTGTCACTGTGGGGACATTCTCTGATCCTGCTAGAGTGTAGCCGGCTTACATAGAACTTACTCAGCCCGCTAGCAAAGGCTCCTCCTTTGGTCCTCAGTACCAGACAAATTTTAAAAATCCTTTGGAATGATGCTATAAAAACAGGCTATGCTTGAATCTCACCTCTTCTATTTAGTGAACTGTGTGACTTAGGTAAATGGTTTGTTTAATACGGATCTCAGTTTCTCCATCTATTAAAGGGGAATGGCCCCGTTTTGTGGGATTTTTTCATTATGATTAAGAAATCAAATATACAAAACCTTAGCAGAGTTCTGAGTGCCAAATATGGATCTCCATAACAGGAAGAGAGTCAAGGCATCAGAAAGCTTTTCTCGCCTATCATCTCATTTCACTGCCCATAGTGCTGGGCTCTTTAAGTGGTTGGGATTAAAATTGCCTAAATAAAACACCATTCTTTTCTTCCCAGAAGTTCATAACTATGAAAAATGCTTATGAATCTATGATGGGAAAGTATTCAGCTATAAAAACAACGTGGTGCTGTGAGATTACAAGGAGAATTTTTTTAAAAAAATAACTAGACAACAAAAGTGTATATAGTGTGATTCCAAGTAGATAAAATATGCAGAGAATAAAATATTACAGAGAAAAAAATGGAAAAAGGCTTAAAGCGGGTGGTGTTGAAACTGTAGCATTTTTTATTTTCCTGCTTTTCAAACTTTGAATCATTTCTATATCTTTAACAATGTGAACATTGTTTCATTTTCATTTTTCCTTAACATTTTCTTTTATACAGGGTCTCACTATATGTTCCAGACTGGCTTGCAACTCACTATATAGACCAGGATGGCTTCCTCTCCCGGATATCTGCCCACCTCTGCCTCCTGAGTGCTGGGATTAAATATTCTAGTTTTTAACACGACACACATACAGTGGACATATCAAAAGATAGATTTGTATATCTATCTGCATGCAGAGTGAAGAGAGGGTCATCTCTTGAAGAAGTTTTGAGCATAGTGATGAAAACACAGTCTACTTCAAGCTAGCTGGAAATCAGATTTACTTTAACAAACGCTTAACAAACCCTCTCAAAATCCATTTCAACTACTTTCTACTTTTTTCCTTTTTTCTACTTTTTTTCTCCTTAGTATAATTTCATATTTACCTTAAATGTTTGTTATATACAGTTAAGACTAGTATGCAATATCAACATGTTAAAATATAACTAGCTAGTGATTAGTTTGACATAGACATTTAAATGTGAGACATGGAAACTTACAATGTCTAAGAGTCCTAGTGGCTCCAGTTTTGGTTATTGTTATATGAGGTTTGGGATGGAGCCTTCATTTCCTCATGTGACTACTAACATCGGTTTAATTAAGGATGGCTTCTTTACCTTAATGCATTATTCTCCCATTTCAGAAGCAGTCATTGGAAGGAAATATGGGAGATTAGATTACCAAATAAGAAGTATGGAAAATGGCTTTGGTAGTGGTGTCAGGTCTGTGTGTTTGATGAGGGTAGCAGAGTCTGATCTGCATAGACGCCCAACTAGGGCTGATAATGAAGTTTGCAGATGGAGAGGAAGCTCTGAGACTTAGCTCCGCACTTCTACCCACGAAAGCCTTTTCTTTCTTTAGCTCATTAATGATTAACGAGTTGCAGCTGAAAGGCATATGTCTAACCTTTCCCAAGAAGATTCTCAGATGCAGGCACATGGGGAACATCTTACCTACGCCATTAACAGGTGGCACACAGTACGTTTGTGATATAACTGGGGAAGTTTACATCTTTCCAAAGCACCCTTAAAATTACAGTACCGTTAGGAATTGTCTTAGAGCTGGGATGGTTAAAACAGAAATCAGATTTTATCACGACCCTTTCAAAGCACTTGACGCCTAGCTTAGACTCTGGGGTTCAAGTGGAATGGCCCGACTCACTAGAAGCCTCTCCTGCTCCTCCAATGCCCTGTTCCAGCCATGGCTGTTCTGTCCTGAATGTGCTCCCTTCCATTTGACAAGCCCTTTACTGAAATCCTTTTCCGTTCCCACACTCCCGTTTTCTCCTTGCTCAGGCCACAACTCACTGCTGCCTCCTCAAAGCAGGCTTTTTCTCATGACCTTATGTAAATGTGCTCTCCTCAGTTTCTCTCTGATAGCACCAGTATTTCATTTCCCTCAGGGAATGTTTCATTGTCAGGGTTATCATCTTTATTTATCTCTATCCATATTTATCACCATCAGAAACTAAACTCATGCCAGGCAAGGCTTTCTTGTCTTTCATTATTGACTCTCTATTATTGAATACGGTAAGGGAGGGCAGGAGGAAGTCTGGGAGGGAGGGAGGTACATGGGAGGAAACAATTCTAGATCAAATAGTCCCTAAAACTATCCGGCATGGTCAGACCCATAACCTGGATTTCACAGCTGAGTAAATTGAGGTGAGGAGAAAAATACTTATTTTCATTAGAATCCTAGCTAGTGGAAGGGCTCCGATTCTGAGCACTGCACTGTGACTTCATCTTCTGAAATGTCTCTAGCTGTGTAGGAGTGACAGCTGACAGCCCACTCTGGAACTGCAGACAAGCAGAAATCGGGGTGTTAGTTTAGACATTGGACCTTGAAGCTGTTCAGGAAGACGATCCCTAAGAAACAGAAAAAACACGGAAGGCAAAAGCATGCTTGCTCTTTTTGCCTTAAAGACATTTTCTAGTTTATGGCAGAGGGAGGATGGCGTCAAGCTGAGCATAGCATACTTACGAGATTAGAAATGGTGCTCAGATTTGGTGAAGTGGAGGCATTTCATGATTCCGGAGAAGATGCTCTACAGAGACCAGGCTCCAGCAGCATGCCTATAAGCCTGCTCTGCAGGCTTGTGAGCTATAAGCTTAATGTCCTTTGTTAATGGCTAAGGTCCACTAATGAGTGAGTACATACCATACTCATCTTTTTGGGTTTGGGATATCTCACTAAGGATAGAGTTTTCTATTTCCATC
>JAQHUG010000012.1:8270301-8283573 GCA_028555095.1 Dicrostonyx torquatus | reverse complement strand
AAAAACACTCCTTTAACCCCAGCACTTGGGAGGAAGAGGGAAGAGGATCTCTGTGAGTTTGAGACCAGCCTTGTCTACAGAGCAAGTTCTAGTACAGCCAAAGCGACACAAAGAAACCCTGTCTCCAAAAACAAAAACAACAATAAAACACTGCTGAGAGAAATGCAAGATGCAAATGGATAGAAAACCATAATGCTCGATTTGAGAACTGGGTGTGTTTGAGTTGTTCATTGTCCCCCAGCTGAGTTCACTGATTCAAATCAATGCCAATGAAAGTCACAAGATTATTATCCTCCAAATTTGCAAGTCTATTATAAAATGTAAATAAAAATGCAAAAGACTAGAAAATCCAAAATAATTTTGGACAAGTAGGCAGGCTGGAGGATTTCTAATGCCTTATTCAAACTGGTGATTAGGCTACAGTAATTGACACTGAATAGGATTGACAAAAGCTGACCATTAAGGGCAACAAATTTGAGACTCCAGAAATAGATCCACACATATATACTTAATTGATTTTTCAGCAAGATTGCTAAAACACTTCAAGAGGAGAAGTGGAAGATGATGGTAGAATCTTTACATGTGAGTAGCAAGACTAGACTCTTACCTCCAAGCATGTGGTAAATTCACTTGAAATGGCGATAAGTTCACACATACAGACAGAAGCTGTAACAGTCCTAGGAGAAAGCATATAAGGCTCATAACTGAGGTATTCTCACATTCCTTAGGAAACAGAGTAGGGAACATAGAAAGAACACTCTTACTTTGTGGTGATCCGCATATCCATTAATAAGTATCATACTCTATTTGTGTTGTCACAGGGTACGAGAAGCTGGACAAAGTAGAACTGGAAAGTATTCACTTTGCATGGTTCTAGAGGCTGCAGAGAACGCTAAGGTGCCAGTGTCCAGTGAGGATCATTTTACTGTATTAACCCTTGGCGGAAAGGCAGGAAAGGAGAATTAGTGATTATACGCATGAGCACAAGAGGGAAAGACTGAAAATGCATCCCATCATGGAGAATCACCCCAAAGACAATGGTACCAATCCACTCACAGTGAAAAAAAGCTTCCGGAGTTCATTATTGTTTAACAGCCCCCCAATTAATATTGTTCCACTAGGGATTAAGTTTCTAATACCTGATCCTCACACTCAAAGCACAGCAGTGGGTAAAAATACGATTTTGGTAAAGACATACGAAGGATTGGCGCTATAAAAGGGGTAAAGTACTAATGTATGCACTGACTCGGATAGGTCTTAAAACTAGTATGGTGAAGTCAAGAAGTCTGGGTCTGAACATGACCTGTAGCCTGTAAATTACATGTAAACGACAAGGAAACTATTCTATGGCAGCCATCAGATTTGTGTTTCAGTGGGAGACTCACTCAGAAGCTCTCCAAGAACTCCGGGAAATAGTGGAGAAGTGGGGGTGCTTAATAGTTGTATTCATTCACACGTGGTACTGATGGTGATGGTGATAGTGATACTGATGATGCTGCTGATACTGATGATGATGGTGATGGTGATAATGATGGTGATACTGATGATGATGATGATGATGATGATGATGGTGATATGATGATAATGCTGATTACACTTGAAATAGGTTCATTTTTTACCATGAAGATTATGCATCAACAAATCCGAGTTTTAAAATAACCATCTGAAATTTGTCTGTGAGTTTTTATCCATTTCGTACTGAAGCCTGACAAATCTGAGAATAGCCCTTAACACCAAGTGCCCCGCCTTAGACAGACAGCCAATCAGAACATTTTCCTGACGGGGAATTTTAGGACCTATGACAAAGTGTTAATATTGGTATTTATATTTATTCAGTGGTTGCTAATTATTCTATTTCACAGATGTGGGTCAATTACACTATGTTCCGAATTTTGCTGGCCTTGTAGCTTTCATAAATTACCAAGTCCTAATAGAAACTTGATTGCAGAAAAGTGAAAGGAACTGGGGACTTCATGCTAAGCAACTTGTGGTTTAAATTCTGGTTCTGCTACTTCCTGGTTGTTTCACATCCATTCCTTCATTTTTAAAAATGGAGTAGAGGATAGAACAGGCCAGATACTTCCCCAGCTCAAAAAGATATGTAGTAGGTCAAAGTCCCTGGCCCACAGACACCAGCTACAGTCTCCTGCTTCATCCATCTTACCTCTTCAAGTTTCCTCCTAGACTTTTGCCATCATACAATGAGGTCATCCTTGTGTATAAGGATATGGTGGGCTCATGAAGTAATTTCCTCAGTGGACAATAGACAAGAAATAAGACCCCTCTTGCATGCCTGCCCAAGGTTTCCAACTCCCTTATTGCCTTCTGCTTCTCTCCCAATCTACCCTGCTCCCATCAGGCATTCTGGTTTGGTCTGCTGCACTGTAATAATATACCACAAATGGATACTTTCCTATTTTCTCAATCAAAATGTTACTTGTATTTTAAATAAATTCATTCTATTTTTCCTATTAAAACCATTTTATTATTTAACATGTATTAGATGGCATTATAATTATAATTTATAAATTATAATTATAATTTATATTTGTGCTTCTTTTGGGGATGCATTGTGGCGATTTGAAACATATCATATGTGTAATAATCTAATCAGTATAAGTGTTTCCATCACTTCATGCATTGATCACTGTTCATTTCATGTTTGTTAGCTGTTCTGAAATACAGCATAAATTGTTTTGATCAACAGCAACTCTACTTCACCAAGAACAAAAACTAGTTTTGCCTTGGTACCACTTATTGATCTTCATTCCCTCTCTCTCTAAAGCTCCAAGTCTCCAAGGGCCACAATGCCATGTCATTCTTCAACAAGACTGACTTGCTAGTGTCCCCCAAGAGTGACAGTATGTCATGTTTGCCTTCTCTATCTGGATTTTTCCATGTGCCATCCAGGTTGTGGCAAATGACAGGATCACATTTTTTTCTTTATTATGACTGAAGAATATTCAACCGTGTGCATGCGCCACATTTTCTTTATCCATTCATTTCTGTGGACATCTGGGTTGATTCTATATTTGAGCCACTGTGAACATTGTGCTGCAATAAACATGGGACTGAAAGTGTCTTTTTGGTTTAACGAGTGCATCTTTCTTGGATGTACAGCCAATGGTAGAATTGCTGGATCATATGGCAGTTCTAATTTTAGCTTTTTGAGGAATCTCCACAGTGTTTTCCAAAATGGATAAAATTTACAAGCCCATCAACAGTGAAAGAATTTCCCCTTCTCTCCATCTTTGCTAACATTTGTTATTTTTTCTACCTTTTTGATAAGTTGTTCTTTCTGGAATGAGATGATATCTCAATATGATTTTGATTTGTATTCCAGTAATAATGAGTGAGACTGACCATCATTTATACATCTGTTGACTATTTGTCTGTCTTCTTTTGACAACTATATACTTGGTTCTTTAGCCTATAATTATTTTAATTTTTAGCCTACTTCTTCATTAGACTTTTGGGTGGTATATTCAGCTTTTCAAGTTCTTATATTTTGGGTATTAATCAGTTTTCAGATGTTTAGTTTGCAAATGTTGTCTCCATTCAGGATTGTTCCTCATTCCTGTTGATAGCTTCCTTTGCTATCCAGGAGCTTCTTAGTGTTCATTCCTTTAAATAGCTTAAAGGTTGTGCAAGTGTGTAAGAGCAGACCCTCTGCTGGGTGTTAGAAACATGAAGAATAAACTGTGGGAGCTAGAGAGATGGCTCAGCATTGAAGAATGCCCACTACTTTCACAGGGACCTGGGTTCAGTTCCCAGCACCCATGTCAGGAGGTTCACAACCACCTGTAATCTAGCTCAGGGAAGTCAATACCCTTTTCTAAACTCTGAGGGTACTTCACATAAGTATTCAAATCTAATCACATACACATCCAGTTTAAAATAAAATAAACATTTTTAAGAGGATAAGATACATATAAAATATGGCTTGCAGTGGAGCTTCTCCCCAAAAGGGGTTTAGCATAACTGGGGCTGAAGGTAAAGCAATAAAACGCCAGATGAAGCAGCCAAGCCATTCCAAGGAAGCAACAGGCAGTGATATAAGAAAGCACGAAATAAAATAACTTGTTGGCTGTGTGGTCAGAGAACAACTTGATTGGAGAGGGAAAATGTCTAATGAATACATTTTAGATAATTTTGTTGTGGTATATAAAATAAGCCATCTCCTACAATGTCTATAAAATATTAAGTAAAATCTGTATTGCTCATTAATATTAGATGAGTAGATTATCTAAGTTGAGCCCTGCATTTATATAAAGCACAAATGTGAGATATATATATATGTATATTATATATACATATATATATATCACATCTATGTGTGTGTGTGCGTGAATACAGTTGCCTTCTGTATCATTGGGAGTTGGTTCCTGGACCCTTCATAGATTCTAAAATCTGTGGGTGCCCAAATACCTTATATAAAATGGCATAGCATTTGCATATCTATTAATACCTGCCTGCCTACTTTAAATCGCTCATTAATACTTGTAATACCTAATACAATATAAATATTACATAAATAGTTACTACACTACTCTCTTTAGGGAATAATGACAAAACTACACTCTGTACTGTCACATTTTTGTCAAATATTTTCAGTCCATGCCTGATTGGCCCCATGGACACAGGAGCCATCAATGTGGAGTGCTGATTGTCTGTGGTCTATAGGTATATTCCTTAACAAAAGTGTCTGGTGGAACAAAAAGATTATTATTTGTACAATATTTTCTTCATGTGATAATGCGAGCAGTATGTAAGTGCTTCCTATATACTAAGCTCTTTAAAGTGCTGTAAACATAATACCTCTTCTCTAATATTTACATCTAGTTCATCAAGTAGATACTGGCATCATTTGCAACTTTGCAGAGAAAGCATCTGCTCTACAGAGAGGTTAGGATCCTTGGCCATGAACATACATTAAGTGAGAAATAGAGCTGAGATTTGAACCCTGGGGCCCTGTATCTGGTTCTTTGACTCACAGTCATGATGCCCTATTACTTTAAAAAGCTATGATTTCACTTTTAGTAATTCTGTAAGTATTCAAATCCTCCAGCAAACCTACAGAGCAGTCAATTGTAGAGATCTGAGACTGCTTATCTATGGTAGTGTTAAATACATGGTTCCCTCATTCTGATGGCGGATCTTCAGCAACGTTTGATATTTTGATTCTTTCTTTCTTCCAATTAACTATAAAGTGGTCACTTGGTGTAGAAGGTCCTTCTGTATTTGTGTTGCTTTCATTTGTTATTAAAGAAACTGCCTTGGCCTTTTAATATTAGGGCAGAAATTAGGTAGACAGAGTAGACAGAAAAGAATTCTGGGAGGAAGAAGGCAGTGTGGCGGATGCCATGAATCTCCTGCCTGAGACGAACATAGGTTAGAATCTTGCCGGTAAGCCACAATCACGTGGTGATACACAGATTTACTAGAAATGGGTTAATCTAGATGTGAGAGTTAGCCAATAAGAGGCTAGAGCTAATGGGCCAAGTAGTGTTTAAATGAATGCAGTTTCTGTGTGATTATTTTGGGTGTAAGTTAGTAGGGTAGCTGGGACTACAAGCAGCCCGGGCTCCCTGTAACAAGCTAGCTCAGCAGGATGAAACAAAAAAAAAAAAACTTGCTCTTCCTACTACAGCCACAACACCAGGAGGTACCATTTGTGGTGTTGGAGAAGGAGCAGTGAACTGGGAGGGAAAATCCCATCCTACTAGGGAGGACTACCAAAGAGAGTGTGGAGCTCTCTTATGAGAGCCACTGTGGAGAAGAGCCACAGTGGGAGCACAGAAGTGGGGTGCTGCTGTGCTCTACAGAGAGCCAAGGAAGCCTTGTGGACCCAAGGACACTGTAGCTGTTACCTAGGAAATACATATTTGGTCTTTGTCTCTAAGATCCTACTACCTTTGGCATTTCCTAAGTTGCAGGTACAAGAGGGGCTTCTTTATCAATCATAACATCTTCATTTGGACCAGACCTTGGATTTTGTTAAGTGGGTGGAACACTTGGAGAGTTTTGGAGGAGTCGGGCCCCTCCTTCTATCTTGCCCTGTGCATCAATTCCATTTGACTGTCTCTGAACTGTACCTTTGTAGTTGTGGGACATGCAGTTAGTGCCCGGAATTAGTGAATTGGTTGGCATGAGAATAATACAAATTCATTTCATGTCGAAAGTGTTGTGAGGTAAAGTAGCTCTAACGAGAGACCTGTAGGAAGGTGAAGCAGTGACAGGGGAGCCTAGGAGGACACTGGAAACCAAAGATAGGCCTTATACTCAGTGGATATTTATGCCATTAAACTGGCTGGCATAGCAAGCGGTGAGTCTTGGTGAAGAAAGAAAATCATACAAATGGCATAAACCTGAGAAACTTCTGTATTTAGCACCTGAGAAGATGGGAGGAGCTGGCAAACAAGAATTAAAGGCAGAAGCCAGAGAAGAAAGGAATGGGGTGAGCTCAGCCCTTGAGGCCAAGCAAAGAGTGTGCTCTGTGGAGAAGGGGTGGCCCGCTGAGCTGCACGGAGTTGACAGTCAAGTGTGGACCAATTACTGACTGCGCATCAAGCCACAATGAGGTCACTGGTGACCTTCACAGATGCTGCCTCTGTGTGCTGGAGGGGACAAACGCTTGATTGGAGTGGGCTTAAGAGAAAATTGAGTTAGCCCTGGATACGCTTTCACACAGGTTTGTCATCAGAGTGGAAAGGGAATTCTGCTTTCACACCCCTCTGAGCCCAGAGTCTTGTCTTACAAAACCAGACCTCAAAGCCCCACTGCTTCAGAAACAGCAAACAGGAAAGTGAAACCTTTGAACTTGGGAATAGTATTAAATAGTCTTCTAGGGCTTGAAATGTTAGCGGCACAGATCCTGCCCCAGGAAATAAGATGGACCAGTTATTGGGTTTATTATGGTCCTGTATCCCAGACCACAGTCCACAATCTCACTTGTGTATTTATGCAGGGAACATGCCTTGACAATAAACACAGCAGGCTTAGAAGTCAGTATTTTGGGGTAAAAACAGTTTCTGTTCAAAATTTCTTCTTCACGGTTCACTGTACCCCCATGCAGCATCCACTGAACATCTGTTCTGATGCTGTAAACATCAGGCCAGGACACCAGAGAACTGGATTTTGAAGCCTACTCCAGTTTATAATTTGCTGCGCAAAATGACTTATATCAATATACCCTTGTGACCCTCCATATTTCTTCAAATTTAGATAAATAATTTCTAAATTATACCCTGAATCTCAGTCTTTGTTCCTTTTTAAAAAATAAGCTTCCAGTTTTTGTTTTTATTTTTCATTTACTTAAACAGTTCTTTCTTTATGCTTAATCACAGATCTCCCATACAGGAGGGAAAAGGGGTATTTCGTAACCATTTGCTTGACATTGTAAGTCTGTCGGCGTCAGTACCTATATACTATCGTGAATTGTACAAGGTCTCCATGTCTCAAAACCTCAGATCTGAACAACGGAACATGAACTGAGACCCACTGTTTTCCGGCTACAGTGAAGCAAGGATGGTGCTTCCCAAAGTTCTGAAGCCAACTGCCTTCTCTGGGCTCTTGGTGCAAGAGTCAGTAATCCCCATCATAGTTGACTGCCTTGGTATGTCAGAAGGAAGAAGACATAACCACAGTGAAACCTAGGCACGGCTCCTGCTGCTTACCTGTCTGCTTACCAGATAGACATCTGCTGTTGTTGCTGTTGTTGTTGTTACTTAGCAATATCCACTCATAGGCAAAATTGGAAAATGTGGTTTAAGAAATGAGTCTCGCTACTGCATTGCTGAAGAGGCTTGACTTCCTACAGAGCTGTCTGCAAACTTTTTTGGATATATCTCTACCAAGAAAGCAGTCTTTTTCCTTTTAGGTCCCCTGTCTTTACCTTGCTTTCAATACTCTCTGTCACACACTTTCAAAAGGAATGGGTACTTTACGTCCCATTTGGGAGAATATAATCTTTCAATCCCATTTGGGATGCTCCGTGGGTAGCTGAAATGTAGGCTCTGACACGCCCTATTCAGCATCAGTCATCCCTTTGGCTCACTTAATGAAGGACTGAGTTAGATGCTTTGTGCCTCTCTGGCTACAATTGAGCCCCTTTGGGGGAGGGTCTCTCACTCTTGGACACCTGATGCTCAGGCTGGGTCTGGTCCACTTATATGTCACCTTTGCTAGTTGTTGGAATGGATTGTTACTAGAATTAGCCTCCCTTGCTTTGGGGGTGTAGTACTGAGGACGATAGTGTGGCATCATTGGGGTAAGAGACTCCTTCCAAGTTGGCCAAGACCCAGACATCACAGAGAAGGTGAAGTCTTCCAAAATGATGAGTAATTCCTGTTCTAAGAGCTACGATTCCCAAGCCATAGTGCACAGGTAGGCACTGGACAGTATGCTGCACTGAAGGGAAAGGAAAATGGACAATAGTGGTTTTTTTTTCCATAAAGCAAATTTATGTGTTTAATCTGAGTTTATAGCTCTCCTGCATTTCTTTCTGGGCTTACTGCACAGAAATGGCCTTCTTTCCGAAATTATGGTGAAGATAAATGGTAGATGCTTTTCTTAATGTTTCTATCAGGTGGGAAAACATTGTTACCTTACATTGCCCCTCAGTTTCGTTTAGTCTAGTTCAGTCATTTTTCTGCCTCATGTGAGCTTCCTAAAGAGCTTTGTTAGGAGAGTAATTTGTAACCAGGTGTGGGCCATTTTGAGAGTTCAAAGTTTTATAGCATTTCTCCAGAAAAAAAAAACAACTGTATATATGAACACACACACACACACACTATTTTTCTTCAAATAATTCTGGAAAGTTTCCATGCCTTAGTTATACCAGTTATTAAGCTTTGTTAGAAGCCACAAACCCAAATTGAATCAGAGGAATCAGCACCCCAGCTATTACCAAACAAGCCCCACTACTCTGCTTTTTACTGAAATATTGACTATAAATAAAAGCCCGATTAGGATGGTGAGATGCCAGGGAAGCAAGGCTAGTGACCAGGGGGGTTAACAGATATTTTCTAATAGCAAATAGTCCTCTGCAAAGGCAACTGACAGCCAGCACCGTGGCAAGCTTTCTGCGGGGATGGTGGGTACACGGACTGTTCTTCCCCTTGGCATTGTTACTGAACATATGCTACAACCCATCACCACGGGCAGGGCTCTGCATCTCCCGGGCTGTTGGGGGAAGTCTTGTTGAAGGCATTTCAGCCATCTGTTCGTGTTTTCTACTCTCAAGAGTGCTTGGATGCCATGAGGAGATGTGACATGACATTTGGAGTCAGGGCCGATGTGTCTTAATGCCAAGGGCAGGTTCAGTTCTGGGGTGACTGACCCTGGGACCCTTACATAGGGAGAGATGAACACGTCAGTCAGGTACATCTGGCTGGGTGGTTGTACAGGCATCTAGGCGGCTCACATTGAGAAGGGAGGGGATGAATGAAAGGTCTTAAAGACCTCGAGGAGAGGATGGTGCCCTTTGCTGCTCGCTTTCCTGGGGAAGCCCTGGAGTTGAGGTGCAGCTGGAGCAACGGCACTGGCATCAGGTTTAGGACTTCCGGAACATAAAATTTCTCCTGTCAAGAATGTCTCCATTTTTATTTATCAAGCTCCACAGTCATGAATTTTTCCTTTGTTTGTTGTTAGTTTTGTTTTCTATGTTCTGATTGCCAATAATTTATTGTGTTTTATATACTTCCTTTTGATATATCAGAGTTGGGAATAAAACGAAATTAAAGTAGCCCTTTTCAATTCTAGGTACAGCCATTAGTTTGCAGGTGGCTCTTTCCCTGGGATCTACAGGCTCCTTATTTAAAGGAGAAATTAGGAAGGGCAAGGGATAAGGAAGGCCCTTAACTCTGAGCTAAGTCAGACTTTCTCCTTGATGTGCTACAAAAAGAAGTGGAAAGAGAGGGGCCAAGAGAAAGAGATGCTGGATGAGGGAAACCTGCATCTGTGGACTGTACTTCATTTATCTTCTGGATTCCTAAGCCTCAGCACCAAGTCTCAGCAAGCATGCAGTGAACACGTGCTCCATCTTTGGCATGACAACTCTCTAAGTTAAGAAGCAAATTTACCAAGTGTTGTGTGGTGTAGCTCACTTGCCTAGGGCATACGAAGTTCTGGGTTCAAGTCCCACTACAGAGGCAGAGAGGAGGAGGGAGGGACTTGGGGGACCCTTTTGTGAGCATGATGCTGAGTTGAGACTACTCAGGAACACAAAGTCAGATATTTGGGGCCATAGGATATCACCAAGTGCTTTGGCCAGGGCACATCTACATAATGTGACTTAGCAGCAGTGCGAAGCTGCCTTGCTCCTGAACACTCTAGTCCGTGCAGTGATGCTTCAAAGTTCCAGTGTAGTCTTCTAACAGCCCATAGAGAGTGGGAACGCTCCTCAGCACTCGGTGTCTTCTGGTTTTCCTCCCTGCACCCCTTCAGGCACATCTGTTCCTATCTCCCAGACGCTCAAGCTCCTGAGTATATTTCAGGACATTTTCTGTGCAGGTGATCATAACCCTGAGCCACCCTCCATATCCTGCCTCTCTGAGTTCAATTGCATGTGCCTGCAGCTCCCATGTTGAGACCATTTTTCTCCATTTCCCCCACTTCCATCTCTGCTTATTATGCCTCCCTTCATCCAGCTCTAAATGGATTCTGGTATCACCTTTGTCTCCTATTTTGGGACAAATATTAATATGTATGGTCTTAGAATATGCTAATCTGGTCACTTAGCTCAGCGGCTAAAAGAAAACACTTCTCTTGCTTCATCACAGTTAGGTGAAAACAAAATCATGCAGATTCGTTGAGATTGTATGTGATACTCTGCGGGATGTGGGCACAACATAGTTCTATTTTGCGTATGAAGCCCAGGAGATTCCATATTAAGGGGAAGCAACTCCGAGGCTAACATTTAGGAGCAAAATAATAACTGTAGACATCAAATTTATCATTTGTTAAAGGAGCAATATCATATTGTGAAGCTTTTTATGCATACCCAATTCCTTACTTTCACCACAATTCTGCGTACAAGTAGTATTATCCCAGCTTTACAACTCTGGAAACTGAGGCTCAGTGTGTAACATCAGGGCCTGCTCGTTGGGGTTACTGTCCCACCCAGTACCCCACAGCTGGCAAGCCCCAAAGAAAATCACACAGAGAGTCTACATTAGGTTATTAACTGATTGGCCCATTATCTCAGGCTTCTTACTAGCTCTGATAACTTATATTAACCCATCTATGTTAGCCACATGGCTCGGTACCTTTTTTCAGCTGGGCAGCTTACATTGTTGCCTCCTTGATGGACTGCGCAGGAATGCTAGGGAAGCTTCCTGCTTCCCAGACTTTCTCCTCGCCCTGCCTCTACTTCCTGTCTGGTTGACCCACCTATACTTCCTACCTGGCCAATCAGCATTTATTTAAAACATGATTGACTGAACAGACAAGTCTCCTGCACCATCAGTGTGCTTAAGCCACTTTTACCAAGTCTGCACAGCCTGACAATGAGAGAGGAACACTGAGAGTGATCCATCGGAATGGCTAGCCGGAAGGAGCCTCATGGAAGGGCCATCTTCTTCCTCACAGCCTGGCTGATGTGGGGCTGTTTCTCCATTGGTGAAGACGGCTCCACTCCTTCCTTCTCCTAAGCAGAATGTCCCAGTAACCTCAATTGGGAATTAACTGTTTAACTGACAATGCCTGGGAAGGGCTGGGCAGATCTTCTTCCAAAGAGGTAATTATGGAACAAGTAAGGATGGCAGGTATCTCACTGAAAATGGAATCTGAGCAATCCTAACGGAAATGTCAAAAGGATAATGTGTTTTGCAAATGTTTATTGCAAACAGACAAAAGTGGGTTCAATTACTCATTGCGTCCTACACATTTCTCTCTTTGTTGCCTGGAAAACACCGAGGTGTTTTGTTTTTCACAAAAGAAAAAATAGCAAGGCCTGTTTTCTAGGATGGCAGGAAGGTATTTTTAGCTTCAAAATTTTGATTATGAATTTCGATGGCCTATTAAAAAACAGAAATGTAGATTTAAGATGAGAAAGGGTAACAAAAGCTGAAGAACATGATGACTCCCCAGGACCTCATCTATCATCTGTCCTCCGCCCCTCCCCCTCCAACCCTGAGCCTCTGGCACACCTCATCTCTGATTCTGGGCACTTTGAAACTAGAAGCTACATTCGACTCATGTCCCTACATGGTTAAATAAAAATAATAATCATCTTTCTCACTGTTGGCCCTGTGGAGAACAAAAAATCACCAGGGGATTCACAGAAAATCTTAACAACTATTGCCACATAGGTCCCTTTCTCTTGACGAGTCTCAGGCTCCTGTGGTATGTGGTGTAAGGATGCTGCCTCATAGGCAGCTGGGATATCAATGGGAACCACTGTCGGGTGCCTGGTGCCTAGTAATCCTCACTATGTGTCAGTTACCCGGACACATTTAGCCTTGTTCTTCCATTCCGTGTGACTCCATGAAGTGAGAATCATTGTTCCCATTTCACGGATAAAGAAAGAGAAACGCAGAGGGGAAGGTAGTTTACATCCATGGTGTCAGGTTGTTCCTAGATATAAAAAAATAATAAGTTGAAATCTGAAGCTTCAGTGTCTCAGAATGGGACCCTACCTGGGAGGGGCCTTTACAGGAGTAATTAAAATGTCATCCTTAGAAAAGACCCTTGCTCGGTATGACTGGATGGTGGGTGTTATACACAGGGGAGATCTAATGCAAAGATAGACATGGCAGTGGGAGACACACAAGGAGAGAGCAGCCGTGTCAACAATGACACATCTACAAGCTAATGGTGGCCCATAGATCGCAAGACAGTTTGGAAGCTTGAAGCAGGAGGGAAAATTCTCCCTTGGAACTTCCCGAGGAAGTAGGGCCCTGCTGACAGACTCCCCACCCCAACACCAGGAGATACAAGTTCTGGTACATACCTCATCTGCCCAACTCTTGGGAGGTCATGATCGCTGCCCTGAAACATCAAGCTACGAACAGCAGAATTTAGTTCTTGGTCATCTGGTTCGAACCCTGGGCCCCTCACTAGCAGTTTGCTGTAGCTGCTGCAAGTTTGGTCCTTCGACACACAGCACTGCCTCACCGCAGGCTGCACTCCAAACCTTCAGAATCAGGACCTTCCAAAGGAGATCCTGAGAGCTCCACAGGTACTTTAAAGCTTGAGGAAAACTGTCTTCCGGGGTCAATCAACAGGTCTCCAGTCTCTTCTTTTCTCTTCTTTTCTCTTCTTTTCTCTTCT
>JAQHUG010000012.1:8253358-8269859 GCA_028555095.1 Dicrostonyx torquatus | reverse complement strand
GGTGTGATTGGAGGGCCTCTCTGTATTTTCTACTCTACTCAGCATCTCACTTGTTCTTAATCTGCCAAGACTAATTTTGCTGCTTACTCGCGGCCGGGACTCAGGCACAGTACAAGCAAGTCAGGCTTTAGGCACCTTTGAACTGACTTCTAAGTGCTGCCTTACCCTCAGAAGGTGAATGACAAGCCAGGTCACTGTGCCCTCTCTGAGCTCCAACTTTTTTATGCATTCCTGGGGCTCTGACCCCAGCAGATATCACCATCGCTCTTTGGCTGAACTCCTGACCCTCACACATCTCAAATTCTTGTCTTCACTCCCCAAAAGCCAGTCTGAATCTGTCATTTCTCTTCACTCTCTCCACCAACGATACAGTGATCTTTAAGATGAAACCAGGACCCGAGCCTGCCTTTCTTTCTCCTAAATGTTCTGCCTTGTGCACATCCCAGCCCATATCTTGTGCCCATCCTCACACGCTTGTTTATCCTCTAGGTGTGCAAAGCTTCTTTTACTCGCTCAGGTTATCAGTCGTGTCTTCCAAGGCCCTTTCCTGCCCCAGACCTCTCTTCTCCGAGTTTCTGCGACACAGGTGTGACTTCCCTTTGTTTTTCTGTGTCGTGCTATTAATCAGCCTGTTTATTAATTGTAAATGGGGCTGTTTTCACTCCCTCCCACGCTCACTGCCTGAAACCAAGGACAAGGCCACCACTCTCATTATGATGTTTGAATCCCAACACCCAGTCTACAATTGGTCCATAGGCAGCCTCAGTGTGTTCCTGCTGAATAGATGAAAGAAACTGGGAGCTGACCCAGTTCCGGGCAAGCTCTGTGCATTTTCTTTAAGAAACATTTGCTTCAGAAACCCCACTTCCATTTACAGATTAGGTGCCAGGTGCAGGGTATGTGCAGGATGGTTTTTTTTTTTTATTTATTTTTTTGTGAGGCCTCTTTGTTCTTCCCCACATAATGCAGCCCTTCCAGATCCTATCTTGTTGAACAAAGCTAAAGCATTTTCTCCTAATTGCTTTAGGTAAGGTTGTGCGATCTAATCACTAATCAGATGCTTGTGTTTAAGACAGAAAAATGGCTAATTAACGGAATCCAGTACTGCCTGTATTAAAGATCGTGGCTCTGATGTGGAGTCGGTTGGAACGGGAGACACACCATGGGGTGTGAGATTCCTTGGGCACTGAGTGGCGTTTTCACCCCCAGAGAGCTTGAAACAGAAAATCCCAATCAACTGGTGAGTAGGAATTTTGAGCGAGGATGAACAATCATGAAGTTCAGGGAATCTGTCTCTTCTGTACATTGTAGGAAGAGAGTCTAAAAGTTTGCTTGTTAGAAATACAAAAACGAAGCTCTTTTCAATCATTCGATATGGCTTTGCTTTCTAAACCAGCATCTGCACTCCCTCAGATGCTCCTGCTAGACTATCCATCTCCCCTGCCCCCCAGGACCTGCTAGGAAGGAGGACAGCTCCTGGGAGCACTGTGCTAAGCCGGAGCTGGCTGCTGACCCATCTCTGACTGCTGGAAATGAATGCTCATAGGAGAGCTATGCACAATCTGCAGGGCACATGAGCACAGGTGCCAGGAAGGAAGGCTGGGTGGCCATCGCCATGGTGGCCACTGAGGTCCCCTCCCAGCTGCACCGTGGGGAAAGCAGTACTGGACATGCAGCTGGACCAAGTGTGCTCTGGGTAAGCCAGACATCAGTAGCTGCTTGTGTGAGAGACCCTCAAGTTCCTTGTCCCTTTCTGCCCTTCCCAGCTTAATGCCTGCTGGATTATATTGTTATGGCAATAGTATACTAGTGGGTCCCCGAAGTTTTCTCCACCAGCATTGTGACCCCTTCCGTACCTGCATAAGAGCCTGCACCCTACAAGTGCCCAAATAGCAGGTCTCCAGGTCTGGAACATGAATGGTTCCTGATCAAGGTCCGGAAAAGTAGCCAGTCATATTGACACAAGATGGGCCATCCCAGCCTTGTATGTGCCACAATTGTGTCAATTACAATTGAATACATTTCTCATGTATGACATTTGCAAAAGAAAAATATTGAAAAGCTTAAAAGCTTAAAAGAAAACATGAATGATTGGAAAGGAGGCATCTGAAGATGCCACTGTTCCCCCTCCAGCCAAAACTGCTCTAGTCAAAATCCCACCTGGGCTTCTCAAGGAAATGATTCGGGTGGAGCCTTAATTTATGTAAAAAAGCAAAGGGCTGAGAACAGCCAAGGATTCTTGAAAGAGGAGGGGATGAGAAGGGATGACTGGCTGACTCTGCTAAGAACCAACATTTTCACCTATGGCCCCATGTAAGTTTCTTTAAAAAATTGGTATTTTTTGTTTGCTTTGTATGCTGATTATAAAGGATGCTAAGTTTTGAGGAAATTACAGAGTCACTATCCACTGAGGGTCAATGTGCTGAAAAGGAAGGACATAACGCAAGACTGTATCTCAGAGCTCAGCTGTGAGAGAAGAAAGCTTAAGCCAAGGCCTGAAGAAAGAACAGGAGTCCTCCAGTGAGAGGCAGGTATCTAAGGCCCCAGATCTGTCTTCAGTTTCTGAGTTTTTTTGTTTTTTGTTTTTTGATGGTAGCTTAACTTTTCCATTTTTTTTTCTGCACTTCACTGATTATGTAAATGAACACAGATTCAGAAGGGTCATGTTCTTTTCTCATATATGGAACCTAGATGGCCTGTGTGCTTACACACACACAAGTTGTCCATCTGTCTGTCAGTCTATATATTTGTCTGTCTATGAAAGCAGAAGGGGAACTACTTGGAAGAGGACTGTGATTGGCAGGAGGTGAGAGGACAGGAGGCCACAGAGATGATGATGTCAAAGAACATGATACACTTGAATGAAAAATGTCATGATAAAACCCATCCTGTTGTACAATGAATAAATGCTGATAGGCAGAAAATTAAAAGTTGTAAGATTCTGCCTATGTAAAGGAGGCTGCACGCACCAATCTCTACAGATAATGCCACATGCAGTGGCCTCTCTGAGGATGATGGGAGGGGCATGACAGACTGAATGAGCATCACACTGGCCTGGGATTACTCCGCCCCTGGGCTTTCAGTTAAAGAGCAGACTCAGAGTGGGTCAGAGGTGAGCGCTCTTTCTAGCTCTGCCTCCAACTGATAGGACAGTGGGTGACCCAGAAAAAGTTAACCTCACTATCTGGGCTTTGTTTTAGCATCTTTGAAATGGGAATCTCAGACCCTCCAGGGGGAGATTGTAGTTCTGTGGTCCATGGTGCCCATTTAGGAGATTGAATTTATGGTTTTGTTTGTCAGTCTTCCTTCTAGGAGGAGACATGAAAGAGTGTCACTTTACGATTTGGATGACCTAGATTCAGACCCCAGCTTTGTCACCGACAAAGGTGCCACTTGAAAATGTGCTAGAGTCCCTAGTATGAAAAATATGGAGAGAATAATCATGACTCCTTCATAGAGTTGGGTCACAATGGTGACAATTAAATATGAAATGTTTTGTAAATAGGGCAATAACGGGAAGAGTGTGATAAACATGGCAGAGAATGTCGAGAATGTTCTACTCTTTGAGTGGTAGCTAGTACATTATTTCATAACCCAGTTCTTATGAGATATAGGACTTGATACTTCCATTTTATAGATTCAGAACTATTGATATTCAGAAATATTCAAGAGCTTGTCCTACAAGTCAGGTACTCATTATTAGCCAAGACAGTGAAATCTCTTGCCCACAGACTCAAAGTCCATTGACTTGCTCTTTTGCCCTCTGTTTTCCTGGGTGGGCCACTCCTACCCAACACTAGGTTGGGTATAATCCTCATAAGGCTGAGGGTGGTATCCAGAGAGATCCACTGAGGTAGAAAGCAGCAGACACAAATCCAACCACCAGTCAGGTGGGCCCGCCATCCCTGCAAAGGAAACAACTAGCTGTACTTGTACAGAGAAATGTCGAAGGCTTCTTCTGGGCATGCTTTATTGAAAGTCATATTGTGGTGGGCAGCCTAGGAAAGACACCCCGTCATGGGGGCAGGAGGAGGTCAGTGACCTCAGGTGAACCCACTCTTGACTGGGGCCAAGCATAGATGCTGAAAGGAATGGCCTCTTGTTCTCTTTATGATACCGACATGCTGTTCCAGCCCCAGGGAGTACAGGTCAGCTACTTCATGAATTACACTCCTGCTTGTAATCCAGTTGCAGGGCTGAAATATTATGTCGCCTAGGGCAGGGCTATTCCTGGTTCTTAGTTGTTTAAATTACCGAATTTCCTGTTTGGAAGGAAAGGAGATTTATTGAACAGCTACCAAGTGTCAGGTCTGGTGCCACTCGCTTGGCTCTGATGGCTTTATTTAACCCTTACAAGAACCACATGTTATATTCTGCCATGTGGTTGACTAGATGGTAATAGGATCTAATAGTAGAAAGAATGTAACGGAGGTCACAGTTTAGTGAGTGCTAAACCAGAAACTCAAAGTCTGTGGCTGTCTGACTTAAGTCTCTGTCCACAGCAGCATTCCGCTCATCTGTGTGATGCTGGCAACCAACGCCCCTATAAAATCTACAGCCTTTCAATGATGAGAGGTCTGACAGCAGAGATTGTATTCTATCCCAGAGAAAGCCCACTAATTTCGTAAACAGACAGTAGTTCACCCATTTGCTAATACCTGCACCCTACCTAAAGTTTGAGACATGTGTCCTTCATTCTGTCACAAGGAATGAAAGCAAGAATGCTTCTACAATCCTGTGTGACTATCACATTTGAGACTGGCAGTAATGGTGCATCCTTTGTCTCGACATCAAAAGCCATTTAGATCTTGACAAGTCTATATATGTGTAGAAAAACATAAATAAGTACAGAAAATCAAGCCCCTCGGGTATCCAATTGTTCTATTTTCCAAGAAAATGAAAGCGAGGATAACTTAAAATGAATAAAAATATACTCTCCATTTGGAAGTCTGCAATTGACAGTGTTTACCAGAAATTACATGAACTGTAGACTTGAGTTTCTATTTGATTGTGGGGTTGAATCCACGCCTGAGCTTGAATTCACGGCTTCATGAATGATTGCTACTGCTGGGGGAACTGGCAGTGTGACCGGGCCGAGGGAAGGGATAAGATGATTAGGTCCAAGACTCCACTTCACTGCTTCTTCCTCCGAGACTTAGAATCCATCTCGCTTTCAGTCTCTTAATATTTCCTGAACACCGTGAATTTCTCTAGGGGGCTTTATGACCAGAACTGATCGCACTCAATTCTCCCAGGAGGAAATAGGCAGGTTTGTCTTGTTTATTTATTTATTAAGTAAAGAGCAGAAGCAGAGAGGGGAGTCTCCTTATCTTTTACCGTGGCGGCTGAAGAAGCCCAGGCAACCCCAAAGGTGACCAACGCTCAGCCTGAGCCTCTTCTCAACAGGATCATTGTCCCAGCAGCCTGGCTCCTGCTTCCTCATCCTCCTGCATGCCTTTCTTCTCTTCCCCTGCTCCTTCATAGCTCTGGTCTTTGCAATGCCTTTAAGTCTTCCCTCTGGACAGCCTTTTCTAGGTATAGTGACCAAGCCTGAATCTAAGTATCTCAGTTAGCAACAGATTGTTTTGAGGACTCTGCTCAGCAAGCCATCAAGACTGGGGACTGGTGGCTGAGGGCGAGCATCTCCCTTCGCCTGCTGCTCAGCATCCCTGTCATTTCCTTTCCAAAGAAAGCAGCATCTTGGAGCCTGCCTGTTCCCCACAGCTTGATCCTACACAGACTCTTCAAGGTCATGAGCCTTCTCTGTGGTCTGATCACACCTTCCTTTGCTTTATTTCTTGTTCAGTTCCTGCTTCTCAGAGAAATATCTCAGTAGAATATGTGTGATGTCCATCATAGTTTCTAGCTCGGATCCCACCAAGGGGCCTGACAAGCATGGGGCACCTCTGAGATCCTTTCTCCCTCCTCTCCTGTCTGCCTGCCTCTAGGCAGCAATAGGTGTTCAGACTGTCTGGTCAGCAGAGACTCATCAGCAAGCTCAGGGGCCCATCGTCCACTCCCTGTGGATGACTCCTTTGCTACAGCTTGGTCGGGATAGAATCCCAGAGGTGGAGCCTTGAGAGGTTATCAGGATCTCAAAATGTTTAGGGCATCTCTAGGTCTGAGACCCTTGATATTGTGAACCAGGGCAGCTTGTGTGGTGAGGGCTCCTTCACTTCAACAATGAAGTCAGAATCCTGCCACACCAGTGACTGTGGATACAAAGGGAAGACATATGACCTGTATCTCCAAAATTCTTGAAGAGGAAGGTAAGTTCAGATTCCTGGCCCTCAGTAAACACAGGACATTTAGTTCTGTTCAATTCCCAGCTCAAGAATTAGAAGCCCAGGGATATTAACACACTGGCTTATGGTCACTGGGGTAGTTATAGCTAGAGATTTTTACTACACTTAATTAGTAAATTCACAATAGGTGATAGGTATTGGGCCTTCCATGTTCATATTTGCTACTTCACTGGACTCTGGGTTCAACAGTTGGGAGAAAAACTTGATTCAGAGAGATCTACATTTCAGAAAGGTTCCCTGGCTTTCAATTCACATGGGTCAGAAGGAGGAAAGGAAAGATTTTCCCATGCTGTAACTGTTACAGAAAAAGGGAGTTTAGAAATGGTGAGTATGGAATCAAAATGCCTATAAGAAAGGCACCCAAAGTTCACCAATATACTTTCCTACAATTGGGGGTGGGGAATATAGTGGAGTTATTTTTAGAATCAGCTTATAAAAAGTTGAGGGCCCCTTCTGGGCATACTATGTTAAAAGTCATATTGTGGTGGGAAACCTGGAAAAGACCCCCTCTCATTGGGGGCAGAAGGAGATCAGCAACGTCAGGGGAACTCACCCTTGACTGGGGCCAAGGGATGGTGTGTTCCTTGAGGACTTCGGCACATCCTGAGAAAGATCCATTTCACGAGTGACCTTGAGAGCTTAGTAGCCAAGGAGAGAAAGATTCTAACAAGAGCATGAACATGGGTGGCAGGGCCTGCCTGTGTAGTGATGGGACTTTCTGTCCTTATTTTCCCTAAACTGGAAGTTCTCTGCTTGACCAAATATTGGAAATAACATGCATATAGATCTCTCCCCTGGATTGGTTCACCGTCTTATCTAAAGGAAAGGTGCATCCAGTACACTTGAGTGCTGTGTCAGGGGCACAGTGGGTAGGAAGGGTTCTTAACTATGTGACTGTTGGCTGTGCTGGAGACATCTGCAGAAAGGGACCTGCAGGCAGGGTAAGAGAGCTGTGGAGGTGGTAATTCAAGTCATCTTCACAGCCTTAGATTTTTTTTTCATCTCTCTCCACTCTCCCCACCTTGGCCTCTTTCCCCCTCCCTTTTCTACTTTTTTCTTCCAAACTCCCCCTCTATATTTTTATAGCATAGGCAATAGACTAAGTAGAGATCCTGCCTGAGATTACCTTGGAGTTAGGGGCCAGTTAAATTAGGACCTAACACTCTAGGCAATAGATAAGATCACAGGTTGGCAGTTACCTAAGCTTCACAGAGTCTTTGATGCTTAGCTCCTCCTGTCTCTAAGCTGACTGTGGACCCCTCATGCTGCAAAGCCTTCTAGTGCTCCTAAGCAACTTGAGAGTCCATTTTTGTCCAGTATGAGTGTCATCATTCTTAAATAATACCAATTATTTTAAATGGTTTTTAAAGGCAAGATATGGTCCACAGGCCTTCAGAGTGGTCTACAGTATTATGCTTACATAATTTAAAAGCTGACTGCCCATCTAGCTGTTTGATTCCAAGCACGTTTCTTAATCTCTGAGTTTAGTTCCATTGACTGTCAAGCAGCCTATCGGATGGAATATCAAGGCCCCACCGCACTTCCTTTGAAAACAAGATGACATCACAACTAATAAACCCGCTGCTCTCTCCCATCTGCCCCATAGGGTGACGGTGGTGTTTTAGTCATGGAGACATCAGATTCCAGAAAAGCAAAACCAGTGGCCTCTGCACTATCAGCCCGAGTTCCTCCTGCAAATGATCAGATCGCAAGCGCTCACAGTGTGTTTTCACCCTGCTTTGTCAAAAACCATTTCCCCAAAATGCATTTTACGTGGGCAATGAGTCTCTATTCATGCACAATTTCACATGAAAAGATTTGCCCTTTTCATCGCACGCATGGCTTGAATCGGCCAGCCTGTGTGAAAATATTTCCATTCATTAGCATGCCAAATGATGGCACTGGCCTGGAACTTAGGTCGAGATTGCCATAGACTCACAGAATCCTAACACTCTGAGCATGCTCAGAGGACCCTTGAGTCTAACCTTCCAACTAATGGTTCTTTAAAAGCATCTGAAATTCATTCTGTGGTGGTGGAGCTAAGCATTCTGAGAAGTTGCCCAGACCACCCTTCTTATGTGGAATGTCTTCCTTGTATTGAATTTAAGTTGAAGTTTCACTAATTTCTGCTTACTGGTCTACCTTTCAGTAATACCGACAAGAAAATTTGGTGACAGTAATTCATGAGTTTGATTCCATGCACCTTTCTTAACCTCCGGAATACCAAGGCCCATGTTACACTTATATGAAATAACTGTAACAGTAGGAAGCTACATCACACAGGTCAGGAATGTTCTAGAGTTTCCAATAAATATTTATTTATTTGTGTGCTTATTTGTTTAACAAACCTGGCTGTGACATCACTCTGATTTTAAAACGAGAAGGGTGAGGCACAGAAGCTGCATGCCCCAGCTCCTGGGCTGCTGGTTAGGAAAGGCAGAAGAAACTCAGAAGACTGCGACTACAAACATCTTATCAGCCCATGTACCAGGGTCTACTCTAAGACTGAGACAGTTACTGTAGTCCACAGCCAGCTCTACTAATTTATGGCAGAGCAGTTTGTGCATGCTCTTCCATATTCCATACAGGTATTGATTGTTGATATATATATATATATAATGTGTATATATGTACATTATAGCAAATAATAAATCTCGTAAAGATAATGTCATATAAGTACATCGTGTATTGTGACCTCATTCAACCCCACACACCCTTCCATTTCTCCTTCTAAGTAGTGTCCCTCACATCTCGGAAAGTTCTACTAGCGTGTTGTCCCCTTCACTCTCTCAGGCAGATCCTTCGTGTCACTTGTGGCTTGTGGGGGGCAATATGTAACTATATAGGTTCCAGAATTCACAATTGAGAGAAAACATGAGTATTTGTCCTTTCAACTCTAACTTTTTCTTTTAATATGATCTCCAGTTGCATCTGTTTTCCTGCAGAGGACATAATTTCATTTTTCACGGCTGACTAAAACTCGGTTGAGGATATATGCCACATTTCCCTTGTCCAAACATTGGTTGACAGGCTGATTCCTAACTTGGCTATAGTAAATAGTACTACAATAAGCACACATAGGCAAATATCTCTGTGGTATATTGAATTATAATCCTTCGAGTGCATGCCCAAGAGTATAGGTGGGTCCTATTTTCTAATAATGGCTGGATGAGCTTATACTTCCACCAGATAGGAAAGTTCTGTCTCTGTACACACGGATGTACATACACACACACACACACACACACACAGAGAGAGAGAGAGAGAGAGAGAGAGAGAGAGAGAAAGAGAGAAAGCGTGAACACTTGTTTTCTGTTTTCTTAATTACAAGCATTTTGACTGTGATGAGATGGAACCTCTTTGTGGATTTAATTCACATTTTCCTTGTGGCTTAAGGATGTTGAATTTTTTTTATTAGCCCATTGTACTTCATCATTTAAGAGCTCTTTTAATTGAATTTGCTCATTAATTGAATGGATGGTTTGGTATTTAAGTTTTTAAGTTCTTTATACGTCCTAGAGATTAATCCACTACCAGCTGCGTGATTAGCATTGCCTCCCAGCCTATAAGCCAGTGGTTCTCAGCCTGTGAGTCATGATTGCCCCAGGGGCTGCATATGAGAGAGGTATTTACATTGCAATTCATAACAGTAGCAAAGCTGCAGTTTTGAAGCAGCAGTGAAATAATTTTATGGTTGGGGGGTCATCACAATATGGGAAATTGTATTAAAGAGTCCCAGCACTAGGAAGGGTGAGAATCACTGCTTAATCTGTATCTTCACTTAATTTATTCCTTTGCTGTCCAAAAGCTTTTTATTCTCATGTAATTCCACTGATTAATTCTTGGTCTTATTTTCTCACTGTTGGAACCCTTTATTACGCATTCTTGCCTATCTCTTTGCTTTCTATACATTTTTCTCTAGCAATTTCAAAGTTTCAGGTCTTGTGTTAAGGTCTTGGAATTGATTTCTGTGCAGTATAAGAGGTAGAGATTTAGTTTCTTCTGCATGTGATATTCCGTTTTCTCGGCACTAGTCTTTGGAGAGACTACTTTTCCCATATACAATAACTTTTGTTGTTTAGTTTGTTCTTAATCTCAAGTTGGCTGTGGCTGTTTGGGTTTCTTTAAAGATCGTCTCTTCTATTCCATTAATCCACCTGTCTGTTTTTATGTCTCTAACATGCTGGGGATTTTTAGCCATGGCTAATCTAACTTGTAATCAGGTATGGTGATGTCTCCAACATCATTCTTTAGCCCAGTATTGCTTTGGCTATGGTTTTGTCTTTTCTGCCTCCATATGAATGTTAGGATTATTTGTCTTATTTCTTTGAACAATGCTGCTGGGATTTTGATGGTAAATCCACTGACCCCATGAATTGCTTTTAGTAACTTAGCCACTTTATAATATTGTCCTGAGCCATGAGTATCGGAGGTCTTTCCACCCTCTAGTGTTTCATTCAATGTCTTCCTTTGGTGTTTAAAATTCTTCATTGTAGAGATGTTTCTTGGTTTGGTTTATGTCTACATATTTTTGAAACTATTATGAATGATGTTTTTCATATTTCTTTTCCAAAACATGTTTGTTACTAATCAGTGAAGATCACTGATTTAGGTCTATTTATATCCTGCTATTAGTTTCAAAGTGTTTATCAAGCTTAAGCATTTTCTAATGAATTCTTCAGTGTCTTACATACAGGACCATATTGTCTGAAAATAGGATAATTTGATTTTTTTCTTCTCACATTGTTACAAATGTGTTTATTTCTTTGATCTTATTGTTCCAATCTAAGACTTAATGGGCTATATAGAGGAAGAATGGGGAAAGTGGGCACTTATCCCAATCCTGCTTTTAGTGAACATCCTTTTTAGTTTTTCTCTATTTAGTATAATGCTGACAATAGGTTTGTTGTACACAGCCATTATTATGCGGAACAATGTTCATTCTTTTTATTCCTAGTTTCTTCAAGTTTTGTTATGAATGTATGTTGAATCTGTCAAAGGACCTTTCTGCATCTATCAAAACTATTATGTGATTTTTGTCCTTTATTGAGAAGTTTTTCTATCCATGTTCAATAGGGAGATTGGGTTGGGATTCTTCTTTTTAGTGTATATTTATCCAGTTAGAATTTCATAAAAGGAGGTTGGTAATGTTCCTTTAGTGTCCATGTTGCACAATAGTTTAAAAGCATTGATGTTACTTTTTTTTTTGAACAGTTTGGTGGATTTCATTGGTAAATCTTCCTGGTCCTGACATTTTTGCTGGCAGCTGTTTTTTTTTTTTTCCATCCCATAGCTTGTTCCATGGTCATTCAAGTTGTTAATATGCTCTTGTTTTAATTTTGGAAGGCCATGTGTGTTTAGACACTTAACTATTTCTTTCAGACTTTCCAATTTATTGGATTATAGGTTTTCAAAGTTTGCCCTAATAATCCTCTCAATTTCATTGATATTTGTTGTAATGTCATTTCTTCAGCTCTAATTTTATTACTTTTAATTTTTCTCCCCTTTTTTTGTTATTCTGGGTTTGGAGTCACAGAAGAGAATTCCTTGGCAAGTCTGTGAGAAGGTTTTCAGGAACTTTAATCTACCCTGGATGTTGGCAGCACCAGTCCTTGACAAGATTTCTAGACTAAGTAAAATGGTAGCTTGGTGGTTAATTCTTGTGGGAGTGTGGGAACCCAAAAGGCCAATAAAAAGCTGAACAGTGAAGACCTAGATTACAAGGGTCTAGATGGGCACAAGGATTATATAGGAAATTGGTCTAGAAACTGTTTATGTTACATTCTTGCAAAGAATCTGTCTGTAACATACCGTGTCTTGAGAACTGTTAAAGACTGTGGGAACTTTTGAAATTGGAATGAACATTATCCTGTGGGAAACAGGGACAAAATTCTGTAACTTAAAATGTTGTTTTGGTATCAAGTTGTAATAGTTAGCCGGGTGGTGGCGGCACACACCTTTAATCCCAGCATTCGGAAGATAGAAGCAGGCAGATCTTTGTGAGTTCAAGGCCAGCATGGTCTACAAGAGCTAGTTCCAGGACAGGCTCTAAAGCTACAGAGAAACCCTGTCTCAAAAAAAAAACAAAAAAACAAAAAAAATGTTGTAATAGTTGGTTTTATTATCAACTCAATGAGATTTAGAATCACTAGGAGACACTGCTCTGGGTGTTTGTTCAAGAATGTGTCCAGAGAGATTTAACTGAAAAAAGAACACTCATCCTGAATTTTGTCAGCACTATTGTGGAAACACCTGGAGTTCTGGACCAAACAAAAATTTGCTAGAGGAACTTTTTGATTCTGGTTGTAGATATAATGTTAGCAACTGCCTCAAGCTCCAACTATAGTTCCTTCCCATCACAATGGACAATATCCCCTTAAAACCTATGTTTTACTTTAAGTTTCTATTGCCAGGTATTTTGTCATAGTAATGAGGACCTAATAAAATGTTATAACTACGATCTGATGGTCCTTTTCTGGTTTCCTATTTGGTATTCTAATGCCCCTGGATCTAATGACCATCTCTATAATTTGTGAAACTTTAATTTATGATTTTATCTAATATATTTTCTAGGTCTTTTGACTTACAGTTTTCCTTCTACATCCATAGTTCATAAACATTGAATTGTGGCAATGCCCTATAGATATCATAGGCTTTGTTCATACTTTCTTAATATTTTATCTTTATGTTTGTCCAAGCATTCTAATTTAACCACTTTGTCATTGAGCTCCGGTAATCAAACTTGCAGTTAGTCTTTTCCTTTGGTGAGGTTTCTACTAAATATTTAATTTGACTTATTATTTTCATTCCAAAATTTCACCATTAAATATTTTAGCATTTTTAGATCCTTATTGAATTCCTTTTAATGTAGTATAATGAATTCTTTATGCATTCATCTATTTATTTTACTGAAAAATTACTTATGTCCTCTTTTGTTTTATTGGCTATTTTATACTCTTTCTTTTGAATTTTTTCCAGTAAAAAAGTATCTTTATTATACCACATATATAATTATATACTATTTATAGTTTTACAAGAGTTATAAGGTTTTAAGAATAATTTAATGCATTATATCAATTACTACTTTTTCATTTTGTAAAGGTAAAAGGTCAGCAAGGAAAGAGATATCTTGATTGAGGGAGCCATTATGGAGTTAGCAAGAATCCTAGCTCTAGAAAAATTCCCAAGAACCCACAGGGATGACCCCAGTTAAGACTCTAAGCAATAGAGGAGAGGATGTCTGAACTGACCTTATCCTGTAGTCAGACTGATGATTATCTTAAATATCACCATAGAACCTTCATCCAACAACAGATGGGAACAGAGGAATCCCACATGGGAGCACTGGACTGAGCTCCCAAGATCCAGTTGAAGAGTGGAAGGAGTGAGAGTATGAGCAAGGAAGTCGAGACCATGAGGGGGTCATCCACTGAGACAGTTTGCTTGAGCTAATGGGAGCTCACCAACTCCAGTTGGACTGGGAGTGAACAAGCATGGGAACAACCAAGCCCCTCTGAAGGGGGTTGACAGCTGGGGCAGACTGAGGGGCCACTGATAGTGACACTGGGATGTGTCTTTACTGCATATACCGGCTTCATGGGATCCTATTCTCTTTGGATGTAAACCTTGCTCAACCTAGATGTAGTAGGGAGGGCCTTGGACTTTCCACAGGGCGGGGTGCATGGCACTCCCTTAGGGTTGGAGGGGTGGGGGAAGGGTCTATGGAGGGAGAGGGAAGAGAGTGGGAATTTGGATTGATACTTTTTTTTAAGTAATAATGAAAAAAGAAAGAAAAATGGTAAAGGGTCATCAATTTTTGCATGGTATTTTTTTCTATTGTTTTTATTGAGCTATACATTTTTCTCCACTCCCCTCCTTCCCTCCCTACTCCTCTTCTACCCTCTCCCATGGTCCCCATGCTCCCAATTTACTCAGGAGATCTTGTCTTTTTCTATTTCCCATGTAGATTAGATCCATGCATGTCTCTCTTAGGGTCCTCTTTGTTGTCTAGGTTCTCTAGGGCTGTGAATTGTAGGCTGGTTTTTCTTTGTCTGAGTTCTTCATCAGGAATTTTATCTAATTTATTCTCACAAGAATCCATTACCATGGAGTTTATAATTTTGCAAGGGTCATGTTACCTTTATTATTTCTTTACTGGGACTTATTCATCTTAGATTATGTTGTTATTTGACATTTTAAATCACCTCTATTCATAGTACTCAAGAGAAATAGATCATAGCAAAGTCAGTCATCCCTCCAGACCAGGGGTATAGGTCCTTAGATAAACCTGCCCTCTAATACCATTCCAAGAAGAGAATATTAACAACAAAAGCAACCACAACTCATAGATAGCCCTGATTTAGTGGATACCATCTTACCAGGGCTTGAGCTGCCTTGTAGCCCATCTCATGATCTTCATTTTTGTGTGTTTACTCCACTAAGTTCGGAGCACCTCCCATGAGGCATCTGTGTTGCCCTGTGGGTTCCCAGGTCTTATACTCTTCATGGGTGGAGATGTGTTTTGAAGTTGAGAAGTGTGATTTTGCTGAGTTTTCTGTTCTTCCTGGCAAGGTGACTGGATTGCAGCTCCTCTTAAAGTCTGGTGCTCCTGTTTAATAGGTCAGGCTGTGAAGACACGGAGTGTCTGTTCATATAACCAGCACGCTACAGTTGACAGCTGTCTGCTGTCTTCATTTCTGGAGATTTTCCTTTTCTCTTTAGCTTCTGGACTCAGAGTGGTGGCAGGGAGATCCTAACCCTCCATGTCGCTTTCTTCAGTGCTTGCAGCTCCAGTCTTAGGTTACACAGCTAATGTTCAATATTTCTACATTTCATCTACTTTCTCAGTCTGCTACTTTCTGGGATTCTCCATTGCCTTTCCACACATCTGTCTTCTCTTTGAAGTCATGGAACGAGTGTTTTCTTTCAGATCATGGGGACAAAGTAGAGTGCTGTTTGTCTCTCCTCTGTCATCTTAACCAGTCTCCTTTCCCAGACCTTTAAAGACAGTGAATCAACTTTTTATGGATCGCATAAATATAATTGGTGTACATTGTGTCCGTGGATACATGTCTTTTGAGTAAGCATTTAGGAGGTCCTGGGCAAAGGTTTCTCTGGTCCTGCTATAACTAGAAATCCCTCTTCAAACTTCTTGTTGCTGTTCTGTGAATACCTTTCACTTTCCACTGTCTATTTGACTAACCATGAAAGATAGTTTAGTCCCTTTTTGTGGCTCAGAATATATGTTCTCATGAGTATAACATTCTCTGCTCATTACCGTGGTTCAAGACTGCCAATATACTTCTCTCTCTTATCTTCCAGTGTCTTATTCTGTACTATGCTAGTACCTGAAGATGCATTCATTCATTTTCACTAGCTTTATCCCAAAGGCCATTCTGGTAGACTATTATACATGACATGAATTATGGAAAAGACAGGAATGAGACCTGAAAGAGAAGATAGCTTTACTCTACTGAACTCGGGGACTCCAAACACCCATGAATAAAGAAAATGAGAAGAAAGGAATGATATTCAATGCTTAGAACACTGGGAGGATCCAAATGTCTACAAACTTAGAAATCATTAAACTCTTAAGATAATACATAAATGCTCCTAAGGAGGCCATAGAAGAATTTACCAATATTACAAAAAGGAAAAGAAAGAAAAAGTTTGGCAAATCTTACCACTTTCAATTTTATTACAAATGTATAACCAAAACCACAAATTAATGTGTTGTAAAAGATGCTGATCATGCATTTGTATAAGCACAAAGGTTATATACCTTATAACATGGGATATGTACGTATCCATAAAAGCCCAGAAATTCAAAATCCACAATTAAGACAAAGGCACAGACAATTGGCTTTTTAAATGTAGAGATAATATATGGAAAAGGAATCTCAGATACCTAATGCATCCTTAGCCTTTCTCTTCTAACAAACTAGCAAATGTTGAAAAACATGACAAAATCAAGGGCTGGTAATGAGGTAATAAAGAGAAATCATATCATGTGCAGGAATGCACATTGATAATGTGTCTATTCTCCTTTCTGTTGCTGTGACAAAACACTATGTTCAAAAACAACTTGGGGGTGTCAGCTTACACTTTATAGTCCATCACTGCTGGAAGCAGGGCAGGAACTCAGGGGAGGAGCCCAGAGGCAGGAACTGAAGCAGAGTCCCTAAAGAAACAGGGCT
>JAQHUG010000012.1:8196393-8253158 GCA_028555095.1 Dicrostonyx torquatus | reverse complement strand
AACTCACAGAGATCCACCTGCCTCTATCTCCCAAATGTTGAGATTAAAAGCATGTACCACCAACAACCAGCTCAGCCTACTTTTTTACATAACTCAGGAACACCTGCGCAAGTGGGCATCACTCACAGTGCCCTAGGCTCTTCCACATCAATCATTAATAAGAAAATGCACCACAGATCTGCCTACAGACAATCTGAGGGAGGTATGCTCTCAATTGATCCTCCTTCTTCTTCCTAGGTGTATCTAGGTTGTGTCAAGTTAACAAAACCACCCCGAGAGATGACATACTTGCAAAGAACAGTTTGGCTGTCTGAGTATAGACATTCCTATGACCTTGAATTGCAGATTTTGATATATATAAGTTTTATATATTTTATATACTGTGTTGACCAGCTTTATCCAAAGCACCTGAGACAACTTAAAAAGAAGAAAAGTTTATTATATTTTTCTCCCTATTTCAGTGTTCAGCCCAGAGTTCCTTGGCCCCATGACCCTACAATCCATCACAGTGAGGACAAGCCACATGTCAGTGGATAGCTATTCATCTTGTAGTTGCTGGGAAGTAGACAGAGGCATACTCTCACAGAGTAGTTGGGGCCTGACTTCCCTCCACAGATGAACTTCCTAAAGGTTTCCCAACCTCCTACAGACTGACAACCCATCCTTTGACACACAGGCCTTTGAGAGACATTTCCAAGCTGTAGTGTATGTGTATATCCATATATATGGACACATACACATGCGTGTACCTATATAAAAACACTCTAGAAAATTCACACTTCCAAATTCACACTGTAGTATATGTGTATATACATACATAATTTCACATACATATACCCATGTAAAAAAAGCTCTAGAAAATTTTACACTTCCAAGCTGTAATGTATGTGTACACACACATATATATGTGTATATATATTCATATATATATATATATATACACACACACACACACACACACAAATACCTATGTAAAAAACTCTAGAAAATTTTAAGAATGTGTACAGAAAAAGGCATGGATTAAAATGCATTGGAGTCTTATTTATAATAAAAATTAAGCCACCTGAACACTCATCAATTTGGGGAGAAAATAGAAATATTCATATAATGAGAGAGTAAAAAACAGAAAGTTCAAGTGAGATCTAAAAGAACATACAATTTGCAAGAAAATGGAACTGGAGATCATCATTTCAAGTTAAATAACCCAGACTCAGAAAGACAAATAATTCATGTTTTTTTTATATCTGGAATCTACATTAACATATATTATATATACTATGTATTATATCACATATATATGATATAAAAGTAGAAGAAGGCGAATATGGCAGGTCACAAAAACAAGCAATCCTGAGAAGGGAGAAGCAGGAATGTTTACAAAAGAAATGATATAAAGGATAACATGAAAGAATGCCAGGATTGAGTCAAGGGTGGGTGCTGAAAAGATGTAGAAGCTAAAAATGATAACTAAAACAGAGCCATGAGGGCCCCACAAGATGATCCTGATGCAGGCTGAGCATCAGTGCTGAAGCTGGCAACCTATATGCCTTTGTACTTTGTGCTATTGTTTCTATGATCTAGAGTGTATTTGGTATGTACACACATTATCAACTAACACATGAACATGTGCCACTGTACCATAAATGCATGAATGCATTCATGTACATCAGTTGTCAGTGACACAGGACCAAGACATTCCATGTGCCATTGTACCATAAGTGCATGGATGCATTCATGTACATCAGTTGTCAGTGACACAGGACCAAGACATTCCATGTGCTACTGTACTTTGAGGATGCATGTGTACTTGGTGCATATAATAATCATTGGTGGCATAGGTAAAAGTCACTCCATGTTGTACATATGTTTGTTCATAAGCTGTCTGAAGATGGAAACCCCATTTGAGGTGCACCTCTTCTTCAAAATTCCACCCTTGAAGAAAGGACACCTTGATGGAGGTCATCTTGGGTACTTGTGGGCATCACACATGAAGAAAGAGCTGGATTAGAACCTGCAGGTCTTTGATGATCATCAAGTAAGTCAGAAACAGTTAAAACCTCTAGGCTCCCATGGAAGGCTTCTGTCAGACCTTGGATCCAGGAATAATCTGTGGATAGCCTTCTCAGGATTTATGTGCTCTTTTTCAGCCTAAGATCTAGCTATAATTTGAAACAAACAAGCAAAAACAAACCAAACCCATACACCACGGTGTTGTCTAGCATCCCCTGTCTGCTGAGCAGGTGTATGATGTTAGAAACATTTCTCTATAGCTCATATGGCTACTTTGAGATCAAGAGAAACAATCAGAGAACAATTAATGATCTTGCCAACTGACGCTCTTGACACATTTGGTTCCTTTGGATCTCTCAATGTGGATAAGGTAACTGGCACCACTTGGAAGACGTAGCATTTCAGGATCAGGCATGGTGACTCGGGCTGAAGCCACAAAAGAAGATGAAAGGACACTATGACCTTGGGCATGAGGATTCCATTGCCTCAGCTTCTTGCTTCCTGGGCTCTCCCCATGAGACGTGGTATCCTCTAAATGGAGAAGAGAAAATTAGCTCACGGACCCCCTCCCAGCTCCAGGGGTGATTCATCACTGTGCACAGGTGCACAGCATGTTCTGAGGGACTCTCCACTGACATGCTCACACACCCTCGGCACAGAGCAAATCACAGCCAATGACATGGTTCCTGCACAGTGGGAGTGCCCGCTGAGCAGTAGGCAGGCCTGCCATTCAAAGTCTGTCCGTTCCACCTACAATTTTCTTCCTCCGTTTCAAGGACAAAAAGTAGAAGTTAGAAAGTCACTTTTCACAAAGTACTTTGCTTTCCTGTGGGGAACTAAAGGACTTCTCTGAAATTCCTCAGTGTCTCCATCTCAGGAGGTCTGAGTGTGAGGATGACCTTCGCCACTCACAAGTTGGCAATGACTCTGAGCAAATTCTTGATTTTGATACATTGATGTGTGGATGGAAGATAACCATACTTGGATTTGCAGGGTTAGGAGGAAATGCATCCAATCTGAGGACTGGGGAGAGATTTGGAAGTTAAGGAGCACAGCCTCCAAGGGAGAGCCGGTACTCTGTTTCTAAGGAAGTTGCTTATTCATGTCTGTGTTCACCTGGCATGAGCCTCAAACCGCAATTTAAACGGCTGTGTTTTCTCAAACTGGAACAAAGGGATTTTTTAATGCACAAAGGTGGAAGTTTTTGCTTAATATTTTATATTTGGTATTTAGCCCAAAATTAAATTAGTGTTTCCTAACGGCATTTTAAAGTCTATGATCAGAAATCATTTAAATTGTTATGTTACCTTTTATTTTCCCCCTGAGCTGGAGGCTGGAGGCTCTTACATTATCCATTGTGAGGAAAGAAAGCCAAGGAGATTCCACTCTGTACCCTCATCGCCAGATGTGGCTTTTAAATGAACTGCATTTCTTCTAGAGCTGGACTAAAATTTTGACACATCTATAAAATTAACAAAATTATGATAAGTTAAAAGACAAGAATCCCTAGATGAACCACCAATAGATGATAATTTTAAGCCATAATAAACCTATCAGAAAAGGTCAAGAATTCTCTTTGGCTTTTGAGGCCAGTCCTATTTCCTATCTGTGTTCTTCAGGGGTCATTATTTTCATGAATTAATGCTTTATCTTTAACCGACTATTTTAAATATACTAGTTTATGCACAAACAGCATCGGTTGCTTTATTTTTGTATGTGATTTAAATAAAAGCCACAGGAGGCTTGAGAGATGTCTCAGTGGTTAAGAGCACCTGCTGCTCTTCAAGGGGACCTGTACTTAGTCCCTATCACCCATACTAGGTGACTCTAAAACCTCCTGTGACTCCAGCTCCAGCAAATCCAATGCCTTCTTCCGGCCTCCATAAGCATCCCCACACATGCACACAAATACCCCCCACATATACATAAATTAAAAAACCTAAGATTCATAAATGGAATTATATAGTATGCACAACATATTATATGTAGAATTATATAGAGAGACTATAGAACATATTATATAGGGAAATATATTTATAGAGTTATAGAAAATTTTTGCTTAAATTATGTTTTTTTAGATTTCATTTGAACTTATGTGTTTTACACCTTCATTATATGAATATTTACATCTTTCTCCCCAAATTGATGAGCATTCATGAGGTTTAATTTTTATTATAAATAAGACTACAATGCATTTTTTAATCCATGTCTTTTGTGTTCACATTTATAAGTTTTTCTAGAGTTTTTTTACATAGGTACTTGTGTATGTGTGTGTATACATATACATATACTTATATATGAACACATATACCACAACTTGGAAGTATAAAATTTTCTAAAGTTTTTTTACATATGTATGTGTATATATAATTGTATATATACATGCACTACAGCTTAAAATTTCTAGAGTTTTCTTTTTACATAGGTATATGTATGTATATACACATGCGCTACAGTTTGGAAGTGTGAATTTTCTAGAGTTTTTTACATAGATACATGTATGTGTACATATATATGCATATACACATACACTACAGCTTGAAAGTGTCCCTTCCCATTATATCCCAAATCAGCCAGGGTCAGGGTTGCTTCCTGATTCTTCTCTTCTTTCCATCCCCCATTTTGAGAGAAAGTGTTTTTCCCTAAATTCATTGTTAGACTTGTTTTTAGAATAGCTGGTCCACCTAGTTTTATGTTTTAATTTTATATAGCTGACCACGTGTTTACGGATGCACTACTTTCTTCTTTCTGCTCCAGCTTGCACTCGAGGGCTGAACCTTGTGGTGCTCCCATGAAGAGCCCACACAGGTGACTTGAGGAAAACCACACCACATATGCATTTACCGTGATTAGAACCTCTGTAGTCACCTTGGCTTTTTACAGATTATACTTATTCATTTTATAATTCTGCAATTACTGAGTAGTTCATCCAAGGTCCTGAGTCTCTTCAGTTTTAATTAGTCTTGTCAAGCTGTGTGTAAGCCAAATAGCTCCACTGCATTCTTCAGTGACCTGTCCTACTAATATTAGCTCAAGGGGCTATAGACCCGTAGTTTTTCAACCATCCTAATACTGCATATGACCCTTTAATACAGTTCCTCATTTGTGGTGACCCCAACCATAAAACTATTTCCATTGCTACTACATAACTGTAATTTTGCTACTATTATGAATTATCTATGTTTTCTGATGGTCTTAGATGATCCCTGTGAAATTTGGGAGTCAAATGGCACACAGGCTGAGAACCACTACTGTAGACTATTGGCATGCTGTCTGAATTTCCCCAAGCCTACCCTAGGAAGAGTACCACAAGTCTTCACCCCTTGAAGCATAGCTTTGCCTTGTGTAGTAAATGATCCCACCTGAAAACTGATGTGCCATCCTCATGAAATGAAGTTTAAATTTATATAGTTTTGAGAGGAAGCATGGGTTGCGGTTGTATTTGCATGTTTTAAGTCAGTGATTAATTTTTAAAGTGATTCAAGCTTCCTAAACCTACATGTATTTAATTATCAAAGAGGATGCATGTCAGGATTACTGGGAAGTTGAAACGAATGTACGGTATAGCATATAGGAATCAGTCAGTACCTGGCAGGTTTCATTGTTTTTAGTGTCAGTCATTACTATCTTTCTGCAAGACCATGAGATAGAAGACAGGCATTGAAAGAACCTTCCATGGGAATTTATCAATCACTAACACTACAACCTGCTCTGTTAGCATTCAAAAACTGATGTCAAGGCTGTTGACATGGCTCAGCCATTATGAGCACCTCCTGTTTTTGTAAAAGACCTGGGTTTGATTCCTAGTGCCTACATGGTAGCTCACAACTGCCTATTTAACTCCAGGTCCAGGGGATCTGACACTCTCTTTTGACCTCCCCTGGCTTCTCCAAACATGTGGTACATAGACACATACTCAGGGCCACACACACGCATATAAAATAAAAGTAAATACATAGTTTTTAAATTATAAAATTAAAAATAAAATGTTAATAATAAAAAATAAAAAGACCAAGGCGCATCTCTGGTACTAAACAATAAGATGGAGGCATTAATTTGCTAGCATCCTCAGAGAAGTCTTTCCAAGGGGAATGAGTACAAAATTGATCTTGGTGAGTTCCTTTCCTAATCCACCTTTGTATTTGTTTTGTTTTTAACTTAGTAAGTATACAAAAATAATAAGGTTCTATTTTATAGGTCAAATTTGTTCTTTGGCAATTTAATTCAGGTACATAATGAATTCTGTTTATTCCCTCCCCCAACAGTCTTTCATCTACCTTCTGCCCCGTTATCTTCCCCTCCTCCTTCTAAGTCCCTTTCTCTCATTTGCGACTTTTGTTTTCTTCTGCAACCTGCTGGCTTTAACCGGAATTCTGTATGACCACTAGGGGCTTGGAAATATCTCCTGGAGCCTATTGGGTCCCCTGTTAGGTATACAACTGGAAACAGTGGCTGCCCCTCCCCCAGAAACCATCACTACCCAATAGTCCAGCAGAGAGGAGTCAGGCTTCATGAATCTGTCCTATTCATGATTGGCTGTACACAGGCCCAGTCTTGCGCAGGCCCAGTGTAGGTTGCTAAAGTCATGTTTGCAATGCCTGTGCCACGCCTTGAAGATAGCATTTCACAGCCCTTCTCCTCATCTTGCAGCTCTTACATTTTTCAGCTTGCTCTTCTCCAGTGTTCCCTGAACCTTATCGGGTGGGGTAAATATCCCTAAGCGCTCATTCGTCACTTTTTCTCAGCACCTTGATTATCTACAAACCCATGCATCCGCTGCTAGTCACCGTGCAAGATGAATGCTTGGGGGCAGCAGAAGTATGACTGAGATCTTTATGATATCAATGCGTGCTTACATTTATCATTGTACGTTGAACATGTTTAGAAACACTCCCAGGTCTGCTGGTATGCTTCTCCTTACACCCACTGGTCCCCTCTTCCCTCCTCCCCTTTCTGCTTTCATGCCATGTATATTTTACCCATATGTGAGTGGAAACACACAATATTGCCTTTTACCCTCTCCTGGTACTCCACCTTGACCAATTCATCCTGCCATATTCTCCTTCTTCTACTTCCATATCATATATATGTGATATATAATATGTAGTATATGTAATATATGTTAACCTAGATTTCAGATATGAAAAAAACATACATTATTTGTCTTTCTGAGCCTGGGTTATTTAACGTGCTATGATAATCTTCAGCTCCATCCATTTTCCTGCAAATGACATCATTTACTCATCTTTATGGGTGAATAAAACACTATTATGTACATATGCCACATTTTCTTCATCCATTTGCCATCTGATAGGCATCTAGACCAGTTCTCTTTCTTTGTCAGTGTGCTATAATAAACTTGGGTATGCAACTCTCTCTGCATGTGTTGGCTTAGAGTCTTTGGGTTTCTTCCTAAGTGTGGTAATACCTGGGCCATTATGAAAGTTCCATTTTAGGTTTTTGAGGAAGCGCCATGCTAATTGTCATCGTGTCTGAGATAGTTCACATTCCTACCAGCTGATCATAAGAGTTCCCATTTCCCCATATCCTCATCGGGGTCTGATATATTTCTTTTATTTATGATGGATATTTTAACTAAAGCAAAAGGGAATGTAGTTTTAATTTGCACTTCTCTGATGGCTAAGGATGGCTGAACCTTGTATTTCTTCATTTGAGAATCACCTGTTCAGTGCACTTACCCATCTATTGGTAGGATGGACGATTTGGGAGTGATTTTTGGAGTTCTTTATAGGTTTTAGATATTTGTCCCTTGCCAGATGTGGAGGTGACATGTTTCCTAGTTCTGCAGGCTGTCTCCTCCCTCTGCTCACTGTTACTTTGCTATGGAACATTTTAAATTCATCAACCCCGTTTGCAATTCTTGCCGTCATGTCCTGAGCTAGTGGAGTCCTCTTAAGAAGGTCTTTGCCTATGAAGAAGAAATTCTTACATCTTCAAGTATTTCTCCTGTGGTTTCCTCCGGCAGTATCAGAGTTTCAGGTCTTTTGTTAAGGAGTTTGATATGCTTTTAATGGATTTTTCAAACAGGGTGTGAGATACAGGTTTACTTTCATTCTTTTATATGTGGGCCAGCTTTCTCAGCAACATTTGTTAAACAGTCTAATTTCTCTGGTGTATGATTTGATAGCTTTATTGAAAATCAGCTTGCTGCAGCTCTGTGGGTTTGTTCTTTGGACATTTGTTCCATTCCATTTATCTACATGTCTTTCTTTGCTATATACCATGCCACTGTCGTTACTATGGCTCTGTAGTCTAGTTTGAGATCAGGAATTGCAATACTTCTAGCACTGTTCTTTCTGTTTAGTATTCCTTTGGCTGTTTAAAACCCTTTGTTCTTCATTTTTAATTTTAGGAATTTTTTTCTCTGTTAAAAAAAAGTGATTGAAATTTTGATGGAGACGTCAATCGGATTTGTTGATTGCCTTTACAGGTTTACACAGCTTTCCAGTATCAATTCTACTGATTCCTGAGCGTCAGAAGACTTTTAGCCTTCTGGTGTCTCTTCATCATCGTTATTCAGTGTTTATGGATTTCTTTTCATCTTCAAGCCAAGTGTAAGCGCCAGCTGCTCCAAGAAGACCTTGTCCACTCCCTCTTTGCTGCCCAACCTATTGTTAACCATTCTCTCTATTCAGTTCTACAGGGCATGTGATACAAGGATACACTTAAATATAAAATGTTCCTAAAAAGGGACACGTTTAATTTTGGGGTAGCTTTCTTATGCACCAGCACATAGCCTGGTGTCTGAGATAGTGTATACCAGCCTTGCTGCCAACTCCCTGGTGTGCTACCCACGTATAGGTACTATTCTGAGTTCTGCTTTCCATGGCTCCATTTAGCTTCCTACAGGCTCCATGAAGATGCTTGGACAGCAACTGAGAGACCCATCCAAGATTACTCAATAGCCAGGAGTTTTAGCCCCAGGAATGAAGACCCTGAACTTTCCTCTTCACCACTGTGGTACTTCCCCTCCATATGTGTTTAATCCTGACACAGTAACATTTCTAAGGGCTTGGCACCTCACCTGCAGTTCCTTAGTTAATGTTACCAGCATTCTCTAAAGTTTTTTTTTTTTGCTTGGTTTTATAAATATGTAAACCGAGGCCTACAACTTCTTTTTTTACCTTGACCCAAAACACATGACTAGTATGTGGCCACATTTAAATCAAGCCTGTTACCCTCAAAACCTGAGGCCATATAGACTAACTACCCCTCAATACTTAAGAAAGGGTGATGTAGTAATTACCAGAAGATCTAAGGATGTTTTGAGTGGGAGATGAAGGAGCACATATTGTTTTAGTAGTACATGACCTCAGAAGTTGTGCTATGGAAATATGACGAGATGCTGAGGACGAGACTGGCGTGTCATTTAGTGTTACAGGTTATCTTTGCAAAGCTGTCATGTGAATGCTAGGACTGTAGGGTCACATGAGATGGTGGACACTATGAATTACAGTCCACTGTCTCTCTCCTATATGAAACTAGAGTAGCAGAGAGAAGCATGCACACTGGCCTGCCTGGGGCTGTAGCCACAGGTCTGAAATCAGGCTCACATAGGTGTGGTTTGATTTGTCTGCCAGGATCTTTGAACTTGTTTCTGTAGGCAATGAGGAGCTCTCAGAGATATCATGATGTCATCTAAATAATATTTGCTCTTCGAAGTTACTGTGTGATTGCCTTCCATTTGGATTTATAACAGTATCAGTGGGTAAGCAATGCCACCGATAGGCATGAGCAAACAGTTCCTGAGATACAACTCAGAAGACTATGTGGTGTAGCCTGATGTGCAACCTTGGCCGGTAACAGCCATCTGTGCATGCTATAAACTAGGCCATTGTCTTCTGTTCAGAAAGTTATTCCTAACTGACGAGCGTGGTAATCTTGCATCTCTCTCTATTCGAAATCATAAAACTAATTGAACAATTCATTGAACCTAATAGCTTTAGAAAAATCAATAATTGCCTCCCTCCCGTTATTGATATAGTGAGGGTGCACGGAAGAAATTACCCAGTACAAAAGTAAGCCCATTAAAATAAATAATTCAACAAGCTGTTTGGCAGACTATTCAATTTTTGAACTTGAACAAATGTGAAGAGTTTCTTAAGTATAAATAATGAAGGAAATGTGCCTATTGCTGTTAAGTTGTGAGCGAAAGGGGCACGCTGTAAAGATACTGGGTTCTGACACTTACCTTTAAAGAACACGAGGTCACCTCTCAGTTTAGTTGCTGAGTGTGTGTGTATGCACGTGAGCATGTGCATGTGCACATGTGTGTATGAATATGTGTGCACATGTGTGTATGAGTATGTGTGCATGTGTGTGCATATGTGTGTATGAGTATTGCGCATGTGCATACACACATGAGTATGTATGTGTGTGTGCATGTGCGTGTGTGTATTTATGTGTGTGTGTGAAAACAATAGCTCCCAACATGTTTCATTAGCCTTTGAGGTCGGAATATAACAATAAGAATCCTCTATTCAAATACATTCCACAGCATACAAGGTACTTTCTCATCTACCTATATCTACCTTGAAGCCAACTAGGAAATTTGAAGATGGGAACATGAGGGGCAGTAGCATGCACTGACCTGTCCATGTCACATTGCTGGTAAACACAGGGAATAAAACCCAGGTCCTTGTCCACTGTTCAGCTTACTATTATCATTAGTTTTGACTTTTTATTTCCTCTAACATTCAAAGGCACCTGCAGCACAAGATATTAGGACCCCAGTATTCTGAAGAATAAATCATGAAGATGTTTACTCAGAATATGGTGCCTCTATCTTCTCTGCGTTCTGGTGCCCAAGAGGTACACAGCTAAAGGAACTGTCATTTGGTTAAACCCACATAGAGCAAACAGAATGAAACAAGAATTTGAAGACCGGTCTTCTAACTCATCACAGACCTCCATTCTTCTTCTCTTCAGGTAGTCATTAGTGTGTCTGTTCCCGAATCCAGGAAGTGAGGAGGTTAGGGAAAATACAATCAATCTGTCACCAAGAACATGTGACATCCCAGAGTCAGTCCTCAGAGCAACCTGCTCAAGCACTCCAATTCCAACTCATCAGAAATCAAGAGGGATAGGTTGGCAGGGGCGCTTGCTATTGATAAAAGCTCAGGACATTGGGTCTGACACCACAGAAGAAAGAATGACAGCAGGACTGTTATTTGGGAACAGAAAATACAACCATACTCCCCCCCGGCTACTTTTTCCCCATCATCCGCCCTTCTCACAATGCAAATATCACAGTAATGTCTGAGAGGCATCAGGGAGGTGAGTGAACAGGAACTGTAACTAAAGATGCTCTAGAAAGCCCTTTGCTCTCTCATCTTTAACGTTCACCCTTGTATGTCAAGTAAGAGTATATGGGTGAATACTTAAAGCAGGCCTTGGTGTGCACCAGATACCGCTCTAAGTGCCTTATGCATATGGTCTCAACCTTCTCCACAGTCAGGTGCTTATACTATGACTGGCCAACAGATGAGGAAACTGTGGCACAGAAAAGCTAAGTCTCCAAGGCACCACAGTAGTAGAACAAGGATTCCAACTCAGCCAAATGGCTCTCAACAGCAAGTTTGTATTCTGGTGGAGAACTATGTTTTCCTCTACACACTGTCTGCGTGGATCTTTGCCAGCAGTCTTATAGCCTTCAACAGTCCCCTTTTGGCTTCTTGCCAGTATTTGACCAGTTGGAGGCACAAGCAAGACATCAAATGGAAGAAAGCTAGCCCAGGGCAGGGTGGGGTCTTCTGGACTGCTCTCTGCCATGGCCTTGGGTTCTCTATCTAAAGACACAGTTCTTAAGGAGAAGCCTTGCTTTGTGACTACAGACACCTCAATCTTCTGGTTCTGGGAACCGCCCCCTCCCTGTGCTCACCCTTCCAAAGACTAAAGTTAGCAAAAGCTGCCCCTAGAGTTAGCTCGGAAGTGCTTCACGTCCCTACTCCACTGCCCTTAACCCGGTCTCGACCTGAAATTACCACCAGTTTAAATAGACTTCCTGTTTCACGCTGCTCTCTGGACTGACACACACATTGATAGCACTACAGTTTATACAAGGGAAGCACTTAATACAAGTGTATTGGAGAGAAAGGAGATGAAGGAAATGAAACAGGAGGGTAAGGAGAGACAGGGAGAAGAAAGTTGGTGTCTATTGCTTAAAACATTGAGTCACCTCATCTCATCTCTCCTGGGTCAGATACATTCCTACAAGTAACAATAAGATGGAAGACAGAGCACTACCAAGTTATTGCTTTTTCTTTTATTTGTTTCTCTTTTTACTGATGGGGGTCCAGGGGGTAGAGATCAACCTAAGGATTTTCTCATGCTAAGCAAGTCCCGACCACTGCCTGACGATTGCATCCCTAACCCTTAGTTCATCATGACAAGGGTCTCACTATGTAGCCTAGGCTAGCTCAAACTCAGTCACTTTGCCTCAGCCTCCCAAACGCTGGAATTGCAGCCACGTACCACTGCACCCAGCTTGTCATTTCATTTTAATGTACACGATGTTGTTCCCGCTTCACAGTTCATAAAACTAACCACGGAGGCTAGGAAGCCATTTGTCTAGGTTCAGTTGTAGTTTGATGAAGTACTTGCTTCTAGACTCTCTCGAGACATTCTGTTTTCTCATCCCGTCCATTTCCCTCTGATAAGATGAAGTCTCTGACCACCAGGTGCCCCCTGGTTGACCCTATAATCCAGATACCGAGGAAGTAGAAACAACCTTGGGGAGATGTCATTCTTTTCTCCATGGCTTCCGTCCCAGTGGGAGCTTAATTTAATTTCCTTGGCATCATCACTGAGTGCTGCCTCTTCATATGTCCCCACTTGTTCTCTGGCTCCCTCAAACCAATCTTCATTTTATCCTTGGAGAAGAAAAGAAAAATGACGCCAGTGTTGAGAAATGTCTTGGTGTGTGTCTCCGTCTTCCTGGGTCACCCAGGAACCATTTTTATAAACCAGTATAAAGCAATCGATGTGTGGAGATGGCTAATGGGCTTTTCTGATGGCCTTCTTTGAAAAATGTGGGTCTTTTAAAAAAAAAAAACTTAGATATTGATATTTGTACAGATGGGTGGCATTTGAATGTATCACCATGAAATCCCTGGAGGACTTGGAAGGTCCCTCTGAGAAATGTTTATTTGAGAATCCAAAAGGCCATCACTTCTCTACATGCTGCTGATTTCATTCTCCTAGAAATGCATTAATCCTGAGCACAGACAGTGCCTTTAAGGTAGACTGGAAATACCAGTTAAGAAACCACATTTTTTTTTCTGACAGGAGGAAAAATTATGACTGTGTCTCTGAATATTTAACTTTCTAAACAACTGACCAGAAAATGAACCTTACTTGTAAATGTGGTGTGAATCAAGGTTCCAGAGACAAGGTGACATGGACTTTTTTGTAGACTGAACAATTCAGGAGTTTTCTAGCTAAAAGTGAGACAGAAGGACAGAAAATAAATGAGAGAACACATGGGCTCCAAAGGCCTATGTTTGTTCCTTCATCTTATTTCTTCCCCTAAACAATGAGCTTCTTACCCAGAGGCATTTTATCTCGGTTTCTCATCCTAGCTGCTAGAATATTAATTAGCATATAGTCAGTGCGTGTTGGATAATTACCAGCTGGCTCACTGTCTGAAAGAATGCCGTATAAAATCGTTTGTCCCTTTGCATTTGACCTTCCAAAATTCCAGTAAAGTGATAAAATCACAATTTCTTCTCCATCCCATTTCACAGATGAATAAACTAAGGCCAACATAGGTGCTTAGTCTTGTCCAAATTCAGTAAGTAAATGGCAGAGTCAGGAATAAAGCCTTAAGTATTTTAATCATAAGGACGGTGACTTTGCCACTGCTTTCTTTCTGTCCATCCTTCAGGTTAGTGTTCATATGCTCTCCTAAAATGTAATTCAGCATAAAAGTACCATTTGGGAAGCAAAAGACTAAAAACAAAAGTCTTCGTAAGCCAAAACCCATGACATCCCCAAGTAAAATAGGAACCAGTGAGTTCCCTGATATAGAGATCAATGCAGGAGAAGAAAAGTGAATGACAGATATGAAATTAATGGCATTTAAATTTATGCAGTTACAATAGGAAACACTTCTTCTGGAATGCCTTCCTGAGGCTTTGATATGTAGCAGTAATTAAAAGAGCTCCTCTAAATCATTTATTATAATTATGTTTTAAATGATCCAGTCTGGAACGTAGCTGGCTTTGTGTTGTTTACTGGTAGCTGGTGACATTTGGAATTGACTAGGCATTTGCAATAATTTGACTACTTTTCATACACAGAGAATGGAATACCTCTTGGGATTGAGTCGGGAAAGTGTACCTCAATGTCTAGAGACCATAAAATTGTCCTTTTTCTTGGGATCTGATGACACTCCTAAGACAAAAAATAAAAAAAGATCATCAAGAGTTACAAGGGACTGGGACTTAGCCTCAGGCACATCCTGAACCTTCCAAAGGTAGAAACCTTAGTGGGAAAGTAGAACCTGGTATGCCTGCTTTGGTTATGAGATTTCACCCTCTGCAGGCCCATGCTGACTGTGAGTGGCATTTGCAGAGGTGACTCAAGCCTGATGCTCACAGAGTTCCACGGGGCTTGACATTCAACCAACAACCTAGATTCCCCACTCTTGTTATCTTTTATCTTTGATTTTCCTTTTGGGGTGATTGGGAATGAGGTAAGAACACAGAGGTCATGGTGAGTTTGGAGAAGGCAGGATGGCTTTGGGGAAGGGTTTGTTATTTTTTTTTCCAGCACTCCAGAGCTGTGTGGTGTGTAGCATTTGACCAGCAGGGTAACAGTATGATACTTGTTGAGATCTGTAAGTTACAGGAAATATAGATTTTTTTTTAAGGAGTTTAAGCGGAAATCCTCCACCTTAGTAAACAATGCTGCTCCCAGAGGACATGGGTTAGCAAATAAAAGTCTAAGTGCCAAGCATGGGTTACCACCCCATAACATACTGATAAAGGAGACCTCAAAGCTATTTAAAACAGCGCAGGTTATTGTCATTGCTATTGGCTGCCCATCAGATCTAGATTGTGAGACCCCATTTATGGTAACACCACATTCTTTGGTTATAGGTCACAGAGAAGTCAATCTGACCAGGAAACGCTCCCCCTGGTAACTAGATTTTATAGTGCAGGGAAGTTCTTTCTATGCAGGATGCTGGGAAGAAAAGACATCAGTTGTCTTATTCAGTGATGGACCCTGCATCCTACCATCCAAACCTGTCAGGTGATGGCTGTTTCCTGGGGCAGTAGTGGCAACACTTTTTATAGAAATAGCCAACTACTCTCTTGATTGGATTGGAGACCTATTCCACGGGGGTGGGGGTGGATTATACTTAGTACCATAAACATGATAAAAATCTGTAGATAAGAAAGTCATGGGCCCTACAGGAGATCCTGCAGGTGTTGCAGTTGTTGTTTTTTCCAAATAGTCTTATTGTCAAACTGCTTTACATACATGTATATATATATATATATACATATGTGTGTGTATGCATTTATATAAACCTATACGTCCAGATATTTTCATGGAAGCTTCCTATCATAGCGCATAACGGTTAATACAGAGATTCATTATTGTTCAAAGTGATGAGAATAAGTGAGTCTTAAATGTCCAACGGTAGATGAGACATTTATATCAACTCCTTCCCAAAGGCTCAGGGAACATCATAGAAGAGGCAGCAAGAATGTAAGAGCCAGAGGATGGGGGTAGGCCTGTGAAATACTGTCCTCTGGACATGGCTTGGTGGCTACACATGTGAACTCCTAGCAGCTGTAGTTACCTATACAAGATCAAACCAATTAAAACTTCCAGCATGGAGGACAGAGGGGCTCCTAAGATGCTAGCCATAACTGGGGAACTATTGCTAGGTGTTGGAGAGTAGCTTTTCTTCTGGGCGTGGCCACTGGTAGGTCCCCATACCCCAGAGGACCACCCTTTACCTATGTATATATGGGATGCACTAAATGGACACAGTAGGTAAAAATAAATAAGTTACAGGAAGGTAAGAAATTTGGAGGGAAATGAGATGAGGAGATCTCGGAGGAAGCTGAAGGTGGGAAGTGAGGGGTTGATATGATCAAGATACATTGTACACATGTCTGGAATTTTCAAAGCCCTAAAACGAATACGTAATTTTAAAAACGTGTCTCCTTTGTACATCCTGGATTGCGGTCTTAAGGTATCTAACTCAGCCAAAGTCATGCTGACAGCATCAAATGCACAGCTTTAGCAGGTGATAAACAACATTGAAGGAAACGTTTGAACTAGATTAGAAAATGGGGATCAGGAGAGTGATGAGGGTCATTACTCAGGATTGGGTGAGGTGAGAAGGGCTGATGGAGAGCAAGCTATACTTTTTACAAACAGGACGCTTTTGAGAAGGCTTGTGGAGGAGGCATCATTTGCTTGAGTCTGCTCCCTCAAGCTCATTCTTTTTTTTCTATTCACAACCATTAATTCCTCAGCCGTGCTATTTCTTCATACCTCCTTCTGCTTGGCAAGACTAGATCATGCTGGCAGACACACTCGCTTAGCTGTATTGTCCTATCTATAGAATGCATGTGTACTTTGAAGAACTGAAAGCAAAAGGGAAACCAGGGCTCCTCGTCCAAACTCATTATAGACCTCAAGGCAGCAGCCGCAGATTTTGAAGACCAAGATCCCAGTTTTCTACAAAGGCATGCATGCCCAACAGCTGACTGCAGTCTGGGGACAGAGTCATAATGAAATCAAAGTGACTTAAGTGCTGCCTTCCTCTCTCGGGGCCCACAAACCCACACTGGCAGGGAGCCTTGGCTCTGCTTTCTGTCTTCTACTTCTTGCTGGACCTGGAGTCCACCATTTCTCAACAGCCTTCTGAAAGGCAGCCCAGCCTCTTCCGCTGCCCTGAAAGGCTAACCCAACCCACTGTGGATAGCTAAAGCCAGCATGCATCCTCATTATTCAATAAGTCTTCTTGCACAGTGAGTTTATTTCGTGTGTTCTCTCCTGGCTACCAGAAGTTCCATTCTCATTGGCCTGATGCACTGTGAGGGAACTGTGAGGGCCTCTTGAAGAGTTGGCATCAGGCTTTGGAGCTGCTGACTCTGTTGCCTTCTCAGGCTGCAGCCCATTCCTGCACTAAGATGGATCTTCTTGTTTTGTCTGCCCCATCAGTAGACTACACAGTGGGCATCTGTGGAGTTGCCTTGTAGTAGCACGTTACTCCTGTGTTCTCATTCTCCACTACACTTGCAAAAGCCCTAGTGGTAACCAGGGCAAAGGCTTTAATCTGGGTCTTATAAGTGAGGACACGGAAGGCTGAGAACTAACAATACGCACTCCACCCCCAGTAACTGCACTAGAATTGCCACCCAGATCACCAGACTCCAGTCAGCTCATCAGGCTTCCCATTACTGCTTTAGGATGTGTGTCCTTATCTGCCTCCTCGACCTTCTTCTGAAAGGAATTGACTAAAGCAGTGGTTCTCGACCTGCTTGATGTTGCAACTCTTTAACACAGCTCCTCATTTTGTAGTGACCCCCTGACCTCAAGATTATTTTGGCTAACACTTCATAACTTTACTTTTGCTACTGTTGTGAATCATAATGTAAATATCTGATGTGCAGGATATCTGACATGTGAGCCCTGTGGGGGTCACGACCCACAGGTTGAGAACTGCTGAGCTGTAGGGTGCTTATTCCCTAAGGTACCTCTTCACTAATGTCCTTTACCTTAACATCGCCCAAGATTTTGAAGACTAGAGGCATCGAAGTCAATTGACTTCTCACCCAGACAGTATTACCATAAAGATACAAAGGTAATTCTTAAACACGTACATATTCTGGCATGAGCAAGTAGGAGAGACAGAATGCAAAAGAAACTATAAGCAATGTGCTTGTAATGCTCTTTCATTAAATATTAATTCTATTTCTTTCATTTTTATCGTGGTAAGATATATAGACGTCAGCATCGTTTCAAGGATTTATACGTACAATGTTCTCTGGCATTTGTGCATTCACTGCGCTGTGCAGCCACCTCACTTTTCACCAAGGCAATTGAGCCTGTTAAGGTTGCTCCCCATCCTTCTCCCCAAGACCTGGCAGCTAACATCCTCCTTCCTGCTCCCAGGAATTGGACCAGCTTGCTTTCATTTTATGATGAAATCACACACAGTATTTGTTGTTTTGTGACTATTCCAGTCATCATCATGCCTTCAAGTTCGGTCCTTATTGTAACCTAAGAGTTTTCTTTAAGGCTGAGCCATAAGCTGATGGATGTTTGTGCTGCATTTTGTTTACGACTTCATCCATTCCCGGATGGCTGGGTGATTTCACCTTGTATCTATTGTGAGCAATGCTTTGATTAATATGTGTGTACAAACACTGGCTCCAGACCCTGGTTTCAACTGTTTTCTGTAGGTACTGAAATTGTTAGGTCATACATTAAGCCTAGATTAAACTTTTTGAGGAACACCCTTGCTATTTCCTATAGTATCATTTTCTATCCGTATCAACAGTGCACAAAGATTTCAATATTTCCATATTTGTGCCAACACTTAGTATTTTCTATTTTTAACAAAACAAGTGCAAAATGGCCATTCATTGATTCTATTCGTTACTCTTGTGTGGTGTTAAGGTAAAGACATTATTAGTGAAGAAGTACTAGGGAATAAACCCTACAGTTCAGCGGTTCTCAATCTGTGGGTCGTGACCCCAGAGGGGTCTCATGTCAGATATACTGCACATCAGATATTTACCTTACAATTCATAACAGTAGCAAAAGTACCGTTGTGAAGAGTTAGCCAAAATAATCTTGAGGTCAGGGGGTCACTATAAAATGAGGAGCTGTGTTAAAGGGTTGCAACATTAGGCAGGTTGAACATTGATTTGTCTACTCATCCATTCCTCATATTTGATCTATTAGATCATATTGCATCATTACTTTGTGAAAAATCAGAAAAGAAAAGCAATTCTTGTCTACTAGAAATTCGGGGCTTTATCTATGAGGCGAAGACACTAAAACTTAAAATCCTTCAGAGCTACCTACATCCACTCCTTCCCAAACCTGCAAGCCAATCCCCTGACCTTGCCTTACAATGACTTCACATCCCTCTTCATGCCTCCTTCCCCTCCTCAGCCCCTTCCATTTGAAGGCATCTAAACTGGGTTTAACTTAGAGAGAAAGGAAGAGCTCTATTGAAGCTACAGCCCTACCATCCTCTTTGTGAGCCCTCCTTGACAGGAGGTTTGAGGTCAGACACTGAAGAACCCAGAACTTTGGAGCCAGGTGCTGGGATTCTGTGCTTCTGCTTTGCTAGTTCATGGCTAAGCTACAGACTTCCCACAGGAAAAAACAATCACCTAACCCCTCTTCACCTCTTCTTTTCTCTCTGAGTTGCATGAAAGGTTAGGCAATTTAATTTAGGCCCTCACCTGCATGACATCTGTCCAACGAGCTCGGCTCAGTGACAAGCACTTTCTGAACCTCAGAGTACTCACCGGCCTCAACAAGTGCTTAGCTTGAGACAGAGTCAGGGTTAGATGACTAGTGCCTAAGCCCTAATAACAGAGCACACTGGGTAACACTGGGACTGCACCATTCCTCAGACATCCCAACCCCTGCTGCCAGCTGGGGTCACTTAGCCTTGCTCCGTTTTTGCTCTAAAAGGCAAGCACAGGGGCCTCTTCCTGGGCTTCCCATGTAAAGCGCTTAGAAGATAACAGAGCTTGTTGCTTTCATTGCTTTTTTGCAGAAAGCAGAAACATGGAAGACAAATGAGTAAATCAGCTACTGTCCCCTGCCTGACGGTATGTCATTCTCTCTCTTCCTAAGGCCCACTCAAAGAAGGATTTCTAGAGACAAGCTGTTCCTGTGACGGAGATGTATGGACAGAGTTCTAGTCAACACATTCTCTCCATTTTGGCTGTCTGATTCCCCCTTCCTAATAGACCCCTAGCTCCTCATACTTCCCTGGGCAGCTATGGACCGGCTTCTGGTGTCTGTCCTCCACCTCAGTACAGAAAGGATGATGTGGGCAGCAGAACCCTAGGATGACATCCTATGAACCCTGGAATCTAAGGGACTGGCTTCCCCCAGAACAACACTTCTGTTCATGGACGGGGAAAAAAAGCTGACAGCCATCTCTGCTGGATCTTGGGTCTACCTGGTCATTCTCCATCCAGATAGCACTTGCTTCCAGAACCAGTGTCACACACCACAGAGCTATACCTCTGAATGGACACTCGGTCCCTCATTTTCCCTACTGGATTTGCTCAAACACAATTCTCTTAGCCCAGCATCCATCTTTAACAACAACAACAAAGTGAAGTCTTATATTAACTACTTCACTATTTCTTTTTTAAATAATTAGAACTACTCTGAAATGAGTCGATGATTCACTCAAAAACTTTGCATAAATACAGTCACATCAAAGAATGTGACATTTTTACTGTACCAGCTATCCCTCCACAGGAAAGAAATGTCATGAAGATTGAATTTTGTAGACAGGAGAGAGAAGGCATGAAAGTGGGAAGGTATCTAGATTTTTTTTTCCTGTGTAGAAGGTACAGCTACTAGACTTTTAGTGCAGCTTCAAAGAAAATCTCCCCAAGAAAAAAATATAGAGATTTGAGATCAGCATTTGTGTAGCAAGAACAAAGCCCGCACGGCCTCCTCACCTATCGCACATCTCAGGAACTGTGCCTGTCAATATTGTCCATGTCCAATATTGCATCTGCTAAACTATGTTGGGCAGCAAGCAAATTAATGTGTGAGGCTTTACTATGAATGCATAAAATATCTCTCTCTCTCTCTCTCTCTCTCTCTCTCTCTCTCTCACACACACACACACACACACACACACACACACACACACACTCTAATGCATTCTCCCTGAACCAACTTCAAGTCCAGATCTCATCTTACAGGTTAGGGTTCTTCGAAGTGTCAAGCCAACCATGAATATCAACTGTTTTGTGAGAGAGGAAGCTCTTGTTGAGCCATTTCTAGAAGTCTTACACAAGTGTTGGAGAGATGGCTCAGTTTAAGAGCTCTTACTGCACAATTGTAAGAGTAAGACTTCAAATCCCAACACCTGCACATGTGTGCACAATCTCTCTCTCTCACACGCACACACACACATAAAGACACACACACAAACACACACACATAAACACACATACACACACAAACACACACATACACACACACACACACACACACACACAAATACACATTTTTAAAGGAAGTATTTCTACCAGAGATGGAGCAGATTTCAAAGACCATAGAACACGAACCTCACCCTCTTTCTATTACATCTTCCTGGAAGTTTTACCCTCAATCACCACACCCAACTTAAGGATGAGACTTGACTGGTCCTTAGTTACATACATCCCTGGACTTGACTGCGCCTAGAAACTGTTCAGGGCCGACAAGAGTTAAATAGAATAGGTAAGCAGATTTCTTTTCTAACCAGACTCCATTAGAAGAGAGAAATACACAGGAAGGAGGGTGAAAAGGAGGGGAGAGGATGAGAGGAGTCAGAAAGTGGAAGCCGAGAAGAGAGGATCTCTGGAGACACAGAAGATTTATTGCTCTATGAATTATGAAGATGGCCTGAGAATCCAGTAGCCATTGAGGGAACACACCAATGGTGCAGACAGAATCCATCCATCTCCATCCTCCAGGCTTCCCCACCTGGCCTATCTGTGATTTCAGGGATTCCAGATGTGCTATCTAATAGCCGGGTAACATGATGTGAAGGGACAGGTGATGCACAGGCTGGCTTAGCCAATGCTTGCCATCACTTGGCAGCCCACGCTCCCACTGCTATTCCTGTGGGTGTCCGCCAAGTTGTGTAAACAGCTGCTGAGGTTTAAGGCATCAATTATGGTTAGAAATTTTCTCTGTGGAGCACTTAGACCTGATGTTTCTAGAAAATAGCAGTGTCCATGTGCTAGCTTGAATTTTTACCCGTCATTTAATTGGGGACTCAGGTATGAGCATTTGAGAACAATGAGTGCCGGGTACCTCCCCTGCAGGGCTATGAAGTTGAACTTTGAGTCATCCTCTCTAACTGGAGCTATTCCCATGATCCCTAGCTTGCTGATTTCCCTGGCCCCATACTGTTGCTTGCCATCATTCAAGTGTGTGGCTTCCCTAACAGTGTTCCCAGAAATTCGCACTCAGTTGGCCCCATCATTCATAAAGCCTGTGAAGCAGCCCTTCAAATAAGACCCAATGCCTGTTCTCTCATTGTGTACCCACCTTTAGAGCCCTGACTAGTTCTCATCCCTTGGCTATCAGAGTGATTCTTCTCAAGAAGAAATCCAATACCATCAGAGGAAGTTTTGAGTAGTTCTGGACTCAGAACAGCCTGGGTTCAAGTCCTACCTCTGCCACTTCTGAGTTGTCTGCAGCCTTTAGCAATATGCCTAACCTCTCTGTGGCTTGTGTTTTCTTATTAGTCAAATACAGATGATACTAAAAACAGGTATGGGCATCCGGTCGTGAGACTGAAGGAAGTCAATGTACACAGTCTTAGCATGCTAGGCATTTAGAACAGCACATGGATTATGGTGAGAATACTCAAAGATCCTTAACTGGAGTAATAATGACTTTCTTAAGGAGCAAGTTAACAGCGCCTGTCTCTGCAGCTCCATTTCCGTGCCCATTAAGCAGGATGAGTTTAAGGACCTGTGCCCCTGCCTCACACGGATCCCACTCAAGAGACTCCCTTTGTCTCTTCCTTTTACCCCTTTTTTGTGCCTCCCTCCCTTCCTCTCTTCCTTGCTACCCCCACCACCTCTGCCATGTTGTTCTGAGGTGACTATTGCTTGGAGTGTATGGAAATAGAAGGGAAAACAGGGTAGGTATCAAAATGGCTCTCCATCTTAACCAAGATTGAAGCCCAGCAATAGCCCTGTCCCATCCCCACCGCCAACTCATCCGCCTCTCAACAGCAAACTCCCCCACCCCCGGGTCTGATCCATAGCTTTAAATGTTTTCAGGGATTTCCTTGCCCTAGCTCATCCTCAGCTTTCATTTTAACAGAAAAACAGGCAGAAGGGGAGGCAAAATCAAAATCAGACTTGAAAAGCCAATGTTTTTTTTTCTGACTAGGAAATGCTATTGGCTGAAGTAGATTGAAGCCCACAACGGTGCCTGCTTCGCTCACCTGTCATTCTAATGACCTCTTAGAGGCCCACAATCAGAAAAGCCAATCCGCTGTCTTTGTAGCTGAACTCTGGGCCAGCAGAGGCAGAAAGGCCAATGGGCCTGCCCCCTGGGCACCGTAGCCACAGCCAGTTAATTGGGGGCAGCGCATATCTGCAAGCAGGAACAGAGATGAAGATGAGGACGCCAGGGACAAGGGCTCAGGGGAAGACAACTACTTTTGTGAAAAGAGCCTCTCCCCTTCTGTCCTTCTGCCAGTCCAGGTGTGAGAGGTCTGACTGGGCATGGAGGAGAGGCCTCTGCTGGCAGGAAAATTCTGTCTCTGGATTTAAATCAGCCAGAGGCTGCTAAGCACTGGTAAATGTCATTCAGCTGAGAAACAGCCAGCCATACAGCTATCAACATACTCATGCGTGTCAGGGAGCTGCGGGTGATCACACATTCCCAAAAGTACATGCATGGCCGGTAGTTATTCTTGCTAAAAATCAGAAACTGTTCTAAGCAGTCATTCTCAACCTGTGTGTCACACCCTCTGGGAGCCAAACAACCCTTTCACAAGGGATTGCATGTCAGAGATTCTACGTATTAGATACTTATATTATGATTCGCAACAGTAGCTAAACTACAGTTATGAAGTATTAGCGAAAATAATTTGATGTTTGGGGGACCACCACAACATGAAGAACTGTATTAAAAGGTCTCAGCATTAGGAAGGTTGAGAACCACTGCTCTAAGACAATGGCACAGATTTTAGGGAAGTTGGCTGTGGTTATATGCACAGGGGTGAGACAGGAGTGCCCTAGTTAACCAATGACAGTGAATGCACTGGACTAAATCTGTAGAGCACGGAAGCTAGCCTAAGATGGTGATTTCTATGATTAATGCTAAGATTTCATCCAGAATGCCACAGAGAACCACTGATGGCTTTTGCAGATGACACACACATGAGCACAGATGTACTTAAAATCTTTCTGACACCATTGCCTATGATCCTTTGGTACAGGAAGTCGGTAGTGCTCCTCTCAACATGAGAAGGACTGAGGATTGAGTTAGTAAATGCCTTAGTACAGTCCCAAAGCTGTTTCTGCCCAGAGTAGTTTTGAACCCAATGTTTGGCTTTGTGCATACCACCTGGCAGATGGAACCAACTTGCTGCCTGTTTCAACACCTTCTCGAGGATTCTCTCTTGCCCGGTAGTCACAGGAGCTCTCAAGCTTCTGAAGACAAAGGTTGGTAACAAATGGGACCATGGTTTTCTACAAAGATGCTACATACCGCATCTCATTGAAAGGATGGTGTACTCGCTGGGAGCCTTCTTAGCTTGTGTCAGGAAGGGAAATTGGTTCTGCGTTCTCACTCATTCGTGATGAACAGGTGCTCAGTACTGAAAACACCACATGGAGAAATTTGGAAGGCCAAGCTCAACCGTGAGGATATGTGTTTGCTGGTTACCTGAGTCAAGAGGGTAATGGATATGTGTATGCCAAGTATTTGCTAGTCCTGGGTCACTGGAATAAACTTGGGAGCTCCTGTCTCTTTGGAGTTATTTTTCATTCATAGAAAGAATATGCAGTGTGTGACCATCTTGCTCCAGCAGACATCAGGATGTTTGGCCTAAGTACCTTTCTGGGTATGAAGCTACATGTTGCATGCTAAGTGTTAATAATACTACAATGCCTGGTTCTTTTATAGTTTTTAAATCTATTTGGCCCACCCTTTCTTCTGAAGCCCTGTTCAGGGTTGGATGCAATTTGCTTCTCTGTCCATTAGAAGGGGTTATGTCCAAAGCTATGCTCGGCTTGCTAGCTCCAGGCAGTCCACCTGTGGCAGGTGTGCCTTCCTGTGCTAAGGCTCTGGTCAATTGCTGGACTATTTTCTTGCCTTCCTGAAAATCCCTTCTGCTTGAAACACCATAAGGCACAACTAGCCGTCTATGACTTGGTGGTCGTCCTTAGGAAGCTGAGTGGAAAAGGGAGGGGGTGACTCCAGGTCAGAAGTACAGGGCGGTGGGGTTTTGAGCAGGTGAAAAGTTGACTAGAAAATTGTACCATCAATATGAGCAGACAGGCTAATGAAGGCCTGCGGTCTGAAGGTGCCTATCCGTCTTACTCCTCTGCCTTCACAGGAGACAGCGTATGCTAATCAAGATGCTCCAGCCTAGACCAGGGCAAGTTGTGGATGAGACTCTATTTAAATATGGAGGGAGTTTTCTCAACTTTGATCAAATGATGACCCTTCAGCCTTTGAAGTCTCTATGGACAAAGCATAGGTACAAAGAGAACTGAAATGGAATTGGTCAGATTGTAAGAGAGAGAGAGAAGGCTTGAATATGGCTAAAGAATGTTACATGCATATGTGGAACTATCACAATAAAACCTCTTATTTGACATAGTTAATATATGCCATTCAAAATAAATAGTATATGCTGATTAAGGTGGTACACATCTTTAATTCTGGCACTCAGGAGGCAGAGGCAGGTGGATCTTCCTTTGTGGTTCAAGGCCAACCTGGTCTATATAGTGATCTCTAGGCCAGCCAATAGTATACAGTAAGACAGTAAGTCTGTATCTCAAAATAACAACAACAACAACAACAATAATAATAATAAAGGCAATGAGACTGATAGAAAGGAGGAAGTTAAAAGGAAAGAAAACATTTCATGTATGTGTCCATGAGACAGGGACCAACATCCACTGTTACCTGTATTCCTAAGTACAGCCATGTTTAGCAATATCAGCATCAATAATTACGGACAAGGAAGTAGGCCTGCATAAGTAGTGTGTAACAGTGTCAAGAAAAACCATGGGTCCATCGACTTCCAAGCCTTACAAGCTGTCATTTGAACCACACTGCTTTCATGATGAGATGGAGACAAAATCCAAGACTCCTCCTGTTCCTGCGATGGACAGCCTTGTGGATGCCAAGACTGATTCTTGAGAAGGTACCGGTGAGAAATGAGAGCAGTGCAGTGTCTACATCTTAGGAAGGCAACATAGGTTCTAGAAATTTTGCCGATGAAGACTCATCCTTGTGCTACTGAGAACCTTCTTCAGAGATGGATGCCTGTGCCTACTTGTCTAGGCTGGGGCAGTAAAGTCAACAAGACCTAAGCTAGTAGCCCCCTGACTACTCTCCACCTCTGGGATCCTTTCCGTCCCAAACTCTCAGAGCATGAGAGATGCTCATCTAGACATCTGTGTGATGGGACACACATGGGGGATTGCTTTGCGGACTGGATGGATCTGTGGATGACGGGGAGGATGGTAGGTGCAGAGCCAGTGTGGCACTTTCGTTGTGAGTTGAGTCTGTCTGCTGAGATGTGCCGCTCGTTTTCTTTCTGAGAACCCTGAGGACTGGGACCCTAGCTTGAAGAATCATCAAGGTGTTTTTGAACCAAAGGAAACCTCAGAGAGGCTTTTTGATCCAAATCCTGCATTTGACAGTGGACAACAACTAAGCTCAGTTGTCCTAGGTCACGTGGAATGCAGTACCCTGATGCCTTAATACCCGTCCTGCATTTAAGGCACATGGAAAACTGCCTTTCAGCCACAATCGACTTACTACCTCTGCTGCCTTAGCCTGTGATGATAATGATTTTTCCTTCATTAACCTATCAGGAGTTTAAGAAGCCACATCAGAATATGGGGGAAGGCTTTGTTGTGGCTGCGGCTCTTGCTTATGGTTGTCCCCCCACCCCCACCCAACAGGCTTCCATCCCTCCTCTCTTTCTCTCAGTTTTTAATAAAGTTTTATGTTGTTGTGGGTGAGTGGTTTGCCTGTATCCTGGCAAGTGTTTTGTCAGCTTGACACAAGCTAGTGTTATTTGGGAAGAGGAACTATTTTTAGCAATTTTTGAAAATTTTATTTATCTGTTTATTTTACATCTCAATCACAGTTTCTTCTCCCAGATCCTACCACCACCACCTCTGTTCCTACACCCCCAATCCACTCCTCCTTCAATTCTGTTTAGGAAAGAACAGGTCTCTCATGGGTATAAACAAGACATGGCATTATCAAGTTGCAGTAAGACTAAGCACCTCCCCATATATTACTGGGCAAGGCTACACAGTATGAGGAGTAGGGTCCCAAAAGCCAGTAAAACAGTCAGAGACAGCCACTGTTCCCAGTTATAGGAGTTCCACAAGAGGACCAAGCTACACAACTGTAACATATATGCAGAGTGCCTAGGTCAGTCCCGTGTAGGCTCCCTGGTGTTGGTTCATACTCTGTGAGTTCCTGTGCTCCCAGATTAGTTGATTCTGTGAGTTTTCTTGTAAGGTCCTTGACTCCTCTGGCTCCTACAGTCCTTTCTCTGCCTCTTCTGAAAGATTCCCCCAAGCTCCGCCTAATGTTTGGCTGTGAGTCTGCACCTGTTTCCATCCGTTGTTGGATGAAGCCTCTCTGGGCTAAGCATCAGCCCCAGCACAGCCCATGGACAGGAGAAACTGTAGGTCAAAGGCTATATGGCTGGGATGGTTTCCGACTCTCTCCAATGGAGATGGCTAGCTCAGGCTTATGGTCACTATTACTAGAAGTCTTAGCTTGGGTCATCAATGTAGATTCCTGGGATATTCCAATGCACCAGGTTTTTACCTGACCCCGAGTGTCCCTGCTCCTCTCCAACAGTCTTTTTTAGTACTCTCTACCTCTGCCCCCCTAACCTGTTTGCTCATGTTCCCATCCTAAGTTTCCTCATGAAATCTCTTCCATATCCCCTTCCCAGAGAGATCCAAGCATCCCATGAACCCAAAACTTTTTATGTAATTTATTTTTATTTTGTGTTCATTGTTGTGTTGCCCACATATATATCAGTGCAAGGATGTCAGAAACCCTGGAAGTGGAGTTATAGACAGTGGTGAGCTGCCACATGGATGCTAGGAATTGAACTTGGGTCCTCTGGAAGGGCAGCCAGTGCTCTGAACCATTGAGCCATCTCACCAGCTCCCAAAAAGGACTTTCAGTTGAGAAAATGCCTCTGTGGACAGACACACTCCTGAGCCAGGGTTTCTAGGAGCTGTAAGAAAGCAGACTGAGCAAGGCATGAGGAACAAGTCAGTAAGAAGCATCCCTCCATGTTTTTTATTCAGTTCCTACCTCTAAGTTCCTGCCTTGACTTCCCTTCATGTTAGACTGTTAGATCTGATCTGGACTAGTGACATGAAATAAACCCCATTTTCTACCAGGTTGTTTGTAGTCATGATGGATTTTTTTCCCACAACAATAGAAATCTGGAGATAGCCTACATGTATGCCTATCCACCACATGTGTGCCTATGCCACAGAAAAGGGTGTTGAATGGTTGTAAACTCCCACTGGGTACTGAGAATTAAACCCAGGTCCTCTGGAAGAACAGTCAATGCTCTCTCTTATAGCTGAGCCATTTTCTAGTCCTATTATTTCTCTTTCAACTACACAAACCCTGATCCAATTTTCTTGAGAGGAAGCCAAGAAATTAACAGCTTTGCTGGGCCGTGTGAACAACAGTCATCTTTACAGAGAACATGGAAGAGCACTCAGTGCTGTAGTCATTTGTGGCATGCCATCAGCCAACAATGTAAATTAAATTAATTAAAAAGCATTGTATATTTCCAGTTCCAGCATGAGATTCACTCATGACCATGGAAATTTTGAATAATGGATAATAGTCATCTCTAATTTCTCAACATATGCTTTTTTCACTTACACAGCTGTGAAAAAGTTGTATTTATATTTTTGTTGATGCATAATTTCCATCCTGAAAACAGAATTCATATTAGCATTAAACTTCCAACAGGTGTCATTGATTTAATTTCTTCTTCTTCTTCTGGTGAGCTGGAATAATCCACTCTTTGGCAGGAAGTCAGTATTTTGTCTCAATCACTTTTACATCCTTAAGCATTATTTTCTACTTGATAAAACACATCCTCTCCAGGCTTCATTATTTCCAGCCTGGTGTTATCTGATTGAATATTTCAATCATGAAAAACTTGGCATATTTACTTCCCATTGGAGACCACATAGAACTATGACATGGGGTTGTTGATAGTGTTTTAAAGGTTTTTTCTGAGGGATACACATGACTTTAAATGACCCAAATGAATTCTAAGACTGGATTCTTTTTTCCTTTCAACTATTAATTAAAATGTTCTTTTAGATGCAAGGTAATCACACCAATTAAACTGCTTCCTGCATTTCATTCAAGAAAGCCTTTAGAGAAATGAAGCGTTCCCACAAGAACCTGCTGGTTTCTTCAAAAGTGCTTTTTTCTCTGCCCAGAAAAAATAAATAATAAATAAATAAATAAAATTTTAAAAGTATCTTGGGGCTGATGAGCTGCCTCTTCTGACTGTGGCCTTGCTAAGTGTTCCAGACTGACTTCTGGATTTGTCTCAGGGAGGGGCTTCTCCCCAGCAAAGCCTTTGTGTTTCATCACCAAAGTGACACTTTCCCACCTGGACTATAGATAGTGTGGCTTTGTCTACAAAATTTCACATTATCTTTTAGACAGAAAACATAGCAAAAATAATAAAGAGTTGGGATTCTAAAGCTAGATTTCTCGGGCTCAAAGCCCAGCTTTGCATATACTGTATAATATTGAATAAAATATATAACTTCTCTCTGCCTTAATTTTTGCACTGTGAAATAGAAGAAATAATTATACTTACGTTGTTGGTTATTTATAAGATTTCAATGAGACAGTATATGGTAAGTACTCGGGATACTGAGTGAGCAAGTGAGCGAGTGAGCAAGCGGCAAGCACATAGCTAATGATTGACTTTTCTTAGTTATTATCGACTGTATTGTACTTATCTTGAGTTTTCTCCTCCTCCAGATGATGAGTCTCTTAAGAGACGGAATATGGCTTTACATGTATGTACCCCAGGTGCCTAATACTGTTCCTGGCATATAACCAATGCTTAGGAACAGATGTAGGTTGGGTGAATGAATAAATCAATATAGACAGACAATCTGGAAGCCACTAAGCAGAGGCATGTCCTGTTTCTGTTATGCAATGTAGTTGCCATCCTTTGACAGTTCTTACCCTATTGGGCTCTAAGGATCTGCTTTCTCCCCGCCCCGCCCTCCATCTCACCATGACAATCTACAACATGGGGTGAGTATTTGCTACACGTTTGCAAGCAGGGCTGAGTCCAACACCCACACTCTGGTGGCCTGACTCGTTCTATTTTACGTTCCTTTACCATTGCCAAAATGCATATCCATTGATCAGATTTCTAGCATTCATCACAGGCGGGCACCAGATGGATCTGAATAGTTTCCGTAACAACCAATTTGCATTTGGACTCTGCTCCAAAATGCCTTCCCATTATAGCATCCCTTTGCCTTCCATGCACTCCATCCTTTTTCAGTCTTTTCTGAAGACCATACCTCTGATTTTGGAAACCGTGGATCAATTTGATAAAACTGAGCCGCCTGGAATTAGAACAAGGAATATTTTATTGCCAAAGCATGACTTGCTCGTGTATTTCAACCTACACCGTGTCACAAAGTGTGTCACTATAATCTTCCTTTGCAGACAGCCCCCCCACACCCCAGAGATAATTCCAAGACTGAATTTCCCTTTGCACTGTTCCTAAGGCCTCATGTTTGGGTGATATTGCCCAGTAAGTACAGTTTTTAAGCCAAGAGCTTCCTGTTAGAGTTGTTAGGCTTATTTGAGACGCATGTTAGGTTTCATGAACTTAAATGAAGAGTAAGTAATAAATTCATAGGAGAAATTGGGTTAGTATGTGATTAACATCATGGCTGATGCAGATGGGTGTACCGATGATGGAAACATGTGCTTGGATCATGATGAAATGCATATTAGAGGCCCTGGAGCCAGCCCAAGGAAATCTGCCCAAAATGGCTCCATCTCTGTCAGCTTTAATCTGATTAAAAGAGAGTGTGCTTTAATGTACCAAGAAAAATGCTACTGCCTGAAATAATCAAGTGACACTCTCCCACCCATTGAGATATTAGGAAAATACCCATGTCTTATTGTGGCATTTTGGGAAGTCTACTAGACTCTAGAGTAGAGGCTATGGGTTCAAGTTTCGTCCCAGTCACCAGCTTACTCAGTGCCATCACCACAGGGTCTTAGTTCCTACATCTGTAAAATCAATGTACTGGGTACCACTAATGATTTTCAGTAGTTTTTTTTTTCTTCCTTTACAGCACAACTGAAAAATTATATTCAGACGCTCCCATGCGCAATCTCAGGGTTCTGCACAATTACCCACCTGCTGGTGCAGCTCAGTCCCCTCTTTCTGCTCAGATGAGCCTGTCAGGAAGCCTATGAGAGAGACTGACATTTCAAAATAATCTTGAATCCTGCCCTGCCTAATTTATTTAAAATAGTCCAAGGCAAATAATTTGGAATTTTGAGTGGATTCTTCGCTTTAGAAGGTGATTTGCTCTGTAATTTCCAAAAAGTGTATCTTTAAACCCTTGTTGTGCTTTTCCAGACTAAATGGAGTTTACAGTCTTTTCTGATATTATTATTTTGTTTTTCTGAGAGCAAATCAAAGGACCAGAAGAGAACGCATGTGGCGTGGAGTCTTTGGCTGTTTGAAATGAAGTACAGAGGAATGCATGTTTGTTGGGAGCCCTCACTTTGATAGAGTTTCTCTTTTCCCCTTGGAAAGTGACCGGTTACAGCAATCCCCTAATTTTAGGCTAAGGCATGTGAAGAGACTCAGTTCAGCAATGATGTAATAGCACCATCACTTAGGGCAAGATGGGTTACTTTTTAAAGTTTAACATAGTTAGTACTTGACACAAAACAATAGTGAGGTATACTTTGAAATGTTTCATTGTATGATGCTTATCTGTGGGAATATAAAACAAATAATTGTAGTACAATAGTTATTAAAATTCTGAGTAGTAAAAGAGAGGAAGAAGGTGCTAATAGTCTATTAGATATTAGTGTAAAATTTGGATATAAAATTGGCTTGAATAGCGTTTCATTTGTAACACTATGCTAGTATAGATAACCTGAAAAACATGTGGATGGGATAAAGTGTAAATCCAAGATAGAGCTCATGAAAAAGGGAAGGAGGGTACAAGAGTATTCACTGAAATAGAGAGCCCAAACTCCAAATCAGCAAGTTGGAGTAGTGACAGAGGAAAATTCAGAGCTGAAGAACTTCCAGTTCCAAAGTCTTGGTCACCTATTGGTCACCTATGTTTTAAGCTTACATTGAGGAAAGAGACTGGTACCTACGCTATTTAATATTGGAGTTTAAACTTTTGATAAAACATGGTAAGTAAACCTTGCCAATCAGGGTAGACAACAGTGAGTCATAGATAATAAAATTATTTTCCTTTAGAATTAAAAAACCTTGAAAATGGATTATAGAATTAAATGTGTACTATTCCAGAGTAAGACATTGTTGATCAAGCCACAATTAACACTAATATACCTTGGGTAATTAGATACTTCTGGAGCTTGACACCTGCAAAGGGCATACAGTAGTCTCACAGAGAAAATGAAATCAAATCCAGTGCTGGGAAACACACAAGGAAACAAATCCATACATAAGGTTCAGTAGCCACTAGTCAAGAGTAAATATCCAAGCCCTCTGAGTTATAGAGTAGCTGAACAGAGATAACAAAGGGGAATGTTTGAAGTAATAAAATCACTACAGAGAAAAGAGATTTCAAAAAACAGAAAGTTGTGCTCATTAAAATAAAGTTAATAAGTGTGTTAAGCAGTAATATGGAGTGTTGAAAATATGGGTCTAATCTGTAGAAACTCTACACAAGGGCTGGCACGATGGACTAGCAGGCAAAGGTACCTGCTGCCCAACCTGAAGACCTCAGCATGATATCAGGACCTACGTGCTGGAAAAAGAGAACTAATTCAAACATAGGGTCCTCTGACTTTCACAGGTGCACTAAATCACAAGTGAATACACACACACAGAAAGAGAGAGAAATATATAAATATATAAATGTAATTAAACCTTTTAATAAAACAATGAAGAAATCACCATAATTTTTTTATATTTATGTGGACAGAAGGAAAAAAATGAAATTTCCTGAAGCATCAACATGTCAGAGTCACACCTGGTAGCCAGTTCAGTAGGAGGACGGAACTAGTGAAGCGTTTGCATAGCGCAATGGGAGATGATGAGAATCATCCCATTCTCCAAGTTCAGCTTCCTCTAGAGTCAGATAGAAAATTACACATCAATCGGCACGGAACTCGCCTTTGCCTTACTGTCTTGAGTTGTTTCTTTTACCACTGCTCATCTTCAGAAACTTATATTTCACCTGATTTTCCTGTCAGACCCAGTAGGTGATGATAAGTCAAATGCAGCTCGCTCAAAAACCCCTGTGCTGCCTAGGGTTGCTTCATATTTGAGCATGGTGTCGCTAGCCGCACATCTGAAGGTTAGAATAATCATTATTCAAACTGAGTTACATCATCGTTTCCAGCTTATGCTGCAGTCTAGGTCACAAAACCAAAGGCCACCAGTGGCCAGCCAGCAGGACTAGCCAGCAGTGACCCAGAGCGGCTGAGAGGGCAGCAAAAACACAGTGGTTTGTGGCCTGAGGGAAGGGCTTCTGTTGATTATTGGAGCCCAGGAATTCAGGTCTAGTCTTGCAAAATCCTTCACTTTCTTGAAGAAACCAGAAGTCTGGTTCTATGAGGACATACCAGACTTGTCAAAACTAACTCAAAATGTTTTCCTAAGTGTCTTCCCTATGTGAAGGCTTACCACAGTTCTAAGGGCACAGCTGTGACTAATGCATGCTCAGACTGTGGTAATGACGATGCGCCATGAGGAAAGGGTGGTCTTCCCTAAGTGTTATCTAGAGGACACCGGGGAAGTTAGAATGAGTTTTCCTAGGTGTTTGTTTTTTTTTTTTTTTGGCGGGGGGAGGAGGGTAGAAATGGATTACCTATATTCTTGGGGCTCGGCCTATAAAGATTAAGGGGCATAAGGAAAGACTGAAGATACATAACTATTCACATCATGCACTGTAAAGGGGGGAAAGGAGAGGATGGACTCAGTTGATCGTGAGGCAGCTGCAGACATGCTGGAGTTTCAGCCAAGCGAAGGAGTTTGTTCTGAACTTGAAGGTGGAAATATTAACAATAATTGGGGAAAGTATGTCAAAATAATTTTCAGGAGAAATATTACTTAAGAAAAAACCCACAGAAACCACTTGCCTGGCTCATAGGAACTCACAGAGTCTGAACCAAGAACCAGGGGGCTTGCGTGAGATGGACCTATGCCCTCTACATTTATGTGACAGTTGGGTAGCATGGTCTATAAGTGGCACTCCCAGCAAAGGGAGCAGGGGCCATCCCTGGTGCTTTGAATGACCCTTGGGAACCTCTTCCTCGTGCTGATCTCTTTGTCCGGGTTGAGTACAGTGGGAGGGGCTTGGCCTTCTGGCAGCTTGATATGCAAGGTTTTGTTGAAACCCACGGCAGGCCTGTCCCTTTCTGAATGATTACGGAGAAAAGGTGGGTTTAGGGGGCAACAGAGGGAAGGAGCTGGGAGGGAGTGGGAGTAGAGGAGGGAGGGGAAGCTGAGGTCACGATGTAAGGTAAATTAGTTAATTAAGAAAAAGAAAAAAGAAAGCTTGATGTACACAAATAAGAAGATCAACGTGCAGGCCATAAACCAACTGAGAGATGAGGATGATCTGAATTCAAAGGGATAAACGAACAGATTATATTGACGGTGCCACCAGAGGAGTGGGAAGAGAAAGAGTCAAATTAAGAAAGGAATAAGTGGCTGTTTCTGTAGCCAATAAGAAAAGAAGGGAACAGAAACTCAAGAGGAAGAAGGGGATGTGAAGTGGCTCTGTTTCTAAAGTGTCTATACTTACTTATAAAAAGCCAAGCAAAAGCTGGATCCAGCAATACATGTCCATATGTCTGTAACCCTAGCCCAGAACATTGACTAGTCAATGAGCTTCAAGTTCAGTGAGAGACCCTGCCTCAAAAATAAAGGGGAAGAAAAATAGAGGAACATGCCCAATGTCAGCTCTGGCCTCCACACACATGCATGCATTCATGCACTCTCCCACACTTTACAAATACATATACCACACCACATACACATACACACACACACATACAGATACACACATGCTTCATATATACACATACATGTACACACACATATGCACACACACATGCAAAAGAAAATAAGGAGAATACACAGATAGTGAAGAGGACAATAACGCTATTACATCCTTATCATTAATCTTTACCTGAAAATGGCCCATTATCACTTCAACTCTGAACTGATCCTCTTTGATGTTAATTCAAATCACATCTATGAAATAACAATTTTGTGTTTTGTTTTGCCTCCACCTCATCCCACCAATCCCACCTTGAGACTCTTGATCCACTACGGAGTTCAGGGGCATCAAGGTTATTTGTAAGATGAATGACCTTCAGCCCAATGTGATGTGCTTATAGACAAAGTCACTTCATGAAATTTCTTAACACAACTCCTGAACTTCTCAATAGCTTCCTCATAAAGTAAGAATGAGAATAATAACCAGAATTTTCTTTACAATGTTTTGAAATGTTACATGTACAAGACTTACTGTCAAGAAATAGACAACAGGGCTAGACAGAGGGCACAGTAGTTAAGAGTGCTTCCTGCCCTTCCAGAGGACCAGAGTCCATTCCCATCCCCCAAATCATGTGCCTTACAACCACCTGTAACTACAGCACCAGAAGATCCAGCGCCCTCTTGTGGCGCCTGTGGACATGCACACCTATGACATATACTCACCCTGATACACAAGCATACACATAAATGAATTTTTTAAATAAGTGAAAATAGAATAATATAAGAAGTACTTAATGATTTCCAATCAATGATATTGCCAAGGAAATAGATTCATGGTCAGGCTGTCCAGACACCCATGTCTGAGAGTCCTATGCTGAAGCATAGGCTTACTCATTCATATGCTTCTTATCTCATTTCTCAATCACTTACCACTCTATCCACCTGACTTGCCCATTCGACAATTACCGTGGTTAGACGTTAGGAACCATCAGAAGACATGCGTTGGTGGAAACATGAAAGAAAAGAGCAGTTATAGGAGTTTAGTGTGAGTGGCTCACAGAGCACCCAACCAAAGAAGAGCAAATACTTTGTTTTTCCTGGGCGAGAAGTCATTTGAAATGGGTCATTAAAATGTGGAAACATTTGCCAAAACCTGGATTGGGTCTGGTAGTGCAAGTCTTTTTCAGTCCCAGTACCATGGAGGAAGCAAGCAGATCTCTGTGAGTTTGGTGTCAGCCTGGTCTACCTAGTGACTTCCAGGACAGCCAAGGCTGTGTAGAGAGATCCCATTTCAAAGAGCCAAAATAAATAAATAAAATTAAGACCTGTGTATATAGTCAAAGAAAGTCTCTAGAGCAATGGCCTATGTGTGTACAAGTTTAGAAGGACTGTGTACTTGGATTGTGTGAAGGTGGAGCTAGGAGTCCATGGACTGTGACTCCATCACCAAGGAGATGGGGCATTTCTTATGACCGTGAAGGAAGCCCGGAGGCAGTTATGCAATGTGCTGAAGTTTACGGATTTTTGGTTTTTGGGTTTTTTTGGAATCTCCCTGATAGTAATGTGGACAAGAAAGAGTTGAGAAAGGCACAGGCTAATGGCAGGCCCTTGTAGTATATCTCAGTTCATCCTCTCAGGACTTTCTGTTGAGTCTGTACAACATGAAGGTATTTTCCAACCCTGCCCTACTTCCCTTCCAAACCTTTAACTTCGGTTCATGCGTATTATCTTAGGTCTCGAGATGTTAATGACTTTGACTAATTGTCAACTCTAGCAATTACAATGACTGATACCTCATCATCTCTCACAGTGAGCATTACTAATTAAAACTGTCTGTATGCGAGCTTTCCTAGCAATTGTCTGGCTTCCCAGCCCATACCAATTTTGTTTAAGACATGAGCTATTGTGCTGATGTGGTAAACTACGCCGGCAGGTTTATTATCCCGATTCTTATTTCCTAGTTCCACCTGTGAACCACGTTAGTGAAGATTATGAAGTGTTGGGAAAGAGGTAAAAGTAACTGAACTTGTGGTATTGGAAATATCACAAATTTGATTGATTGATTGAAGCACTCATTCACTCATTCATTCATCCATTCACTCATTTTCCCCTTACAGACCTGTTTTAAATTTTATTTGTTAATTTTACATTCCAATGGAAATCCAGTTTCCCACCCCTCCTCTCCTCCCATGCCCTTCCCCCACCTCCCCTCTACCACCACTCCTCAACCCACTCCTCCTCTGTTTCTGTTCAGAAAGGGGCAGGCTTCCATTGGGCACCAGCAAAGCATGGCATATAAAGTTGCAGGAAGACTAAGCACCATCCCTCTGGACAAGGCGATGCAGAGAAGGTTCCCAAGAGCCAGCCAAAGTATTGTGGACAGACCCTGTTCCCATTGTTAGGAGTCCCACAGATAAACCAAGCTACACAATTGTTACATATCTCTAGAGGGCTTAGCCCAGTCCCGTGCAGGCTCCCTGGTTGTTGGTCCATACTCTGTGAGTTCCTATGAACCATTTTAGTTGATTTTATGTGTTTTCTTGTCCTGTCCTCGATTACTCTGGCTCCTATAATCCTTCCTCCCTCTCTTCAGCAGGATTCCCCAGGCTCAGCCTAATGTTTGGCTGTGGGGTCTCTGCATCTGTTTCCATCAGTTACTGAATGAAGGCTCTCTGAGGAGAACTGGGGTAACCATCAATCTGATCACAGGAGATGACCAGTTCAGGCTACATATCCACTATTGCTAGGAATCTTAACTGGGGTCACCCTTGTAGATTCATGGGAGTTGCTCTTACATCAGGTATCTCCCCATCCCCTAGCCCCACCCCCTTTCCAGTCATTTCTTTCAGCACACCTCATGGGCCTTTAACAGATACCAGTTATGTGTTAGGAAGTGTGTTCAGTGCGAAGGAGAGACATGAGCAAAATGTAGTTGGAAGAACCTAGTGAGAACAGCACGCTTACAAAATAAATGTATACTCTGTGTCAATGCTGAAGAGGCCAAAATGGGAACTCTGCCTAAGGAGTACAGAGAGGTTACAGAGACAGCAGGCTTAAATGTGGACACCAAGCCATGGACAGCGATTGCTTTCTTTCACTGCTGCTGCCTGTCCTTCTCGGGTGAATGTGTGCAGAATATATGGGCACAGAATCCAGCCTAGGAATTAGACCCTGAACATCCCAGGCTAAACAGAAAGGGAAACCACGTCACTCTGTGGCATGAAGGATATTAATTCTTCAGTTGAAAGGAATGATTCACAACATACCTGGGACATGCTCCAGTATGGAGTGCCTAGGGAGGGTGGCAGACAACAAAGCTGCCTGGCGGTGCAATTACATACTAATTTAGCTGTAGGGCTGCGGTACACACAATGCCCTCAGCACTGGGAGTTGGTCAGCTGACTGTTTAACTATGTCTGATTTGTGACTCAGCCATTGACGTAGAGAGTTGCTTTGCCCAAGGCTAGAGACAGTTTGTCTTCAAGAGCTAATCCCAGTCCAGTGTCTTGTCTCTGTTTGAAAAGGGTAATCCCAAACCCAAAGCTCCCAACAGACCAACCATATGTCACACCTCAGATTCTCCCTCTGCTGGGTCCTGTCTCCCATGTCCTTTACAGAGCAGTCATTGGCCAACATCATGCCTAAGTTTCAGTCTCGAGGCTGTTCCCTGGGGATCTGATGTTTGCTAGTGTGGGAGACTTAAGAGTGCAGCAGATATGGCTACCAACCTCATGTCCATCACAGTTTTGTGGAAGTCAGGGCCTCAAATGCAATGCAGCACTTTATGAAACTGATAAGCCCACAAAACACCGAATACAGGAGGAGGAGGACTTTTAAGTGCACGCTATTAAATTGTACACATAAAATAAATAGGCCTTAGAAATGAGGATTTTCTGACTTCATAATGCCTTAGATAAAGAATGGAGGGCTATTAAAAACTGTAAAAAATCTTTCCTGTTAAAACTGCTGGACACTCAAGTACCATTTACCTTTTTAGGAAGTGATGGATTCACAGTCTCCCTCAGTGCCATATTCTAAGATAGCTTTTCTTAAGGTGAAATCCTTTCTTGTATCTTGCAGAAATATTTTCTCAGGTTCTGACCTCAACACTGATACAGATGGAATTGTCTCCCTTTTGAAGAATGCTTTTCGTTTATTTGAACATAAAAATAATTTACATGTCAAATCACTTTTTAATTTAGAAGATAATGTAAATTTGGACCTTGATTGGGTAGTTGTTGATGCCGAGTAATCTTTCAGTTGTGATAATAGTTTCTGTTCAGACTGCCCTTAAAAAGCACCACTGTATTTTCAACACACAAATTGAGCTACTTAGAGATGATATGATAAGCTGTGTTGGATTAACTCAAGATAATGCAGAGAAGAGATAAGTGGAAGCACACATAAAACAAGATTGCCTGTAAGTTATTGTTGAGACTGACTAATGGATGCCACTTTTTTGACACATGTCAAAATGCTCCAGGCTCGCAGGCATTGTGAGACACACCTGTGCAGTAGGCAGCCGGGATGTGCCGGCTATTTATTTGGCATTGGTGGGAGGAGGTATGCTTGTTTTGCCAGCTGAACACAAGCTAGAGTTACCCAAGAAGGCAACCCTCAACTGAGAGCAGACCTTCATCAGTTTGTGTGTATGCAAGGCTGTGGAGACATTTTTTGATTGGTGATTGATGCTTGACGATTGGTGAGGAAGAGCCCAGGACATTGTGGGTAGTGCCCCCACCCCAGCCCAGGTGGTCGTATAAAAAAGTAGGCTGAGTAAGTCAATAGGAACAAGTCAGGAAGCCCTGTTCCTCCATGGAATCTTCCTTAGTTCCTGCCTCTGGGCTCCTACCTTGAGTTCCTTGCATGGCTTCCCTCAATGGACTGTGATCCAGGACATATAAGTCAAATAAACCTGCTCCTTCCGAAGTTGTTTTTGGTCAATGTTTTTCACAGCCGTCGGAAGCAGAGTAGGACATGGGGTGGACGCCACCTGACTGCTGCTTACTCCTTTAGGAGAGCACTGTTCTGTCCAGACTCTGAACTGACCTCCTACAGGTCACTCTCACTTCATACTGACTTTTCCAGCTATGGAAATGCTCCGGAACGGAGCAGGGCAGGCCCGCTTTCTTCATTCAACAGCAACCAGTTCTTCATCCATTTTTGTGTCTCGGGCACTTTTTGAAAATTCTGATTTACAGAAGAATACCTTCTTATTTTGATAATTTCTTGAGTTTCTGCCCTTTGATTTCCATTGTGTTTTAGCCAGGACCAGAGTCCAAATTAAATATACTTTTCCTACCTTCTTTGACCATTGACTCTGATCATTTATTTGTATGCTCATGCTAACAAAGACCTCTGCTTACTGCATCTTGCTGAGGAGCCTTAACCAACACTGCTGAAATTCATGAACATGCATTACAATGTATTCAGCCCCCAAATGAGATGTTGAAGAAACTTAAAGTAAGCCCGTTTGGGGCCTAGGGTGTTCTGGATATAATTAAGAAGAGGCAATACTGGTATAAGGCATTTCCCTAATCCAAATTGTCAGGGGAGTGCATCCATCTGAAGACACAGGAAGAAAGTTGCATGATGATGAAGGTACATACTCGCCCAAAGCTGCAAGCCAAGAGCTGCCAAGGCATCAAGTAGCTAGGAGGAGTTAAGGAAGGACTCATTCTCTCCAGTTTCCAAGGGAACATGTTTCTGGTGACATCGCAATTTCCAACTTGCAGAATATAAACTATGAGGCAATGCTTGTGCCTTGTTTTAAGCCATCTGGTTTGTAGCACCTGTGTGTCAGCCCTAGAACTGATACAAACAGAAGGAAGCAACAATCAGAGCTTGGTAACTATTCAGTGCAGAGACAGAGAGGAATCCTGCACAAATACCCATCTTTCAATGATGTGACAATGTCAGTACATTAAAAACAACCTCTGGAAGGAGAACACAAGGCAAGGAATGTTGGCAACTGAAAGACACCAGGAAGGTGAAATAATATGGGTTCTCCTCAGATCCTACAGAAATGAATTAGTCCTCTAAATGACTTGATTTTAAGCTTAGACACAGCAAATTACAGAACTGTAATATCATAAAATGTGTATTATTTTAAGCCAATAAGTTTATGAAATTGTATTATGGTATCCACAGGAAACTAATGTATTGTTCCTTCCTCTAATAATGGATGCTCACCACTCCACACAAGGCCTGGGTACATGGCTCCATGGTAAAGTACTAGCCTAGCATGCACTTGGCTCTGGATTTGATTCCCAGCACTGTAATAAGGGAAGTTGAAAGCACAGTACCTGATCTGGGAAAGAGAAACTGCTAAGTTCCCCAGAATTTTCTTTGCTGTTACAAATACTAATCTAAATCCCTAGCCAACAATTATTGTTATAATTGATGCCTATACCATTTTCTCATGCTGAATTTTCAGAAGAACCAAAGCCTGTAAATCTGGATGAAATGGTGGGACTTATCCTGTCACCGACTTCTCCACAGCACTGCTGTGCCCTCGAAGCATCAAGAACAGAATTCCAATCCCCATACCTGGAACAAGCTATTTTAAACCATAAGCACCAACCTCACTAGTAAACCAAAGCTAGCAACAGTTTCAACCTCCCAGAGTGATCATGTCACCTGAGTGAGATGATGGTTAGCATCAACCTGACCACCTTCAGCTTGGAATGCAAAGAAGCAGGCTGGTGCTGATGTTGACTTTACCCTGGAAACACGGTGGTCCTAAATGTCAGTCCTTACAAGCTTAAGCTGAGAAGGATGACTCCCTCTCAGTTTGTGTGTGTGTGTGTGTGTGTGTGTGTGTGTGTATTAATAGATATGTACCCTGAAAAATTCTACTAAACAGCCGCTCATATGTACATGCATGTGAGTATTGAATCCGCGTGTGCCCCACAAACCACAAACACTACTAGCATAGCACAAGAAGAGGTTTAAATAATCAAAATGTGAACTTGAACATGAATTCAGTAGCTGATGTTTGGCAATAGCCCTCCTCCATCATCTCATTTCTGTAGCCTGTCTGCAGACTGGAATGGTGATGTCACTTAGATGCTTAGAGATGGTGATGGACCTCCTCTATATGTCTGTCCTCAGCCTGCTCTCCAGCCTGAAGTCCATATCATAGACTTAGATGCTCTTACCTCCCATCTGACTATTCTTTATTCACACAATGACACCTTGTCTGATTTCAACACATGAACTGGAGGCTGTTTTCTTGCTTCATTTTCAGTAACTTGTCTCTGCATCTCATGCTTACTTAAGAAACTACCTACCTAAGTTTGGGACTAAGCTGCGGAGTCTCATTTAGATTGGACCTAGGTTCCAGACCTAACTTCACTATTTCAGAGGCGTTAGACTTGGAGCAAGGGGCTTAACATCTCTCTGCACAATGTTCTACAAGCACTGTGGGGAAGAGCCAGGTAAACACTGGGGAGGATGTATGGTATCAGTACCGGTCATACTAATATCGTTACTGCTCTACTGCTTCTGTTTTCTCTCCAAATGGTATCCTACTGCCTCCCTCTGGTCTGTTTCCCGGCTCCAGCCCTGAGGATCCATCTCCATGGGCCATTCCTCTATTATATTGAGCTACAATCTCTACAGTATTAAACAGATAACTGGATCCTGATTTCATATCACGTTAGTTACTGAAACAAGGACAGAATATCCTTTAATATGGCATCAGTTAATAAAAGCTAACCTGACTCCTACCTGACAGAGATGATAAGAGCTTGTTAAGACAATGTCTTCATGTACTCTTGAGCCCCTTGAATGACACTGGCTATGTAAACATTGGGATTTGATTTCCATGTTGTTTGTTTGAATTCTTAATGCCCATTCTCTGGATTGTATTGACTAGTCCTGTGCAATGCCTCCCACTGCACGGGAGCTTGTGAGAGCTTCTAAACACCCAGTGCTGACAAATGCTGCTGATCCATGTCTCTGCTTCACAGTGCCTTCTTCTCCCCACTCTCTCTCCCTCTCTCTGCCTCTGTCCTTTGGACCCTTAGGCCCTCTCCTTTCAAGCTTCCCAATCTACTGATCTTCACCTTTGGGTACCTAAAAGACTCACTGGGCAGCTTTCTGAAGATCTCCACTCTAAACCAGCAAAGCACAAGTCCATGGGTTGAGGCCTCGAGCTCAATGTTTCCTAAACTTTTCCAGATGGTTTCCAGTGTGCAGCCAAGGTTAAGAATGGCCGAACTCATCTGACTTCCACATGTCCTACAGATACCAGTCATGTGACCTGGTAAACAGACAAATTAGTGCTTAGTATTTTATCTCTGCTCAACCAAGAGCTCCTCTATGCCCCCCTTCATCTCTTGTTCTCTGCTTCCGATGAATAATAGGACCTTGGAAGCAGGGACAGCAGATCATTGCAGTGGCATGGTGCTGCTCTCACCCATAGGGACAGGCCTAGCCACGGCCATCCCGAAGAAGAGCTGGAGTCCGGGGGCAGAACAGAAAGAGCCAGGGTCTCCTTTCATCTAGAGCCAGGTTCAAACAAGTCTCAAACACTATGTGCTCTTCCTTCATGCAGATGTGTTTCCTCAGGGGTTGAGAGTAAAGGAAGGATGAGCTTAGTGCTTAGGTGGTCTTGGTCACTGTAGGATGGGATATAATGAACGTGATGTGCTTCCGTGCTGATCAGCTGGGACTTCCGTAGCGAAGCGCCGGAGAAGGAACAGCTTAAACACTGGGCGTCTGCTATGCTCATCTTTCTGGAAGCTGAAAAAGGTGTATTCACAGTTAGTCTCTCCTAAGGCCTCCTCTCCTGACTTGCAGGACTGCCTTCTGGCTGTGCCCCAATATGGTGGAGAAAAGGAAACTGAGAACTTTCTAGTGTGTCCTTTTAAAAATAATGTTTTCACTTTTTTTTTTAAATTTCACACAGTATACTTTGACTATATTCATTCTCTTCCTCCAACTCCTCCCAGATTCTCTCCAATCTCTGTACCCCACAATGAAAAACACAAAAACCTTGGAGTCCCAGTTGTGTTGGTCAACTCTTCCCTAGCGTGTGCCTGCTGTGGAGTGTGGTTGTTAAACCCAGGGCCAAGCCATTGAAGAAAACTGGCTTTCCTTCTCTCTGCAGCTATCAATTACCACTAGCTCCTTGGCTGGTGGTCTATCTTTTAATTAGAACTTAAGCCACTGCCCTTATGACCTCATTTTATCTTAGTTTAACTCCCCGTCAGCTCTGTGTCTAAGGGTAGTCACAATGGGGCTTAACGCTTCAACACTACAGAATGGTGTGTGGGCTCAGCTCAGTCCACAGCAGCGCCAAGCATGCCATGTGAGTTAGGAATATAAACATTGCGCCTTTCCCTCTCTCCCCCTCCCTCCACTCAGCCATTCCCTCCCCCACCCACCTCCTTTGAGAAAACCAGAAGTTTCAAGGGATTTTGCATTCTCTGCATAGCTAAGGGACACTTACACTGACATCCAAATCTTGGCTGCTGTGAGTCCTGCTGCAGCAAGCACGGGATGGAAGGCATCTCTTGGACACACTTTCATTTCTCTTTTCTACACCCAGGAGTGGGGCTGCTGGGTCATACGGTGCTTCCAGTTTTTTCCATTCCTTGAGTGACCTCCACACTGTTTTCTACAATGGCTATATACCAATTTACACAATGTGATAAAGAAATTGCCACACATGTACACAGTAGAATATCATTTCGCCTTAATGTAAAGATGGGATCCTATCATTTCTGTAAACGTCGATGGAACTAAAGGTTATTTTGCCGAGTAAAATAAGGCAGGCGTGGAGAGACAAGCGTCATGTCATCTGTGTGACTCTGAAGAGGCTGCTATCAGAGCTGAGGAGGGCGGAGAGAGCAGTAAGTGTGCATGAGACAGTGGGTAGTGGCCCCATGGGCACTAAGATGCAGTCGGAGGGTCTGTGGGGCTGCTGCAAAGTGAGATGACCGAAATAAAACAAACCAGTAGCGTGGTGGCTATTGAGAAAGGCTAGTGGAAGGCATATCACATGTTTCCACCATAAAGAAATGATAAATGTTCGAGGAGATAGATTTGTTTAAACTGATTCAAACATAACAATGTAATATATCAAGATTCCATATGGCGCCCCACAATCGCATAAGGTTTTATGGTTTTGTGTATCAGTTAAAATTTGTAATTAAAACAAATGAATAAATACAAAATTTAGAAAGGAATCTTACAGACGAGCAAAGATAAATGCAATCAAAGAAAAGGAGACATCAAAGCCTATTCAAAAGCATAAATGCGAACATCACCAGTTACAACCAAAGTTGGAGGTGGGTCATGGCAGGATTACAAGCCGCAGATGTGGGGTGTCGTAATTAACAAAGGAGGGTGCAAAGCTGAGACCTTTGCATTCTCCCTCGGCCCTGTAGTTATCTTGTTCTGAATTTCCCAGCTAGATGGCTAGGTCCTTAAGGCATAGACCTTGCTGACCACCCCTTTGTAACCCACCTCTTAGCCGAGGACACTGCCTGGGAAGTGCAGCAGCAATTGGCACGCAGCTTGGCATATTGAAACCACTCTCTTGCATATGCTCTGTTTGGCCTAAAGCCACCTGGAGCCCTCTTTGACCAGAGTAGCAGGAGGAATCCAGCATTGTCCCCTTGAGACTCCATCTCTACTTCCTGTTTCTGGATTGTCCACTGCCATGCATCTTAAACACTCTAGATAGATGCTTTATCCAAAGGGAGAGGCCTGGTGCCTATGCAATGCTGCAAGTCTTCCTGTTGCCCATGGTCGTGGGTAGGAAACTCTGCCTCATCATCACCAGTGTGCTCTACTTCAACACATCAATGCAATGTCTCGCTGGCACTGGACTCCTCTCCTATGCCTAGCTGTCTTGTCTCCAGATATAGCAAGGTCCTCTTAAGTCCTCTGCCCTTCCCCAGAATGCCTTCACGGTAACCTTAACTACAAGCCTAAGCCCTTGTTCTCACAGCCACATTGAAATGGTAATTTCCAAACCCACATTTGCAACCTTACTATAGTTTGTCCCTCAAGCACTTATATGCTGGCTCCTTGGTTGTCACTATGACAATATTGGGAGGTGGTAAGATCTGCCAGAGGTGGAGCCTGGTCAGAGGTGATTAGGTCTAGACTTCCCTTGTGAAAGAACCCATCTTCCTCTTGTGGAATGGTTAAGACTCAGGTAATGGAATTATTCCCAAGAGATTGTCATGATTGATCCTAGCACATCTCTCAATCCTGCACAGCCTGCTCACTGCTCTGAATGCCCCCCCCCGTGACACCATTCACTGTCTAGTGATGTAGACAGAAGGTCTTCACTAGGAGCTGAATACTGATGCTCAGTTTGGGGATATTAACCTCCATAACAATGAGCCAACTAAGCCTTTCTTTATAGAAGTAATCAGTTTCGGGTATTTTGTTATAGCAATAGTAAACAGATTAGAATGCATGCATCCCTGGCTGCCATTTCTTTCTGGTTTAAGTGTCTCTTCTAGTGGCCAAATTCTCTCTGTTTCCTCTTGAGCTATGAGATATTTTTGTTAATAGTCTTCAAAGCACCCAGCTTCATGCCTCTCCCCCGCTTAGGCCATCTGAATTAGTCACATCAATGGTCTTGACCCCTGAAGCACAAATGCCTGTTTAAAATAATGGGCTGATTATTATATAATGAACTATATTCAGTTTACTAAATAGTTAACTTAAACATAAATATATGTATATATTTATGCTGAATAGATGTGTAATTTATGCTAATGATAATTACCAATAATACAAAGGCATAATAACTCCTCTACAGTGATGGCATTCATTACGCATGCTTCATTTCTCTTCTGCTCAACAGTCAGATAGTGACAATTTGACATGCCTCGGGAGCTAGGATGGGCAATGAGGACATAGAGATTGCTGTAATGTAATCCTTGTCTTCAGAGTTTAGTTGGGGAGTAAGATAGAACAGTAGCTGTTACATTAGGAAGCCCTGATAAAGTAGATCCCATTTTTACTAAGACTCTACAAGAGCTTTCCGTTTGTGGTGCTGTTTCTGTGTCAGCTGTGGCCTCCTCTAACTGGCCTGCAATGTCACCTCACTGTGAAGTGTATTATGTGTATCAATTGGACTTGAAGCCAATCTGATAGTGAAACAAATTAACCCCCTAGTTTCTAGATGAGAGTATTAACATATCAGAGCTTTGGGATTTTTGCTCACAGAACACCCAGTATGAGGAGGGCAGCAACTATTTCTCTTTGCTACCTAGGGATCCAGGCTCTGTTGGTGCATTTACGGATTCAGGATCTGTCAATGAGGGACCCAGGATCTTGCATACAAGAAGCTGGTGTATCACTGTAAAAGCCGTAGCTCTCAAAGGGAGCAAGAGAGTTTATTCTGGAGCCGTTTTGAGTGATCATGGCTTGATATGGGTCTAGGTTGCTTCATATTCCATGTTTTGATGAGGAAGCCATTTCACAAAGTTTATAGCTTTACAGAGCCAAGAAAGTCATAAACAAAGGCCAGTTTAAAATACATTTGTGGGACATCAGAGAGGTAGGTACAACAAAACAAGGAAAGCTTTTCCTAGAGTCACAGGTGTTGTCTGAGCTTGCGAGTTGGTGGAAGCTAGTATCTGCTAAGTTAATAGATTCCAAAAGGTTTTGATCTACTAGTAACCAGACGTTAGTTCAGACACCTAGGCAAGAGATGGTTGCTCCGGAGGCTAGAACTAGCCCCAAATAAGGAATTAGCCTCAGGACTGCAGCATTCCAGTCTCCCCCAGTTTTAGCTCCACTCAGTAAGCCTCTGCAGACACACCTTGTTTCCAGTGTGTTCCTTCACAGTGCAAGGAAGGTCTATCTATCACCAGCTTTAGATCTTGCTTCTCTGTGTCAGCAATGGTGCCCCACACTGCCTACAAGAAAGAATAGAGAACCCAAAAATTGCCTAATGGCCTTCAATGGCCTTGCAGGGTCATGACTTTGAAGCACGAGCTTCTTCTCTTTTGAATCCCAACTGCATTACTTATTTTTAGGGCCCACAATGAGAATGGTACAATATCCCCTTTCCTCTGGAGTTTTGAATTTAAAAATTAAGACATGAGCGAATTAAAGCGGGGACCATACTACTATCTATGCTATGGTCTGTTGTCTTATGAATCAAGTGGGCCCACTGTTGGAATTAAGAATCCAGCCAGCATCTGAACCAGGGGAGACAGATGACATGGTGAAACAGGAGAACTCTGCCTGGTACATAATGACTGACCCCTGGGAGGAAAGAGAGGAAGGCAGAAGTGAAAATCATGTGCCAATTACTCTTACCTTCCTGCCAAATAGCAGGTCTTTGTACCTGCAGGGAAGGTATGGGTGAATGAGAGGCAAGAGAATCTAATGTGGGGGGGTGGGAGGAAACAAAGCTGGGGAGAGATTTCCACTCCCTCTTGCTAATTGTGCCATGGGAGCATCCATGAAGCCTCTCTCAGGGTCAATTTGCTCATCTATAAAATGGCAAACATAATATCTCGTGGTGTCTCCTCTTGGGTCCTTTATCACCCCTGCATGTTAGGGGATGTGCTATACTTATAACGAGGAATAGTTTTTCACATGCCTTCTTTCAAATGCTCATGAATACGTGAGACTACCTACTTATTGGTTTATGGAGACCAGATGGCTTTAAACATGTTCTCAACCTCAGCACTCGAGATTTTCAGATCTGCTGAGTGGCTTTCAGAGAACTCGATCCACTGGCACTCAGTAAACATTTCTTCAGCAAACCTGAAAGCTGTTCTTGCCCTCACAAAAAGGGGGGGGTGAATACACCCTTTCCCATCAAAGCCATCCACTCCTGTCTTTCCATTGAAGCTTCTATTTTAACCCATTCCTGACTACGTCCATGTGAGTTTGGCAGCCCCTGGAGAATGGGGAAGAGGCCATTCAGCAAAGAGAACCATTTATCTCCTATGAAGAACTAATTAGTCTATGGCCTAGAGAGCCTGAGGCTGAATTTTCTCAGATAAGAGATTTCTTTTAATGTAAAAAGAATTTTAAAAGTAGAAATGTTTTAAATCAAAGTATTAAATTACACAATTATGTGTGTAGACACTGCCATTGAGGGAGTTATTTTTGTGGTGTAGGCTGAATCCAGCATAAAAATATTTACTGCTCTGAAATGTCAATATGAAATAATCAGAATCTAAAATTAAATATTTACTGTCTAATCAGTCTGCATTCATCCATCCACAATGTCCCCTAAGAAACACTGATTGCACTGCATTTGACCACCTGGAATCTCGTGTTTTTCAGGCTTGATGCAGGGGCTGGATACCAAAGTCTCATTCTTTTTCTTGCATCTTTCCAAGGTACTTCTGGCCCAGAGAAAGATGCAACCATTTGACTGACGTCAGGTCAATTAACACAACACATGCACCCTGCATAGAATGAATGTCTATGTCCTTGTCCAAAGGAAAAATATATTTTGAAACCCCATCTCTAACGTGATGGCATTTGAAGGTGGAGTTTGGGGGACCTTGGGATATTAGGATCCCCATGAATTGGGTTAGTGTTCTTAAGTAAGAGAGCCCAGAAAAGTCCCTCACCCCTTTGTCCTGGGAGGACACAGTGATATGTGAATTAGGAAGTGTACGCTCACAAGATCATTAGTCAGCCAGCACTTTGGTCTTGGTCTTTCTTCCTTCCCAAACCAAGAAATAAATCCATGCCACTTATAAGTCCATAGTATTCTGTTAGAGCAATCCAAACATGCGTACCAAAATTTGAGCCACCCTGCAGACATTCCTTGGCAAACCTGAAGGCAATGACTCACAAAGTCATTACATCTTTATCAATTATGTCCAATAAAAAAGTAATAACATGCAACTATCCCAGATATTAAAGTTGTACATGAGGTCTAGGCTCTTAGGAAACTCATTATAGTGAGAGAAAAATAAATAAATAAATAAATAGTTAAGACAATGCCTTATGCCTTAATACCCTGTTAAACTTCAGCCTAGTAGTGAAGGTTTACAGAGAAGCTAAAGACAACCCACTCTAAGGTACTATCCCAAATTAAGTCAAAGACAATTTTATTAATCAATTATCATTGAAAGAACAAAATTTTAATGTCTTATGAAGATCTAAATTTTCTCATTCATTAAAAAATGATCAATGAATCTGGTGATCAGGAGATGTGCATGAGGCTAACTGTACATGACAGCCTTGTGAAAGTGCTAGAGATGACAAGAGACCCAGAAAGTTCTCCAGTAGACAGCAGAGTGTCTCATTTCCATCTGTGTGACCTTGTGTGCAGAACACAGGGCTTTATTACAGCACCTGTTGTTTTATTATTTTCAAAGCAAGGCGATCCAACCACTTCACACCAGGCTCCTGCCACCTCGAGGGATAATGGCATCAAGTACAAGCCATTCTTGTTTTCTCTTAAATTACAACTGATTATAGGACTGTTCTTAGAGAGGATTATAATATCTTAATATAGTTATAGATAGTATGGTGGTGGAAGTGTGTCGTTGTGGAGGCAGGCTGTGGGGTCTCATACATGCTCAAGATACCATTCAGTGTCTCAGACCACTTCCTGTTTCCTGTAAAGATGTAAGAATTTCAGCTCCTCTCTAACACCAGGCCTGCCTGCATGCTGCCTTGCTTCCTGCCATGATGATGAATGGCTAAACCTCTGAAAGTATTAGCCACTCTAGTTTAATATTTTTCCTTCATAGGAGCTGCTATGGTCATGGTGTTTCTTCACAGCAATAGAAATCCTAACGAAGGCAAATATCCTGTTTATTCAACTATCAATGAAATGACGTGAGATTAAGAGCATGGGTGCTTGGGGTCTTCAGGACTTTGTTTGGGTCCAAGCTTTATCAGCTGTTAAATTATCTGGGTGTTTTTAATTCATAAACTAAGGCTCTCGTGGGGAAGTCTAAGAACTAAAGAAGACCATGAATGTATGACCTTAGCCCTGTGCTGAGTACAAGATGACCTTGAGTAAGCAAGGTTGTGTTTTGGTACTTCTGTATATCACATCTGTCCAAGATGGAAAGGGAAATACCCCTTCCCTACTGATCACCTTTCGTGTTGATAAAATTCCCTCCCTGGGGGAGACAGAAGCAGCATCTAGTCCTAACAACAAACCAAGGTTATGGTTCCTCCAGAGCTCCCCCTGGGGAACCAATGAGTTTCCCAGGACTTACTTACAGAGCACAGAGGAGAGGTTACTTCCAGGAGTCTGAATGAATCCTGCCCTCAAAGGTTACACTCGAAAGTTTTCAAGCAGCATAGATAATGACTTCCCCTAGCCAGATAGATGAAGCCCCTTTCTCCCACCATTCTCCAGCTTAAATATCTACCCCTCCCTAAGGCTACATGTAATTAAGGCAGAGTTTTATACAGTGGGTTGGGAGGAGTAGCTAGGTACTCAGAGGAGGGTCTCCTGACTCCCTCACCACCTCCTTCTATGAGGGAACGCCATCATTGACAAGACCAGCTCCAATGACTCTTGGCTGAACTAGCCGGCTGTTGCTTGTTTTGGAGGTTAATCCTGGGCAACACTAGTACACATAGCTCCATCAGGGCATAGGAGGAGTGGTGCATATGAGACAGTGTGTCCTGATGAGGTCTGTTCACAAGAGAGAATATGGTAACTGGGATGCATCAAGGTAAGCTAGCTAGGCAAGCAAAGCAGGAGGTCACATGCAAGAACAGCAGCAAAGGGTGCAATTCTCATACCACACTCCCTTAGAAAAGAGCGCTGGTCAGTGGGTGCACAGGCAGGATCAGCAGGCAGCCTGGGGATGTGACATAGAGGAGTTTAGGATGCCAACCAAGGGGACATCACAGAAGCTGATTTACAATTCTTTTTTTTCTTTAATTTTGTACTATGTCAGAGTTCTTACTCCTCGTCCACATCAGGAAAGACCACATCTGGCCAGTTCAGTCTCTGTTGAATGAGAATAATTTCAGTGGGGCCGAATTGTGACATCAGTCTAAAGATGCACATTTGATCTACTCGGTGGCTCTAGCATTATGGCACGCTGAGGCACAAGTTCAGTATGGCTTTGATTTGTTTACATGGTTGAAGTTTTATAGCACTCAGTTTTGCCCCTTTGCTGCAGTATGCAAAATACTTACAAGTAGTAAAATTACTCCAAGATCATTTATTTTCTGACTATGGGTTTAACCACCCATATCTGTATTAAATGACAAGATGCCCTACATTCATAATGCTGGCTTTGTGTTTGCTGTGTGGCTGGAATTATCTTCTCCCCACCCTAAATCCATTCTGTCCCAATCTGTCTTTTACATTATGCGACAGGCTTCAGACTAGTGGTTCTCAACCTATGGGTCGTAATCCCCTTTAGTGGTGGAGGGGGTCAAATGATCCTTTCATAGGAGTGACATAAGACCCTCAGGAAACACAGATATTTACATTATGATATGTAACAGTAGTATAATTGCAGTTTTGGAGTAGCAATGAAAATAATTTTATGGTTGAGGGGTCACCCACAGCATGAAATGTATTAAAGGGTTGCAGCATTAGGAAGGTTGAGAACCACTGCTCGAGACTGAATGACTGGGTGTGTTCTCTGGGTTCTATGCCATATATGTGTATATATATATGTATATATATATATATCAGAATTTTCTTTGATAGTATTGTAATTGAATAATAAAGCTTACCTTCCTTTAAAAAGTTAACATGTAATCAGCAATAGCACCCATATCTGTTTCCTCTGCCTGAAAATAATGTCACCCCCACCCCCACCCCTTTTTACCCAGATTGTAATTTTCTGCCAGCATTTATCTTGGCCGAACTCTGGTGATGATTCACTTTAAAAGGCACACCAAATGTTAGGAGAGTGGCAGGGATGGCATTCTCTCTCACTTATTAAAAGTCTTGGGAGAAGTGAGCAGGGCTCCAGAAAGGTTTGCAGAGATCTGGGCTTTCTCTCTGTCCCTGCTGTCCTAGCCTCAGAGGCTGCTATTTCCTTGATGGGCCAAGGTGGCTTGCACCGAATTATATTCCAAACCCTTGAATGAAAGGTAGTGAGAGCATTATTGGAAAGTGCTGGCCGTGTGGGTCCCCCAATGAGCAGTGCGCAGCTATCTGTTATTATTAATAAGTAGGTAATTTTCATGGGTCTAGGGAAATGCCAGTTGAATGAGAATGATTTCAGTGGTGCTGAATTGTGACATCAGTCTAAAGATGCACGTTTGATCGTTTTGGTAGCTCTAGCGTTATGACACTAATTATCATAATGAGTGCACCAGTACAGTTGCACTTGAGAGAGACCTCTCTTCATTTTTTTTTTCCTATTTTGTTTTGTTATGAGTTGAAGATTGACTGGAGGATTTCAGTTCTGGTAAAATTTTGAATTCCATGCATATCTCAGCAGCAGAGGCTCCGATCCCTGCTCTATTTTCCAGACTCTTTGCCTGTAGCCAAATCCTATTAGATGTATTTCCATGTCATGTTGTGTTTAAATAATGTGGCAGGACAGGGCCTTGACTTAGAAAATGACACCGCTCCTCCAAGGCAGCTTCTATCACAATCATCTCATACAGAAATCATGTCTTGTATTTTGCCTCTGTGGAAATGGGCGACGTTGTTAAAAATTTATTTCTGCTGCAAGAAAATCTGATTCTTGGTTTATTGTGTCAAGCAGCTGCTAGAGTGTGGCAGTGGGCAACTGTCCAGCTGTGTGGCTCGCACAAATTAATTTAACCCTCCAATACACTGTGAGGCCAATTAGAACGGTCCCTGCAGGTGTGGCAGGCAGTAACTTAGGGAAGCTGTCGTGGTGGGGCAGGGGCAGGGAGCCAAATAATTTGATGGGGTCCAGAGCCATGTAAGAAATGTTTTCGAATAGCAAAGTTATCACATAAGGCTGCTTTGCAACAGCTTGGATGCTTACATGTGTGAACAGAGCTGGCAGGAAGTCACAGAAGCACTCGGTTTGCAGAATGGAGGCCATGCCTTTCAGGGCAATTCAAGGTATTTGACTATAATCATCACATCAGAATATCAAAGTCTCTCTCTCTCTCTCTCTCTCTCTCTCTCTCTCTCTCTCTCTCTCTCTCTCTCTCGTGTGTGTGTGTGTGTACATGTGTCTTGTTTTTCTTTCTTATCCATTATAAACTTTTTTCATTTAATAAGTCAACTAAATCCAAGAAAAATGTTAGATAACAAGTTAGAAGTTATCAAAAAAGCTCAAAATACCTGGACAAAATTAACCTACTCCTACTCCTTCTAATCAGTCTGCCATATAAACTGAGGAAAGAACACAGTGAAATACCAGTAGTTCCATCAGAAGTCCCACTCTGGTGCAAACTTAGCTATTCTGACGGGCAACTTTACTTAATTACTTTTATTGAAAAAAATTCATACAGTGTATTTTGATCATTTTTTTCTTTCCTCAATTCCTCCCAGATCGTCCCCATCTCCCTATCCAACTTTATCATCTTCTTTTCTCTCCCCCTCTTTAAAAACAAACAATAACAAAAAACAAGAAACAACACATATGAAAACTCCCACAGAACACACACACACACACACAAATGGAAACTAAAATAATAAGAAAAGGACCAATAAGACAAAAAGAAAATTGCAACCAAAGCAAAATGAGACAAAAGTCTAAAAAAAAAAATACCATTGGGTTGGTTTTCTGTTGGCCAACTACTCCTGGCCATGCAGCCTGCCCTGACGTGTGGTTAGTAGACTCCAGTGAGGCTCCATTGGGAACAACAGACTTTTTCCCCTTTGTCATCAGGTGTGAATTGTACATAGCTTCCTGGTAGGGTGAGGGGCTGTCTGCTTCATCCTCTCAGTGCTGTGACCCTGTCAGGCCTTGTGAATGTGGCCACAGCCTCTGGGAGTTCATACATGAGTCAGTCCTGTTGTATCTGGAAGATACCATTTCCTTGGAGTCAGCCCTTACCTCTGGCTCTTAAAATCTTTCTATGCCTTCTTCCACACAGATTCCTGTGCCTTGAGGGTCTCGACTCATTCCATTTATAAATGAGTCTTCCAACATCTCTCACTCTTCATGTGTTGTCCAGTTGTGGGTCTCTGTGTTAGTTCCCATCTAGCAGGAGGAAGCTTCCTTGGTGAGTGTTGAGTGAGGCGCTGATCTCTGAGTATAGCAGTAAGCCATTAGGAGTGATCTTATTGCTATGTTTCTTGGGCAGAGTAACAGTATCAGGTTTTCTCCTAGGCTCATGATTTATACAGTGTCAGGTTCTTGACTACTCTAGCCATGTCATGCATGTGTTTATCTGTGATGGAACCTTAAATCGAGGAGGTCTTAAATCCCATCAGAGAGTGGTTAGTTAGTCCCATAATATTTGTGCCATTATTGCACCACCCTATTGGATGTTACAGGGTTTGGAACTAGGATATACTGAAGACTACCTTTCTCCTCTAGAATCACTACTAGTACCATACTCAGCGGGGGTGAAGCATCTGAGTAGGCACCAGCTCAGCTTCTCTGTTTGATGATATATGTAAGTTTAGTCTTCAGAAATATGGTCTTATTGCCATGTTATAAAGAGTAACCATAGCCTTAGCAATAGCCTGTGATGTTAAGAAGTTTGTGTGGGACCCCTTAGGCCAACAACTTGAAAAGATGTAGCCTGTTACTGGCACTGGAGGTTTTACTTGGTGATATAAGATAACTAGTTGGGGTATTGTCTCTCCAATTATTTGGTGACTCCATTTGGATTCCTTTTGTATGTGTATATACTTAGGAAGAAATGGGCAAGAGGATGAAAGGGAGGAGTAAAGGAGGGAATATGGGGGGACAACTAACACTAAAGGTCAATTGAACAATCATATGGAAATATATAGCTACTAATTTATTAAATAGCATATTCCCTAACAATAATCTAGAAACATATGTCCTTATATCTGCAGATAACTGTAGTCTTCACCTCTCATCAAGAAAACCTCTTTGTAGCAGACAAAGACCACTACAGAAAACTATAAACAATCAATATTCAGAATTCTGAAGCCCTGTCAAAATGGATACATCTCATCTACAAAACAGTGTCACACCAAAGGCTCAGGGAACATTGCAGAAGAAGAGATGGATAGACTATAAAAGTCAGAAGCTCAGGGAGTTGCTGTGAAATTGTGTCTCCTAGTAACATCAGAAGCTTCTCTCATAAAGTCCTACAAACATGGCCACCCACACGGGAAATGAATACAAGGAAGATACTGATAGACATGCCAATTTGGATAGGGAAAAACTCATGAGGCCTCACCCAAGTAAAGCTGAGTGGTCAACCCTGAAAACATACATACAAGTGACATTGTGTGGACTCAACAAATTAGATTTAGGAATATATATATGCAAATATATATATGCTGTAATAACAATGATGAAAAAAATCCATGAATTTGAAGAAGAGTGGAGAGGGCTGTATGGGAAGGGTTTGAGGGAGGAAAGGGAAAGGAGAAATTTCTGTAATTAAAATACAATCAAAAATAAACAATAAAAGAGAGAAAAGATGGAAGAAAGGATGAAAGGAAGAA
>JAQHUG010000012.1:8148958-8195113 GCA_028555095.1 Dicrostonyx torquatus | reverse complement strand
GTGCTTAAGCCAATATTGGTCTCTAATTTCCATTTCTGTTGGGTTTTGGTATCCAGGTCATAGTGGTAATAAAAAAGATATAGAGAATGCACCCTTAATTCATAGTTTACATACTAATTTGAGGAGTATTGATGTTAGTTCTTTAAAAATCTGGTAGAATCCTGCACTGAATTCATCTGGCCCTAAACTTTTTGTTTGTGAGATTTTTAATTTACTGACTCTATTTCACTAGAACTTGTGGGTCTATTCAAAGTTCTTACCTGATTAAATTAAGCAATTTCCTTTAGGTTTTCCAATTTGTTGGCGTACAGATTCTTAATGTATGTCCTTATTTTCTGGAATTTCTAGGTACCTGTTGTGATGTCTCCCTTTTTGCCTATGATTTTACTAACTGAATCTTCTATATCTGTCTTTCAGTAGATTTGGCTAAGGGTTTGTCAATATTGTTGATTTTCTCAAATAACCAACCTTTTTTTCATTGATTTTTTGTGTAGTTTTTGTTTGATTCTATTTTATTCATTTCAGCCCCAAGTATGATTATTTCTTATCTTCTCCTCTTTTGACTGTTATCTCTTGTCGTTCTAAAATGTTCAGATGTTTGCAAAATTACTAATAGATCCCTCAATTTTTATTTGTAGGTACTTAGTTTTATGAACTTGTCTCTTAAAATTGCCTTCATTGTTCCCCATAGGTTTGGGTATGTTGTGTTTTCATTTTTATTTAACTCGAAAAAGTTTTTAATTTCTTTCTTAGTTTTTTGTTTTGACCTGTTTTGCATTCAGTCATGAACATAGTTTCCATGGGTTTATATGCTTTCTGCTGTCAATATCTAGCTTTAATCCATGGTGGTCAGACAGATTACCGGATGTTACTTTAATTTTCTTGTATCTGTTGAGACTTCATTTATATCTAAGTATGTGGTCAATTTTGGAGAAAGTTCCATTAACTAATCAGAAGAAAGTACATTCTTCGCGTTTTGGTGAAATGTTCTGTAGATGTCTGCTAGGTCCATTTGATTTATGACGATATTTAACTCCAACACTTCTCTGCTTTGTTTTTGTCTGGATGACCTGTATGTTCATGAGAGTGGGTTATTAAAGTTACCAGCTATCAGTGTGTGAGGTCAGTGTGTGATTGTAGTAGTGTGTCCTTTATGAACATGGGTATCTTTGTATTTAGTGCATAAACATTTAGAACTGCAATATCCCCTTGGGGGATTTTTCCTTTAAGGAATATAATGTCATCCCATATCTCTTCTGGTTAGCTTTGCACTAATCTCTATTTTTCAGTTATTAAAAATGGTAACAATTTCTTGCTTCTTGGGTCCATTTGCCTGCAATATCTTTTTTCATCTTTTTACCCTGAGGTGATACCTATCCTTAACAGTGAGGTGTGTTTATGGATCCTGGTTTCATGTCTATTCTGTTAGTCTGTTTCATTTTATTGGGTATTTGAGAACATTGATGTTGAGAGATATCAATGAGCGGTGTTTATTGATTCCAGTTGTATTTTTGTTGTGGTGGTGGTAGCGACGGCAGCAGTGGTGGTGGTGGTGGTGGTGGTAGTGGTGGTGGTGTGTGTCTGTGTGTGTTCCCTTCTTTTGATTAACTGTTCTGAAATTATCTATTCCTGTATTTTCTTGGGTGTAGTTAGCCCCTTCAAACTGAAGTTCTCTTTATAGTGGCTCTGTGGAGTCGCTATAAAGAAGATAGATATCGCTTAAATCTGGTTTGATCATGAAATGTTTTTCTTTCTCCATTGATTGTAATTAAGAGTTTTGTCAGATATAGTAGTTAGGGCTGGCATCTGTGGTCTCTCCAAGTTTATAGAGCATCTATCCAGGCTCTTCTTACTTTCAGAGTTTTCATTGAGAAGTCAGGTGCTATGCTAATGGGCCTGCCTTTATAGGTTACTGAGCCATCTTTGAATATCCCTCCTTTGTTCTGGGCATATAGCATTCTGATTATAGCATGTTGTGAGGAATTGCTGTTTGAAGTCCTTGTCTGGTGCTTCAGCTATATTGCATTTCTCAGGGCCTACTGCAACATGATTACTGACTTTAGGTAGAGGTATATTGTCTTGACTTTTCCTGCTTGTGTCTTTTGTGCATCTGGCAATTCTGGCATCTGGAATTATGATGTTTGAGTGTCAATAACCAGTCTTGTCTTTGTTGGGTGGGTATTCCATCCTTGGATTGTTGTTGGGCTCTCTGGATCCTAGGCATGTATGGTGGCTGTTGGCTCCCTAGTGGAAAGGGTCTCAACCTGGAACAATAATCACTACACCAAAGCCTCCAAAATCTCTTTCCTTGTCTCCTTATCCCCCTCTCTTTCCACTGCTCCTATCAAGAAAACATTGAATTGGCTGAGTCTTATGATGCATGAGCAAGTTTGAAAATCAAACCAAAATGCAAAATTTTGCAGACACACGAAGGGCCTTCTGTGGTCCTCAGACCTTAGTCTGAAGGATATTGGACTGAGCATTCAGCCACCACAGGTAGTCACAGACACAGTCATAAACGCAAGCATGGAATTCACATATTTGTGTCCTCTGAGTGTGTTTCCATCCATGTAGTTCCAGAATAGGCATGTGCCAGTGCTTAGCAACACAGCTAAATGTAAAGAAAAAATAAACAAGTTACAATGGTGTTCTCATATGCCAATTAATGTCCACAAAACTCTCTTGGGGGTGGGTCTTCAGACAAGGAGTTTGAGTTTCCTTAGATCAAATTCAGTTTCCACTGGGCGGTGATGACGCACGCCTTTAGTCCCAGCACTCAGGAGGCAGAGGCAGGCGGATCTTTGTGAGTTCGAGACCAGCCTGGTCTACAAGAGCTAGTTCCAGTGCAGGCTTCAAAGCCACAGAGAAACCCTGTCTCGAAAAACAAATAAATTAATTAATTAGTTAAATAAATAAATTAAATTAAATAAATAAACAAATTCAATTTCCAAGTTGCTTCTGAGGTATTCTCTCTTGGATCTTTAGTCTCCTTTAGTGAGTTTCACTTCAGCTGATGGAACTTTTTAAGAGGCAACACTCTATTGTGTACACAGACTTTGGAGAAGAAATACCCAGTTCTGAGTTCTGATTCTTTTCTGCTACATATATCACCTGCAACTTCCCCTGGCCTATTTAGATCTACTGTTCCTCTACCCCACTAAATCTCGGTCTACATGGAAATTATGCATATCCTTAATTAATAAACCAAGAGTTCTCTGTTGCCGTTGCCATGTGTGTGCTGACTGCACCCTATGTTTAGCAACAGCAGTCATAATAATAACAATAATAATGATACAATGGAGAAAAGTCAACGCCCATTTGGCAGCTACCTCGTACCAGGCACTATAATAGGTCCTTTACCTGTGTTACCTCATTTAAGCTTCAACATACCCTTATGAGGTGCTACTGTTTTCCTTTCAGATAGGAAGAAGTTATGATGGAACTAGCCAATAATGCAAGCTATATGGTGGCACCTCCATTTCCTAGTAACCACATTAGAAAAGTAAAAAGCATTTAGTTTAGTATCTATAAAATCAATGGCTAAGGTGAAATGTAGTCCTATATAAACAATAAAGCTGAGTTTACTGGGAAAGTTTTATAACTGCTTCCATTTTTAATTTTAGTATCAGTTAATTAAAATAGAAAGTAAGAACATTCAATTCCTCGGTCTTAGTGGTTGTCCCTCAAGTGCCCAAGCATCGTATGTAGCTATCAGCTGCTGTGCTGCATAGCACAGGGGGTGAGGGTGGGGTCTCCGACATTTCTCAGTGAGTACTTATTCAATATCTCTTATAAAAGTGGCGCTGGAGAACGAGGGATATAGGTCAGTGTTAAAGCCCTCACCTAGCATGTGTGAGGTGCTGGGCTCTTTCCCCAGTACCATCTTAAGTCAACTAAACTAAAGTAAATACAATGAAAATGTCAAACAAATAAGCATGGTCTCTGAAGACATGACAATAAGGCCAAACAGAGGAATCACTGCCATGGGAAGCTTTTGTTACAGCAGGGATAGAGGAGACAGTAGATAAATAACTGGAGATGGAGGGTGGTACTCAGTCCGTGAACGCAGCATAGGAGATATGCTGGACAGGCTGCAATGGGCAATACCTCAGTCTGCACTGAGGCAAACTCTTGGGCCACATTCCACGTTGACTATGGTGAGTACTAACCTTCAGAATTAGGCAAACTCAGCAAGCTTGGAATGTAAGCCTAGTCTTACACAGAGGGATCAGGTCCAGATTTGAAGAGCATGAAGAAGTAAGACAGCATATCTGGAAGAAGCAGTTGGCAGGAAAGCCACTGCAAAAGGAGGAAGAGTGGCCAGCTGTTGTGGGGCCCAGGAAGGACCAGCGATAGGACACGCTGTGCAGGGAGCATCATCAAGGGGCAGCCTATCATAAGAAGCCCCTGGCTTTTACTGCAATCTCTCTCTCTCTTTCACTCGTCCCTCCCTCCCCCAAGTTTAACTGCTACATAAAAACATAAAAATCATGCTTCACAATTCTATGAATATACACCCCTAAAAGCCATTGCATTGTACAAATTGGCAAATTATGTGCTATATGAATTATTTATCAATAAAGATTTTGTTTTAAAATTATTCATATTAATGGGATGCTGTGTAATATGTCAATATGTGTTCACATTGTGCTACATTTAAAGCAGGTGAATGAAGTATATCTGCCTCCTCGACCATCATTTTGGAAAATTTTGTTGCTATTATTGTGTATGTGCATGTGGGGGATTCATGTCCCACAGCACATGTGTGGAGGGCAGAGGACAACTCTGTAAGGTGCGTTCTTTCCTTTTACTTTCATGTGAGCTCAGGCGATCGAATTTGGGGGTTGAACTCTGGCTACCACTCTTTCATGGAAAGTTCCTTTATGCGCTGAGCCATCTCACCAGCCCCCCATATTTGTCATTTATTTGTAATTAAAGCATTCAAACTTCCGACATTGTTTCTCAAGGTTTTGTAACATATGACATCTCATTCAACGTCTATGAGATCAGATAACTCGTATTCCAAGTATGGGTGATATCATGAAAACATTTCTGCGTCTGGTTTCTCTTACTTAAGAGAATGTTCTGGAGTTCGGTGCATATTGTTGGAAGTGACAGGCTTTTGTTCTTCTCAAGGCTAAAGAAAATTTCGTTGTCTGTGTGTACAGCACACACATGTCTTCTCTATCTATTCTCCAGTTGGTAGACATGTAGGTAGTTATATTTCTCGGTTATTCGCAATGTTTGCTAGTGAATCAGACTAGATGTCTGATTCAGAAAACACTGAGGGATGATGAGAAGTTGTTGTTAATCATAAGCACAATAGTTCAGTAATCAAGGTGGGGTAATGGAGTGTGCCTAGAACCAGAGCGAGAGAGACTGTGAGAAATTACTGGAGTCTGACTGTACTTTTCAAAGACGAGCCAATGTACCCAAAAATGTGGTAGAGATAAAGAGAGATGGGAGGGAGAAAAAAGGAGGAGGAGAAAGGTGGAAGAGTTAGTGATAGCTCCAATATTTTGTCTAAGTCACTTAAAGAATAGAGCGTTGTTTTGTGACACACGGGAAGTTCATAAGAAAATAGGGATTTTTAACAGATAGAGTGTAAATCACTTTTATTTGGGGACACAACTGAATATTAACATGAGAAGCAGTTTGGAAGAGGGAGGGGTGAGACAAGAGAGAGAGAAAGAGGTGGGGAGAGAGAGGAGAGAGAACAGAAACATTGCCAATCAGAAGACCAGCCATAGGGCATGAAGAGGAAGAAATGGCTACATGGGAAATGGATGCTGGCCCAGAGGTGTTGAATGGAGTTTCTGACGCATGAGGTCACCCGCCAGCCTCACACTGCTTCAAGTGGGCTTTCTCCACCAGAACCTAACGTACTTCTGGAGCCAGGCTCTATTGTATTCATACTTTTAACTCATGACACGCATAGTGCTGGCCACTCAATGTAGTTATGGGAAATGCATATTCATTAGCTTATTTTTATTGATTAGGAAACCAAATCCCAAAGAGTTTAGCAGTAAAGTAGCAAGCATAATGAGAACAGATGTCTGGGTTGCAGGAGCATGGTCTGGGTATCACCCACACAGCACGTCTCTCTCAGATTCAGTTCTCCAGGAGACAAGGAGCTGAGGCAAAGCCAGTCCCAAGAGTGCTGCCCCTTTGCTGGCCCCTAGCTGTCTCCCCAATTTGCTTCAGAGATCTAGATGAGGGGAGTGACGAAGAGCAAAAGCGGTGAATTGTATCACATGATCTGCTTTGGTGTTCAGTTCTGATATCTCTTATTCTCATTACAGTCTCTCTCTTCTCTCTCTGAACCCACAGTCAAAGATAAGGAAATGCCATTTATCATATCTTCCCTCACGAGGTTCCTCCAGCTGAATATGCTCTTCAAAACTTGGTGGACCTGACTCAGAAGTGACATCACCTCTCTTGTTTTTCCTCTAAGGACTTTGACTTAGACAGGAGGGTGGGCAAACGTCCTTGCAGCTTCCTCTGGGGAAGACTTCACTTGGGATGTTCCTAAAGGCACATGAGATCAGTGCCCATTTTTTATTTTATAAGGAGCTGTTCTCTGTGTTTTAAAAACTGGGGGGGGGGGGGAATGTCAGATTTGCAAGCCAAAGATAACATCCTTAAACATTCTCTTGCATAGTTTCTTACTAATATTGTTGATGGTCTGTTATTGAGTGTGTGTGGGTATGAGAGAGAAGGAGAGACGGAGAGATAGAGAGACCAACAGGCAGACAGAGACAACGATGGTGCATGTATGATGTGTGTGTGTGATGTGTTTGATAGGTATATAGGTGATATATGTGTGGTATGAGTGACTATGGTATACACGAGAGAGGTGTGTCTGTGCTGTGTGTGTATATTTGTGTGCTGTATATGTGTGGTGTGTGTGTGTGTGTGTGTGTGTGTGTGTGTATGAAAGGATGCTTAAAAGATATCCCACACTAGCTCAGAATTGAGAAATAGATGGTTATTTATTTGGGGGTAAACTCACAAATCAGAATCTTCTGCTTGAACGGAGAACAGAAACCGAATCCAGCAACCAGAAAGAGAGCAGATGCATGCTCTACATCGGCTTATATAGCATAAGAGGCCACGCCCCAGTGGGCGGGTAACCACTGGCTGTAAGACTTCCTACAGCATGTGTGAGATGCGTGTGTGTTGTTTATGTGGTGTGTGTGATATGTGTATGTATGATACATGTGTGGTGTAAGTGTGATGTGTATGAGGGAGAGCTGTGTGTCTTTGATGTGTATGATGATAGGTGACATGTGTGTAAATATGTGTGATATGTATGTGTGTTTTGTATGTGTGATCTATATGTGTGTACCTGTGCTAAACATATTTGTTCAAATTCATATTTGTCCACTTTAAAAAAACATATACATTTCCCTTTACCATGCATCATTTGTTCTTTTTACATTTGTGTGTGTGTATGCGCACGCGCGTGTGCACATGCACGTGCTTGATCTATGACATACACATGGGAGTCAGAGTACAGCTTTAGGCTGTTGGCTCACTCCTCCCATCTTGTGGTTCCAGGGATTGAACTCAGATCCTCAGGTTTGACGGCAAGTGTTCTTACCTGCTGAACCTCTTCCCATCTCATGTCTCCGTAGCTCTACTATTGTTCAATGACAATGTCACTATCTCCTCTACAAATAGGCATTTAAGTTGTTTCCAATTCCACTGTCATGAATAATGTGACATGGCACATTTTTATCAGAGTATAGATTGTGTGTTCAGAGACTTCTGTAGTCAGAAATTCCCAGATGTGAAATCAGTCAGTCAGAAGCTATGAGTCTTTCAGCTGACGGTTCCACATTGTTCCCGCACCACGTAAACACACTGTGCCGTTTTCAACTTTTACCTACAGCATGTGCCAAATCCTTTCTCTTCCTGCTAGTGCTAAGTACTGTTGTTATAGCCTTTTATGTAAACTATGCTGAAATGCTGAAAGCCACAACTGTTTAATTAATATTCATGTGTTTGCTTGATTTTAAACATGACTATTTTCATCTGCTTTTTATTCATTATGCTAAATATTTTATTCATGTCCTTTCATCATGTATCCATGGGGGCATCAAAACGTTCTTATTGGAGGTTGGGCCTAACTTTTTATTACATTTGCCAAATATTTCTCTAGTGACATGCTTTTCCAGAATATTGTTTTCCCCATGTTGTTGATAGCATGGGCTTTAATATAAATTTAAGATAGCTGGTGCCTTCTAAGAGAGTAAAGACATTCATAGTGTGAATTTTAGGGAATGAAAATAAACAAAGACAAAACAATAAGAACCCCTCTTCCTCGTGCTATTTGGAAATCCCCATTCACAAAATTTATGTATTTTATTTTTGTCTTTCCCTGTATACTTAAGTACATTTTATAAATAGAGGCCCACAATGAACAAGCTGCCATTCTGTTTTTCCTACTTAACATGTTAAGGATATATTTGATGGCAGTAAATATTCTTCTTCATCATTGTTTTAACAGCTTCTTATATGAAGAGAGAAGTACACTTCCAGGTCACTATTGTTGAATCTATGTCTAGGAGCTGTTTCTTTGGAGAGGTAATCACCATCAGTGTGGAACGTGGCCACTTGTCCATGGTTATTTACTTAGGATGAATTTGCCTAGAGGCAGGTCAAAGGTTTAAACAAATGTTATGTTTTTTGTAGTGAACCTCAAATTTCCTTTCAAACCCATGTCTTAAGTTTATGGCATGGAATTTACTTTGACTTAAGGTTATAAATTTTTACACAGTATTTGAAGTGATTTAAAGGAAGAAATTTACCTAGCTACTCGTGTGTCAGGGAGGGGAAAAGATAAGTAAATACACAATGTGCCAAGAATCCAAATCCCCAGAGCAGATACCTCGACTCTAGAATGAGCTGAGTTTTCGAATATTGGTCATTTGCTTTCTCTACATTTTACTCCACAAGGCAAAATTTCCCAGATCCACTAAAGACGTGGATACAGAGGATCAAAGAACTGACATGCCATTAGTTCATGCTTACATAATGCAAACCCTAGCCAATCTCCATGCTCTCTCTGACTCTTGTGTAGTTTCATTTTCCAAAAAAGAGTCCAGTGAACCTGGGCCCATATTGGGGAGGCATGTTCTAGTTCACAGAGTGGAATTGCAAAATGGGTGTCTATTTCACTCTGATGGCATATGGCTTTTACTGCCTGTTGTTGCCTTCTTATGAACCAAAGGTTTCAGCAGGAAATCTGCTTCTAGCCAACTTACATGAGGATTTACATGCACATTTCCAATTGAGTTTTGAGACTCATGCACAAGTTCTCATTATAGCGTTTGGTCTCTCTCGGTTCCTCTTTATTTTAATTAAGCCATTTTAATATTGTATACAGTACCCCCAAACACAAGAGTGTAGTACCAGTAAGATTGATCATATGCATACTGGAAAAGAACACAAACCCAGCAGTGATTGTTTATATAGCTGGAGATATATTATATCTTAATATTCCTATATTCAGCATTGAATAATGTTATGGTTTGTAAAAGCCATATGGTAGAAAATATTTGGAGGGAAATTACCATAATTAATTAAAGTATGTAAGAAACTAATGCACTATGTAGTGAGACACAGAAGAGTTGAGTCATACATGTTTGGGTGCTTAATGAATGCTCAGCAGAAAAAGATGATCTGAATCCACAAGTTCCGTGATCCTATTTTCTTTTTTAATTGCTTTTCCTGAGCTATATATTTTTCTCCACTCCCCTCTCCTTTCTGCCCTCTCCCATGCTCCCCATTTACTCAGGAGATCTTGTCTTTTTCTACTTCTCATGTAGATTAGATCCATGTATGTCTCTCTTAGGGTCCTCATTGTTGTCTAGGTTCTCTGGGAATGTGAATTGTAAGCTGGTTTTTCTTTGCTTTATGTCTAAAAGCCACTTATAAGTGAGTACATATGATGTTTGTTTCTGGGTCTGGGTTACCTCACTCAGTATGATGCTTTCTAGATCTACCCATTTTCTCACAATTTTTAAGATGTCATTATTTTTTCCCACTGTGTAGTACTCCATTGTGTAAATGTATCACATCTTCTTTATCCATTCTTCAATTGAGGAGCATTGTTTCCAGGTTTTGGCTATGACAAATAATGCTGCTATGAACATAATTGAGCACAAGTGCTTTTGGTATGATTGAGCATCATTTGGGTATCTACCCAAAAGTGGTATTGCTGGTAGGTTATTTCCTAATTTTCTGCAAAATCACTATACTGATTTCCAAAGCGACTGTACAAGTTTGCACTCCCACCATCAATGGAGAAGTGTTCTCTTTACCCCATATCCTCTCTTATTTGATTTCTTAATAATACATCACTTTGGGGAAGTCTCCCTCCTTGATTTTCTATTTTTTTCTTTTTTGTTTTGTTTATTTGTTTTGTTTTGTTTTTTGAGGCAGGGTGGTTTCTCTGTGTAGCCTAGCCTGGAACTAGCTTTGCAGGCCAGGCTGGACTCAAACTCACAGAGTTTAATCCCAGAATGCTGGGATTAAAGGCAGGCATCAAAGACCAAAGACAGCTCCTCCTTGACTTTCTACTTTCTCACTTTTAAAGTAAAATATATATTTGTCTCAAATGCAAGAGTTGAATTTAATACTGAATACAGTAGTCTAAATCACAAAGTGACTCATCAGAAAAAAAACAGAAAAGAGTTGTAATGTCAGGGTGTTACTCAGGAGTATCAATAACTGGGGGATGCCTCAGTTGGGAAGGGGTTTGCCGTGCAACCATGAATCCCTAAGTTCAGACCTCCAGCATGCATGTAAAAGCCAGGTATGGCAATGTTGCCTAGGCCTGCACTCGATGGTAGAGACTGGGAGACGGTGGAGGCTTGTGGGCCAGCCAGTCTAGCCAGCCAGGCATCTCCAGATTCAGTGAGAGACCCTGTCCCAAAAGGTAAGATGGAGAAATTGTTGAGGAAAACTCCTCATGTTGGCCTCTGATCTCCATATTCATGCTCGCTCTCTCTCTCTCTCTCTCTCTCTCTCTCTCTCTCTCTCTCTCTCTCACACACACACACACACACACACACACACACACACACACCAAAAACCAACCAAATGGGTTTTTTTTTGTTGTTTTTGTTTTGTTTTGTTTTTAAAGAATGTCAAATGCTTTCCCCAGTATTCCTGGTAGTCTTGTAAACACACTGTGTTCTTTGACTCCTGGGGCCCCCCTCAGCAGACCCCCATCTTCACTGAACAACACGAGTTTCTTTCTCTTCTGGGCTAAGCATTCTCAACACTGCATACATGACTTAAGGAATGGCTGCCGCATTGCCCTACTGACAGATGAGTGACATAGTCATTTCTAGAGCCTATAAATCAGTTTCCCTTTGCTCAAACGTGGAGGGAGGGGAGAAGGCTCAATTCACAATCCTGAGAAGCCAGGAATCTCTCTGATTTCCTCCCTAACTGCAGTGGCTATAGCTGGTAGGCTATGAATCTGAGAGACAGGGATTCTCCGGGCCTCAGGGCATCCCATAGCCACATCTCCCTCTGAGCTGCTCCTTTTTTCTAGTCCTGGAGCTAACAAGACCCTTCTTTCATCATTATCCACCAGAAGTCATAACACTCTCTCCAACTGAGGTCAGGAACAAACCAAAGACTCTACAAAAGAGATTCAAAGAAACCTTGAATAAAGTGATTGCCCTGAAATATTGTTGCATTTTATCTCTGGGAAGAATTCTAGAGAAAGTTTTGCTAAGTCTGGGGTCAAGGAGAGTGGTACATGGTGATAGTAGTCCTGCAAGGTTATGCATCAGCCGAAGTCAGCCCTGTTTTCAAAGTAGAGAAACTGAGGCAAGCCAGCATTGCATACAGAGAGGAACCTTCAGTGGCAGCAGAGCCTTTGTCCTTGGAGAGAAATCAGGCTTATGCCACATTGTCCCCAACCTGCCACTGCCAGAAACCTGCCTCCTTCATGGAGCCCTCTGGATTCACTTTCTCCCAACAGAGAGATTTAAACAGGGTGACACTATGTCTTCCCTGTCACCAATTTTTGCCCAGACTATCCAAGAGTAAACTTGTGGCTGTGAGGATTGGTTGTTCTCACGAATCTTAGTCTGCACAAGTCCTATTCTGCGCAAGTCCGTCAGGGAACCTTTGGCATCCCCTGGATGGCCTGTCTGCATCCTTGTTTCCCAGGGCTTTGAAGCTGACTTGGAGTTCATTTGCATGTAGGAAGGTGCAGAAATCAGGATTGGCCAGAGGGGGAGCTAGACAGTGTCAGAGCCATGACAGAGACCATGCCAGGCTCTGCAGCTGGGGTGGTCCTGCAATGCTGAGCCAAGTTGTCAGTCACTAGATTCTAGTGGAAGAGAAGATGCTGCCCATGCAAGGAGACCAAGGGAAACAGGTGCTGTGGTAAGCTGTCAAAGGTCAATCCCACTGTCAGTCTCTGTTAAATGAGGGTTTTTATGTAAAGGGAGAATTAGTCACTTGGCTGTACTTTGACACTGGGAACCATCCCTAAACTGGCATTTCTGCCTTTCCATCCCATTCTATTTGCCAGCCTCACCTACGAATGCTGTACTAACAGCACCCACAGGGCCGCTCCAGAGTCAGCGGACTCTGCCTGGAGTCCTGGTGACAGCCTGAACTACCAGACACTGTTCACAGAAAGCCTTTTACTGAGGGTTTAGAAAGCCAAGTTTTATATAAATCTACACTTTTTAATTCACTCTGCTCTTGCTTCTCATGGTGGATCTGTAAACGTATTGCACATGGGCTTAGCATATAAAAGACCCTTAACAAAGGTGAACTGTCCCCCTTTACTCTTCATCATAAGGTGGGTTCAGGTTACATGTTGCCTAGAGTCTCTCTGAAGTCATGTCCATTCAGGCCTGGAATAGCCGAATGGTTTTTCAGGTTCCATTTTATTTTCATCATGCATTCTTTATTGACAGTTTGTAATATACCATTTTTGGTTTCTACTCAATTCTCCTGATCAGGAAATTTCATGGCTGTAGCAAACATCTGATGCAGTCCAACCATCTTCTTTTACTCATGAGTGAGCCATCACATTGGTAGGATGAGGGAGGAAACTGACTTGTTCAAGGTCACATGACCAATAGCGACAAAGTAGGGAACATCGCCCATGCTTCTGACCAGCCCCCAGCACTAGCTGCAGCTGGTCTGTTCTGGTCTATAAAGCAACAAGAGCGGCTTCCCTTGTGTTAACATTATTCTAGCATGTAATATTTGCATGGGAGGCAATGACCTGAGAAATACTTTTCTTTCCAGGGCTTCGCATATTCTGCAGGGTTTATTAATTTTATTTATGTATTTGATCTCTCAAATGAAAGAATAAACTAATTAGAGAGACGATTTACTGGGGTGCTCCGCTGAGGGTGTTTTACAGCCTCTGTGGAAGCCTGTCGGGCTGTGGTGTCAGCAGATCCGCTTTCGGCCTGGCTGCTCGTAATTGCAGCCATGAGACACGCACGCAGGCATGTTTGGGATTTGTAGCTCCAGGGGCATCTGGAGATGTTAGGTCATAGGGCCAAGTGATTGTTTTGCCCAGGAGCCTTTCAGAATGCCTTCATCAGACAGGCTGCTTCATGTAGCTTGCAGGGATGTGGCTGGGGCTCCCAGGTAACAGAGATTGGCACATTGAAGGAGTCTTCTTGGAGAGCAGGGAAACCTTGAAGGTACAAGTACTGGAAGTCAAAGCCAAATAGGTTCATAGTACAAGATGGAGACAAAGGTAGAACAGTCACACACAGAAATACAATAAAAAATAAAACTGTAAAAAATAATTTAAAACAAGTGGCTAAAACTGTGTGTGGAATGTGATAAGGCTTCATAAACATCTATTGAAGGAAAAGATGAATAGATGGATATGTGGATGGATACGTGGATGAGTGTGTGGGTAAATACATTGATGGACCAATGATAAGTAGGGCCCCGAGGCCTATGAATTGCAGTTTGTTTACCATCTCTTATGTGATGAACAAAGATAACCCATTCTAGCAATTATAGCCACTCCAGAACCCTTTCAGCAGAGTTAACAAGTCTCCAATACACAAGCATTTGACGTAAGCGTCTTTCTCATTAGTGCATGCCACACACACACACACAGCAACGCTCATCTACGGTAGAGGTCAAAGTCTTCCAGCGTCCTAATGCCTTGACAATGCTTCCGTTTGCTCACTGGCTGCCTGGAGACACACATACAGTCACTGTTGTAGCAGCAGCTGCACTGTCACTCTGGGTTAGAGCAGCATGCGGCTTGGGCTGTTTAAATTCCAGACCTCTTACTACAGTCTGGCTGGAGCACTAGCAGATAGGATGGATGTGCGGCGAGCACACTCAGGAAAGCTAAGAAGTCTCATGGTGCTCGGTGGAAAAATCTCAAACTGTGATTGGCTCCTCTAAGGGTTTTTACTGTTTGTACCTCCGCTGTGGTTGGAGGCATACAAATTGGCAAACTCTAGGTACAATTAGTGCACATGCCAACTCTGCTACCCTGCTGAGCTGGACATAGAATTTTGAGAGCTATTCACGAGAAATGCCCCTGACTTATTTATGCTGTTCACATACAGTGGCTCTCGTTGAGATATAGATAGTCCCTGTATATCGACAGTGTTATAATCCTAGGTCCTTAGCTGGACCTGTGGTCGTGGATCTCATGTGCACCTCTAGCCAGCTAGACACAATGGCTACATTGATGCTGTGGTTCTAAATGTGGTTCTAGTCAGATGATGGGTCATGAGTGTATCTTAGACATCCTAGGCAAGTATCTATAATCACAATTTGTGTAACAAACCTTATTATGGATTCACTATTTCATCTCTACCTGTTATACGGAAGTCACTGTGTCAAGGTCTTTCATTATAGTGTTTAGCACCACCACACATCTGCAATTAGATGAACTAACTAAAGTTTAGAAAGGGAAAATGATGTGTCCAGAATTATACAAGCTTTATTGTATTAATAAAAAAAAATTCTACATTCTTCCAGAGTTGTGACAATTACCAAAGAGGTAAAAACTAGGTGAGACAAATGCTCAAACAGCAACTTTCTACTGACAGTTTTGTGTGGATGTATGAGTGTGTGTTTGTGTGTGGTATGTGTGTGTGTGTGTGTACTGGTAGGTGTGTGCATGTATGTAAGACTGAAGACAAGGGGTTGATGTCAGGTGTCTTTCATTTGCTTTCCATGTTAGTTTTTGAAGCAGTCTCTTGATGAACCTGAAACATACTCATTGACAGGCTGCTTCACCTATGCCTTCCAGAGATCCTTCTGTCTCTGTCCTCGCAGTGCTGGAGTTGGAGATGCATGCTGCCACACCCTCCTTTGTATATAGGTGTTAGGGATCCAAATTCAGGTCCCTACGCTTAGCAGCAAACACTTTTGTTGTTAGCCATGTACCCTGCCTCTCCATTAAAAGTTTTCCATCATGAATGGAATAGACAGCAAGGATAGTGCTTCCTTATCATGTGATATCCCCAGGCAGGTTGAGAAACACCTGCATTGAACGCTAACAGAGAACTCTTAGATTATCCTCAGCTGTCCAGAACAGAAACTTTTCCAGGCTTCCAGATGCTCCCAACTGACCATCTGCAGTGTCATTCTGGTCTAGGGCCTACATTATGAAGAAGGCCACAGAAAAGGGTAGGATGGAGTGAAGGGTGACCAGAATAGGGGGCCACCAGAACAGAACTATACTGATTGCTTAGTAGTTTGTGTCCATATTCACTGCCTGTTTAGTTTACTATTAAGTTCCCATGATCAAAGTAGTGTTTGACAGCCTGTCAATATAGAAAGGAATAAACAGTGATGAGCAGCTAGATGGAAGGATGCAGTGATGGCCCTGCCTGGACTCCATTGACTGTGAACACTCAGGATAAAATCGTAGTCATTGAAGTGCTATGGGCATCTACAGGAGTACAGGAGATAAAAGCAGCACAATGAGACTCTAAAGATTTGACAACTTTGCATGTGATAGATAAATCATCACAAATCAATATTGAAATGATGAACCCCGAACTAAATGTTACCCAGAAAATACATATTTATACAAAAAAGTGGAAGAATACTGACCTTGTATCATATGAACATCATTAATTTCAAGTAAACTAAATGTTAGAGTCAATACTGTAGACTATTTAAAAGGAACTAGAAGTCTATACATAGATCTGTACATACATAGATAATTCAAAGTTAAGGATTTATCACATAAAACAGACAAAGTCCCTTCCTTAAAGACAAATATTTATATGCCTTTTTGCCTACCAGTATTCTGAAAATGTAGCTGGGCAGGAGGGATGGCTCAGTCATTGATGATGGCTCAGGGATGGCTCACTTCTTGTAGAAGACCCAAGTTTGATTCACAGCTTTTACACAGCAGCTCACAACCATCTCCCACTCTAGTTCCGAGGGATCTAGTGTGGCCTTCTGGCCTCTGTGGACATCAGGCACACACGTGATGCACTGACATACATGCCGGCAAAACACTCATACAAATAATTATTCTTTAAATGTCATGTTGCTATAAACAAAGTAAAAAGTCAAAACTGGAAGTAGAAATCATTGTAACTTTTATAAATTATACATCTGCCTGAGATCTGTTAAGCAAAGCATATGGATGGGACTGGGCTTAATGACTGCAAACTCCTGTGTTCCGCTACATCCCTTGGTCAAATGTTACCACTTGCCGTTCACTGTGATGCTTCCTGCACTTTGAGGGGTCTTCCCAGGACTGTGCTTCCACTGACTCTAAGACTCTCTGGTGTCTGCCAAATGTCCTGTCTAAGCATGAGCTCCTGCCCAGAGCCGACACTCTTTATTTGCTGCTCTGACTTTTCTCGCTCTCAATCAGACTGATAGACTAGGCATTTGTGTTGAATTTGCTCTCATGTCTACGTACCTTAGAAGTACGTACAATGTCTCGTATCCATTTGGGTTGGCACAATAAACAGGCTCCTGATGGGCACCCGCAGTTTGAATACCACTTACAGAAAGTTTTGAAACATTCAGCCCTGGCTGTATTGTTTATAGATGCAAATGTGTATTAGAGGCTGTAATACAGGCACTGTGATTAGGACAGCCGTTACCATTGTGGTACTGAGAAAGCATTCACAGCTGAGTGTGCTTACATCTACAATGTTCAATCCTAGAGGAGAAAGACCTGGAGCATAGATGGGATGGCAGAGTGCTCAAAGGCACTACATGCCTTTCTTTTATAATTGCATCTATATTCGACTTCACGATTGAAATAGTTCATAAGGGAATCAAGAGGAGATCACTGAAAGGTAACTTGGAGGGAAGAGAGTTCAAACCATAGTCTATCCAGGAATACAGTGTAACATGGTAGGCTGGCTTGCTGGGGATCCCCTCAGGGGACCAGACTTTGGAACTAGACATGCTGGGTTTGAGTCTACACTCGCATGCTACTGGTGTTTCTGTTTGAGTCTTCTCATCCTTAAAGTGGACAATGAATCCTAACTAAAGTGGACAAAGAGAGAGAAATCAATGACACAGACAGCTCCATCTTCAACAATGCATATAAACCTTCAGCTAAATAATGAAAAAGAGATTTCGCTAAAATCAGAAGTGAAACAAAATACGATACTACCAATTTCACAGAAATTCCCCAAAATAAGAATTGTGAAGTGGAAAAATGAGAGCCCTTCACACTGAATATGAAGAGTACAAAATGAACTAAGGCTTGTGGGGCCTGGCATACGTCATGGCACATACTGAAGCCAAAGGTGGGCATGTGTTCACAGTGCCAGGTACTAATGTAAAAAAGACATAAGCCTGAAGTCTGTTTTGAAACTTCATGTTTTTTGTCATTTTATCTGTTTTCACAATAACTCAAGAAAGATAAATCCGTTTATTTATGAGAAAATTGAGCATTATAAAGGCCCAATCATTTGCCAGACTTTACCCAAATTATCAGGTCTTCCTCCAGAGAAATATAACCACAAATTAAAACCCTGTGTATATTTCAATAGTTTTATAAATAGACTCAATTGAATTTCAATGAAAGAGTATAATCTATCCCTTTGGGCAGGGAGTCAACCAACCATTGCTGATGAAAACTAATAACAAACACCTTCCTAGTTTATGTATTTTTAACCACAAATATGTAAAGGAATGGAATTGTAATGGAGTGGTAATAAGAATGTATCCTTGTCTGAAACAGATTCTTGGTCTTGGAATACACTGAAAGATCCCTAGGCTGTGGTAGACCATTACATTTGGGGCTTTGTTATCTTAAACTATAGGCTCTCCTCCATCTGTCTTACCGTTGCCTGTGAACCCTGCTGCTTCTCTGCCTGCTCTCTTCTGTGAATCCAGTGAAACTTGCCATGATTACCATGATGACTTTGACTGAATGGTTCCATTGATGGCATGTTTATTCAATCACTCGGTCGTTTCTGTATGCAGCAAGGGTTGATTGAGTGACAGCCCAGCCTCTGGTTTAGGCTCATGGGAAGCAAAGGTCAACGATGAATGATGACTTTATCAGGGGAGCCCATGACAAGAGGGAGGTGGGGGGGGGGGAATTGGGTAACTCTGTGCCAGGTGACACCTTCAGAATGCTGATCTCTAGGGACTCACAAAGCAGGGAAATCTCAGCTAAATTGGGGGGTGGCATGGAAATTGTGATGCTAGAGGTAGAAAAGCATTTATTTCTGTCTAGACCCCCAAAAAATGAGATCTATGTTAGAAATTTTGGAAAACGTAAAGAAATAAGAGAAAAACCTTCAATTATACCACAGAGGTCCCCACTGTTCTATTTTAAACTTCTCCATAGGGGAGTTCAAACTCTATCAACAATTTTGTGATGTCATACAAAATATATCCTCTATATTTCATAATTTCTAATCTTGTGTTTAAATATACATAATACCATGCCTTGCGGAAGTCCCACCATTCATGACACCAGGCTTCCACTGACTATTTCCCTCTTACAAATAACAATGCTAAACATTTCTACATAGAAATATGGGTCTGCATTTAAGGTTTTCTTAGGAACAAATCCAGGCCAGTGGCACACACCTTTAATCCCAGCCAGGAGGCAGAAGCAGGTGGTTCTTTGTGAGTTGGAGGCCAGCCTGGTCTACAAGAACTAGTTCCAGGACAGGCTCTAAAGCTATAGAGAAGCCCTGTCTCAAAAAAAAAATAAAAAAAAGAACAAATCCAGAAGGTGAATAATCCAGGCAAACTATGAATTAAAGGGTGTGACCATGAGTTTCAAAAAGATCCATGAACATCCCTCTTAGCAGGCATGCTGTACCTGTCTAGACTAATGCCTTTAGCAATGACTGTTGGGTTGTCATTGGTGACAGTGGTAGTGACGTTTGTATCATTGTCCAAATTCTCTGGGCCTGTGTGTGAAGTGAGGCTGGCAGACATACGGAGAGAGAACATCCTTGAATAATTCAATCTTAGATTTTCTTATTCTCATCTTTTGTTTGGTTTCAGTATTCAACAAGACATGGTGGTGAACCAGAACTCTAAGTCTTCATGATTGAAGGATTCTTTTGCACAACAAAAGGTAAACACTTAAGTCTGATCCTTCTGATGGGAGAAAAATCTTTATCTTGGGGAAGGTGGCTCATAAATGTGTCTGGGCACTCATGAAGTGATGGTGGCTTGTGTGTGTCTCGTTGTACTTAAAACATGTTAGAAAGTTCACGGAATCCTTGGAAGTTGTCATGTAAAGTGACTTTCCTTTGGTCCAGTTTGTTTGTACTTGAAGGAGTATTGATTCTTCTTCTTTCTTTAAGTACCTAGTAAATATCATCAGGAGCCTCGGGTTTTTCTGTCTGGATGTATTAGCTTCTTCTAACAGATCCTTTCAGGCTGGTCTCACTTACAAACAACAATGTACGCTGTCTTTTCTCAAATGCCAGCCATTTCAATACATTTACCAAGGGAAGAAGGCATGGCTGATTGTAGACCATAAAGTTAAACCATAGGTAAGACAGATGTTCCGACCTAAGTAACAGACTTGGGGATTTATGAGGCGAAGAGAAAGGTACCATCATTTTGAGTTCCTAAACTTTTAAATGACGACAACACTGAATGATGGACCTCATGCAGGAGCCAGGAAGGTACAATTGAAAACGCTCATTCCTTTGACAAATTAGGAGCATCCATTCTAATATCTATTCCTTGTTTACTGGGGATTGTGCTGAATGAATCACACACTGGTGGATGGATGTTCTATCCAACACTTTTAATTAGCTGCTCTGCCTATTAGCATGAGCAGAGTGTTGCCTTTCTGCCATAGATTACTGCCCAACCACCTGCCCCCCTTCGCTGGAATAGAAGTCTTATTCTCCACAAGGTAATATTCATCTCTTCCCCAGCCAGACAAGCATAGAAAATTAAACAATGGTCTGCTAAAAAACCCAGATAATATATTTATCATTTCCAGTTTATGCGAGGGTGCCAGGCAAACACAAGCAGGAGGAGCTGTTAGCTATGGGACCTCAGGGAGCAAGAGACTGGAGAGAGAACTGGGAGGCCAAAGGATGCGAGCCTTGTGAAAAAAAATCATTTCAAATATGAGGAGCCGCTGAAGACAGAAGAAATTAATTACTCCAAGAGACTCAAATGCCACTAGTCCTTTAAGTGACCCAGGGAGGAAGCTGAGAACATTTTCCTTCAAGTTTCTACAGCCAAGAAGGAGGGGGCTGGGATTCCTCAGCTGTCAATTTCTGTGTATCCTTTATGACTTAGTGGCATGTTCTGCTGCCTTGTGCCCCAGCCTCCTCTAATGAGAGGAGTTAAATGGGAAATGCTGTTGTAGCCAGAGAGCCCTCGCCCTGTAGCTGCCGAGGGTGCTCAGATGAGCTTACCCGCTCTGCAGTCGCAAGACCCGAGGAAAGCCTACAGCTCACTGCGATGGGTAGAAGAGGTGAGCACCCAAAGCTGGCCTGAATTTCATCTTTTGTTGTTGTTTTTTCATCCTCAAAGCTATTCTCTGAGATGGGGTGAATTTAGAACGACAGATTAAGGTTTTCTAAGGAAGACTGGAGACCAGTCTCTTCCAGAAACAGATATCTTTTCTAGGTTGCTTGTCTAATAAATTTCTCAGAAATCTTTGAAGCTATAGACAGAAATTGAAAAAAAAATACTATCTAATGACCTCAAAGTTTGGCATCAGTAAATACAAATGGAATAGAACCTTTATGGCGGTTGGGCCTGACTACACTGAGGAAGTCAGTAAAATTTTAAATTTGCCACTAAGTGGCTGTTGCCCCATGTGTCCGTCTAGTCCTTCCAGCCTCTGTTGGTACATTTACAAAGTGGGAAGAATAATATCTATCGCCTGTGATTTCAGAGATCAATATACCCCAAAATAGCATTGAAGAATGGGTATATCACATATGTGTGGTGTCCTTATTATCCTATTTTAATATCTTAGCTCTTAAACATTGAGGCAGTTCTGTTCCTTCCTGGGTCAAGGTCAAGGGACTTGGCTGTGGTCTCCTGGTTTATTCAGTTAGGAATGGTGAGCGGATAAACTAACATATTAGGAAGAGAGGTTCCTCTGAGGACTTCTTTGGGTCTGTACGAAGCATGGCTTTGAAGGCGGTTAGAGTCCTGGATATCCACATCCAGGGGCAAACTTGGAGAGCACCACGTCTCCAGCTGCTGCAAGCCTGTGTCTTTGAAACTGAGATGAATCATGGGTGGCAAGGTACAGTGCTATGAAATCAGGTGACCCCCAAAGGTGGTGAAGGGGATATTTCAAAGATGGTTCATTCCTAGGAAGACATGGCCATGGAGTACAATCTGTAGGGCTGGAGGGAAAAGGCGAGCACTGAGCATCCTTTGAAAGGAAGGCAATCCAGGCTTAGTAGCCAGTAGGGGGTACATAAAGGAGAGACCAGTGCAGTGACTAAGTCTTACCGTGTTACCCGCAGGCACTTGCAATGACAGTAAGGCAAACCCGAAAAGCTCAGGATACGATCCATTCACTCAAAGCTCAGTAGGTAAACAATTGACCACCAGTGTAGCAGATGTGAACAAACCCAGGAAAGCAATGCTTGGAAGTGTGCTGAAAGGGACGAGGGCGGGGTTGGGGTGGGATGGGGTGGGGGTGGGGGGACTTGAGCTAGACCTCAGAGGAAGCAGCCTTGTGCTGGATGAGAAGAAATTCAAAACAGACATTCCACAGAAGACCACCAACTCACAGCAGCAATGGACCACAAGCAAGAGGCCTGTCACCAACTGGAGCTTTGGGCACCAGCAGAGGCTCAATGACATCAAGATTTCCATGTTCGACTATGTGTTTGTCCTATCTCCTGCCCTTGGAGGGACCTGAGGAGGCCCAGATGCATGATGCAGAATGCTGAAGCTAATGTTCCAATTCCTCGGTGTTATTTTTAGCTTTTTGCCAGTTCCCTTTGAAAGGTCTCCTTTGCTGACTATTTGTTTATCACGTCCATTTGATTTTGCCGGCTTTATCTTCATTTGCAGCCATCAGAGGTGAGCCATTATGCCCTTCCTCTTAGTAAGGAAACAGTATTGAGGCTAGAAGTGTATTTTAAGACTTATTCTTATTTACATGTATGTATGTGTTCTCGTGTGGGTGTGTACACCACATGCGTTCATGCAGTTGACGACAGAGGCTAGAAAAGGGGGCCAGATGCCCTGGAACTGGAGTTGCAGGTGCTTGTGAGCCTTCTGCCACGAGTTGTGAACTGGGTTGGTCTCTGTGTAAGAGCAGCTAGTGCTCTTAACCACTGATCCTTAGCCTCCTTTCCGAGACAGGAATTATTTTCCCTGCTATCCTGCCTTCCCTTTTCCCCCCCTTCTTTAATCCACCCCCTTGGTGCCTCCTATCTACCTTCTTGTTTTGTTTTATCTCCTCAGACTCCCTCTGTAATCTGTGTTTCCCTCTTTCTTGACATAAAGTCACGTATTTGCCAACTTAAAAGGAAGGGGGAGATCCTAGATAGCAGGCAGCTCTGCCGTAAATGTTTAAAGAGGATTCCTAACAATGTGGCAGCTCCTTTATCTGGGATGTTTGATGGTGGTGATGAGGTTGCCTTCCGAAACTGAACATCTGGGATTCAGATATCTACTCCAACCCATAACAGCTATTTGACATTGAGCAAGTCACTCTCCTTGAAATTCAACTTTTATATCGGGAGACAGATACTTTTCATTCAGGACTATTGCAAAAATCCAACAAGATAATGCATGTGAAGGGACCTGGCACATCATGTACTCTTAATTTCTATTGTCAGCTCTTAATTGTTGCTTATAATGATGCCTTCCTATTAGACCCTACCTCTTCAAAGTTGCCCCACCTCTCACTAACTCTAGCTTGGGGACCAAGGGTTTAGAACATGAGCCTTTGGAAGATGTTCAAGACCCAAATGACCTCACTGTACCTAATGTCACCCACATCAGCAAGCTGAGAGGCGGTCAAGACCAAGGCTCCAGTATGTTCTCTGATGCTTCTGCTCATTCTCCAGCATTCTATGCTATTTCTGATCTCTACGTTGTATCCATTTCCCTTCATAATGCCGTGCTGAGCAGACTTCGAGCTCTAGCAAAAAATGTTAGACCACAGAGCTTAACCTGCTCCCACAGCTGCATCACCATGACTAAATGAATAGCACATATGCATTCATTAAATATATATTTACATACGTTATATGTTCACCTGTGTGGAAAACAGAGCCATTCACTAGAACACATGTGTGTGTATGCATACAAATACACATGCACATGGACACACACAAACACACATACAACTAATCCACTAGTGCTTGTTTCTGTGTCTCTGGTTGACCCCTCACTGATACAGATAGTCATGAGCTGTCATAATGCAGAATTCTCTGTTTCATGGGGCAGATCTTTGCATTTCTATGTTGTTGCAAGAAAAAAACTACACTTTTAATCTGAAGATGTTTTTCAGGCCAAGATACACCCCACACTCTCATTATTTTCCCCCTCTCCATCCTAAATCCCTTCACAACTTTTAACTATACTGGGCTCCATCCGTTTACAGTCTTTCTGTTTCTCACCAGGTAAACTTTAACGTAAGACTCCAGATAAAATTAACCCCATATGTGTTACTTCCTCTCACCAGACTGCTCTCTCTCTCCAACTCCCTGCATCTTTTGAAGACAATACCTTATCTTGTTTCTCACAGGTCACAGGGTGGAAGCATGGCAAATCACACAGACTCAGACTCAGACTCAGAAGATGGGTGTGTTCTCAGGCTACCCCAGAGTGCTGGCTTCATCTGCTGGTTTCACCTCAGAGGACCTCAGGTGTAGATTGGGCACACTCACAGCAGACTGAAAAGCTCTAAGTGTTGGAGGGCCTACTGATTTCAGCCTGTCTCTCACAGCTAGAACAAGCTCATGTTTGAGGTACGGGAACGCTGGCAGTAACCAAAGGGTGGGTTTGGCTAGCTCCAGTGACACAGGTCTGTAATTGCAGCTACTCACTCAGCTGCTTCAAAGGCAAGGCAGGACAGCCCGATGTTTAAGACCTGTCTGGGCTACAGAGTGGTTTCAAGGCCAGCCTGGGCAACTCAGTGCGACTCTATCTCAAAATACAAAGTAAGCAGAAGTCTGAGCATGTAACTCAGTAGTGTGGTGCTTGCCTAGACATGTATGACTCTGTATGTTCAGTGCCCAATTCTATTACAGAGAATTCAACAGAGTAGCGAATCAGAACACTATTTTTGTTAAGATTATTTTGATTTTAATTGGAACATGATTGTGAATGCATATTGGTACACTGTAATGCCTTGAATAATATATACGTTTTATAGTAATCAAACCATGGTATTTAGTATATCTTCAATTTTGAACGTGTGTGTTTCCTTATGACAAGAACATACAGAATCATCCTTTCTAGCAATTTTGGCAGAATGCTAACTGCAATCCCACTATGCCATTGAATAGCAGAATTCACTCCTCCAACGTTGCGGCAGTTCCCACCTAGTGACTGCTGTCTCCCATCATCCTCTCCTCTCTTGACTCCCTGCCCTTTTCTAACCACTATTCTGTTCTGAGCTTCTATGAGATCAGCTTCTTAAGATTCCACAAATCGGTGAGATTGTGTAGCATTTGTCTTCCTGTGACAGACTTATTCCCTTAATGTGACATCCTCCAGGGTGGTCCATGCTGCTGCAAATGACAGCATCTCCTGTGGTTTTGTGAATCCTAACCTGTATACATATCATATTTTCTTTAATGATCTATTGGTGGGCATTTACGCTGATTGCTTATATTGGCTGTTGTGAACAATCACAGTAAACACAGGAGGAGTCTATGCATCTCTTCTACATACTCATTTCATTTCCCTTGGATAAATACCTAGTAGGAATGCTGGATTCCTGGATAACCCTAATTTTAACTATCTGGAGGAAACGCCGTAGTATTTTGCTCAATGAGGTGCCAATATGCATTCTCATTGACAGCATACAAGGGTTCCATTTCTTTACATCCATGCCAGCATCTATTACTTACTGTCTTTGCTATGGTAACATTCCCACTCTACTTACATTTACCTATGATTTGTAATGTAAGACATTTTTCATATCTCTGTGTGTTTGTGCATATCTAGTATGAACACAAACGTTGTTGTTCAAGTGGGGTCTTATGGAGTTCATGTTGGCTTTGAACTTATGTACCTGAGGATGACCTTGGACTTTTGATAACCCTGATTCTACCTCCAGAGTGCTGGGATTATAAGACTATGTCATCATATCCATCTTCTGCCTTACTAGGAAACCGAACCCAGGACTTGGTATTAGCTAGGCAAGTATTTTGTCAATTGAGCCATATCCTCAAAACTGTATATTGTCTTTGAAGTGACATTTTCAATTCAAGTCCTTTGCATATTTTTCAATGAAGTTCTTGTTAGTGTTTTGTACTGAAGATTTGGGGTTCTTTATATATTCTGATGCTAATTCGTTGTCATATACATAGTTTATAAATATTTTCTCCCAATCTATAGGTTGTATCCACTGATTAATTTTATTTTTGCATAAAATAAAATTATTTTTTTTAGTTTGATTAAAAATAATTTTTTTCCTTTTGTTAACTGTGCTTTAGGGTATCATAAAAAGAAGCAGTGAGAGAGGAAATGGGAGGGGGAGATTATGTAATTATAATTTCAAAAATAAATGAAAAATTTAAAAAATAATTGACTGTTTCAATGTAATAAAATATGTCTCCCATATTTCCTTCTAACAGTTTCAGAGTTTGGTCTTAAATTTTAAATCAATTTATCTGATATATGTCTATAGTGAGAATTGGAATCTAGTTTAATTTTCTATACTTAGCCATCTAATTAACTAAGCCTCATTTATAGAAGAAACCATCTTTTACCCGGTGCTATTGCTGGTATCAGCATCTTTGTAGAAAATCAAGTTTTGTTTTGTTTTCATGTTCTCTGTTCTGTTTCTTTGGCCAGTTTTATGATTTTGGTATAATACTATGCTGCTGTTTCAACTATTTCTTTCGAGTATGTTTTGAAGTCAGACACTATATGGAAACTCATATTTCTTTAAATAGATACCTCAAATGGTAGTAGCCCAAATTCCTGTACTATATTCAGCGTCTACTATAGCCAATTTTCCCTATATTCTTTCTTAAAATAGTTGAAGTAATTGAATGCATAGTAGTTTCTTTATAAATGTCTCTATGTGTAAATATAATACACATGATTCTCTCGCTTGAAATCAGTAATAACAACAAAAAAGCATAAAGAAAATAGTCATGACAAATGAACCTATCATAAAACTGACTCCAAAAAGGAACTATATGCTAATAATGGAGAGCCTTAAAAAGTGGCACAACCAAGGTATACAATTAAATATGCCTTGGTGGAGCAAGAGCTGCAGAAGTGTCCTCTCTAAGAGAACAGCTGTCCTCTCAGACGAGCAGAAGAGGTGAAGCTGAGATCTTCTTGATGTGTGGTTGACCAACCAGTCGTGATCACACACACTTGGTAGAAAAATCTCAGTCATTAGCAGGTGCATGGCTCCTAGACAAAGATGCGGAGAGGCTAAGTCCATGGTTGAAATTGCTTTCATGGTCTTTCATCCTGTTTCTCTGTACACATCTATGCTTGAACAACAGCCAAGAGTTAAAAATAGCTCCCTTGTCTCGACTCTGTCGAATCTCAAGCATCAAATAAGTAATGTACACAATTTCTGGTCCATAGTAGGTCCTCAGGAAATGCCTGGTGGTAGGTGCTTGTGTTTTTGAATCGTGAAGTATCTCAAGGGGAACATCTACAATATAATAATATTTTGTTAGCATCTGGGACACAAACGAATTAGGGAAAGATTGCCAGAAGAATTGCTTTCCACTAAAGATTTAACATGCTGATGTTCATAACACCTCACTTCCCCAAGGTATCCCATTCAAAGCGAAGGAAGCCACAGACAAGATTAAATTGGCACTGCTGTGGGAGGTCTTGCCCATATGTGAAGAGCTGACTGTTATCTCCAGGCAACGTAGTAGTAAGATGAGGACTTTTATTTTTAGTTTTGAGGAGAAAATGAATTTGATACAAGAGACGCCCAGAGTTAATAAGAGAAGGCTGGGGCTAGATGGAAGGACTATAAGTATGATAAGTTCAGACCAAGGAGGATAAACACAGAGCTGAAGCAGAGGGGAGACCTAGGTAAAGGACCAGGCATTTCAGAGTGATAAGGAAGTGTTCCAGGACCTCCATTTGACATATGACCTGATGGTGCTTGGATGAGCAATGTAGGCACTGCAGGCTAACAGATGAGCTTCTGGTAAGTAAAGAATGCTAACGATTTAATCCCAGCACTCGGGAGGCAGAGGTAGGCGGATCTCTGTGAGTTCGAGACCAACCTGGTCTACAAGAGCTAGTTCCAGGACAGGCTCCAAAACCACAGAGAAACCCTGTCTCGAAAAACCAAAAAAAAAAAAAAATGCTAACAATCTTCCTATACAGAAATGTCTACATCCCTGGGGAACAAGCATTTAGATAATGAGATCACTACGGGGATGGGGATTTGATTATTAGTAGTCAGAGATGCAGCGGGTATATTCTGAACAGAGTAAACAAAGTATTCCTTAGAAATTATGCTAGGTAGCCTGAACCCCAACCAGAAAGTGACAGAAAAAGTTAAGGAGAATGCATCAGGAGTTGAGCAGAAATCAATTATAAGATTCCTTATAAATAAAGGGAGAAACATTTTAAGTTGAGCGAAGCACAAAATACCACAAGTTGACTCTTCAAAAAGGAGTCAACCTCCTCCACCCCGACCCCATCTTTTGTGCCCTACTCTCATCCTTTCCACCCCACCTCCTGTATTTAGCCGGGGTCCAAAGTGTTACACTAATGTTGGTGTCTTTATTTATCAATGTCTCCAAGCTGGGGAACACTAGGTTTCCCACTGAAGTAATGTTCCCAGATGGATCACAAATTAGGTCGAATAGCATGTAGCCATCCTTCCCTGTTTGTGAGCCCTTAGTGCTGAATGCATTTAACTTCACTGATACTGTCCTTGAATTGTTCCATCCTAAACATGAATTGATCCGGGCAGAGACCTAAGCTAACAGTGAGGGTGGGGAGCCTTTGGAGAGAAGAAAGCTTTGGAGATAAAGCCTGACTTTGGGATCCCTTTGATACTTTTTTAGCTGAGTGTATCTGGTTCTAGGTCATCCCACCCCTACTCATTTAGCTTTGTAAGCATGCAAATAAGAAGCTGTTTCACCATCTATGTAAAAGTACTTAGTAATGAATAAATGGTTCTGAAATATGTTAGTATGTAACATGAAGGAGTGGCTTGTTAGGGTTTCTGTCCTGCCCAGTTCCAGCAGCTGTTTAGCCCCCAAAGAAAATCACACAGAGGTTTCCAGAAGATTATAAACTGATTGGCCCATTAGCTCAGACTTTGTATTAGCTCTTATAACTTATATTAACCCATTGTTCTTATCTATGTTAGCCACATGGCTCAGTACCTTTTTCAGTGGAGCACATCACATCTTGCTTCTTCAATGATCTGGGCAGGACTGGGGAGGAATGGGCTTCCTCCTTCCCAGCATTCTCCTGTTCTCATTGCCCCACCTTTACTTCCTGTCTGATTGTCCCACCTATACTTCCTGCCTGGCCAATCAGCGTTTATTTAAAACATGATTGACAGAATACAGACAATTCTCCCACACTATTAGTATAGTATAGCTAGATATGAAATACCAATAGATACTACATTACAACATTTGATGCATCCTCTTCATTCAAGCCATTTTAGGAGCCTAAAGAATGCCAGAGATGAGAAATCTCAGCTTTCTTTTGAAGAAACCAAGTCCTCCAGTGGAGAAGTACCTTATGTCACATAACACATGAAACAAAACTGAATCTAAGATTATTAGATCTGTTTCTCTATTGTTTCTTCTGTCCAAAGCCTCCTCTTTCCCCCTTTCCATGTTTCTGCACACTGACCACTGCAGCCTGTGATGGAACTTACTCAGAATAGAACCCACAAATGGCACACACAGAGAGATCATACATTCCCAGAAAGCCTACTTTTCACAGTATATTATGGGTCCTGTGTTTTAGCTACAATTAGGAAGGCAAAGGTTGTGAATTATGGGGGAATGGCCTATGCAATGGAGATTCTGCCAGACTCTGCATTCTGTCCTGACAGCACTCTATCTGATGTTTCTATCCCACCTGCCAGCTCCCAAATAGCCACTCTGAGGCTTAATATTAATTACAAACTGTTTGGCCTATTAGCTCAGGCTTATTATTGACTACTCCTACAACTTAAATTAACCCATTTCTATTATTCTATATTTTACCACAAGGCTTACATTCTCAGGTAGCTGCTGATGTCTCCTCCCTGATTCTGCCTTCTTTCTCCCTTCCCCTCCTTCTCACCCCTGCTTGGATTTCCTGCCTAGCCATATTTTGCCCTGTCATAGGCCAAAACAGATTCTTTATTAACCAATGGTAATAAAACATATTCACAACATACAGAACAACATCTCACATCAAATGTGCCTGTTGATTCCCTTTCTGAAGTAGACTCAAACACAGCCTTTGGTCACCCATTAGAATGTAAGTTCCTTGGAGGCAGGGGTCTTGCCTGTAACCCCTTAATAAACCTCCCAGCATTTGGCACAGTACAAAGCTCAGAGGATGATTCAACATTAAATGAGGTAGTGGGATTTGCCTCAATTCAGTGGCACACTGATTTCTGAAGAGCCTCCTAGAGGATTTTTCTCTTATCCCACTGCTCCCAACCCTCCTTCACGTGGCCCTCCAACGTCCTGATAAATCACCTGCTTCAGGTGTTCCTATGGCTTCGCTTTGCCTCCTGGAACTGAAAGTGCTCCTTAGGAGACACTAGAATTCTTACTAACTTTTCAAGCATTTCTATAGAATTCTCTTTACCTTTCTTTCAACACACTCCCCTCTGAATTTGTTTACTAGATACATGTTGGATGGTCTCTTGTGTCTGTTTCCTGTGTACAACTGAGTCTTTTCCACTATTTTTCTCACTGGAGTCCTTCTGCCTTTTCCTCTGATAAACACCTCCTCCCTGCCCTTCACATTGCTCCTTAAAGTGCTTGGTGTCTCACAGGCCAGTCGGTGGGACGGATGCCTCAAGGCCATGAGCCCATCTTTGATCCTATGGATTAGCAAGTAGGAGAAGACCCTGGGGGAATTGAGCTCCCCTGCACCGGCCCTGAAAATTGCTGATCCCAAGTTAATGCTAAAGCTAAGCTTTGAGAAGGACAATATTTGTACTGGATCCACCCAAAATGCCACCAGGAGCAGGAAGATCTGTGTGCTAGCGGAGAGCACCATGTGACAGCAGAGTAGCCTGCATGCCACCTCAGAAGGCATGCTTCTCCACAACTGCCAGCCATGCAGCCTGAGGTGCCTCACCCAGCAACACCCACCGTGCACACTTCCTAAAAAGAAATATGATTAAACACTGATTTTTATCTTTGCATTTAACTCTAATAAAAATATCACACATGATTTATTGTTTTTATTAATGAAAAGGAACAAAACATGATTTTATTAGAACCATTTGGACTGTGTATTTATGCATTCTGTTTTTTAACTTTCTTTTTTACTATTCTTAGTGTTTTTCACATCATGCATCTCCATCCCATTCATTTCCATTCCATTTGTATCTGCCCTCTACCCTTGCAAGCTCCCCAAAATAAATTAAAAGTTAAGAGAGGGAAAAAGAAAAAAGAAAAATTAATTTTGTCATGGAAGCTTTAGTGTGACACAGTTAGTCATACATTAACTTCTTTATCCATATATCTTTACTTGCAAGTGTTCATTGCAAAGGAATATTGGACCGGTTCAAGGCCTCTGGTTTCTGCTACACCATCAATTCTGACCCCTCATTGGAATACTTCTTGGTGATCCTGTTGTTGCCTGGTGTCATGGAGATCCAGCAGCCTTTGGTCTGCAGGACTTGACCCTTCACGTGCTCCAGCAGGTTGCAGATGGGCTGAATGTTGGGTGGACCAGCTCATAACCTTGGTTGGTCAGCCTGCCAGCTGTTCCTTGTCCTCACCACCAGGGTGAGGGCTCATGCATTGCCCTGGCTAGATTCCCCCTTGTAGCAATGAGCAAGGAAAGGGGCCAGTTCTGTCACTTTTCACTAGGGTTGGTTCTCCCACACCTACACCCTCAGGGCCAGCTCTGCTGTGTTGTCCAGGCGAGGAGTAGAGGTCACTCTCCAGGATGCTGCAGCTGATATGGGGCAGGGACAGCTCTCCTGCTCTTATGACCTCAGGGCCAGCTCTCCTACCTGCCTCAGACATTGATGGGCAGGTTAGAGGAGTGGGGGAGGGCATCTCTCCCCTGCCCATGCGCCATATGACAGATGAGTAATGGGAACATCTCTCCCATATTCACTATTTTGGAGCTGACTTACCCATACCTCTGCCAACAGGATTGGCTCTATTGTGCTGCCTAGGCAAGGTATGCATTCTATTTTTAAGTGAAACACAGTACACAGAGCTTAGAAATTAAATACAAGACAGAAACTAAACATTACCCTTCATCTGGATGAATTTCACTCACCCTTTAGATTGTTTTACAGTTTTTCATTTTATATTAGTGCCATAAGATGGATATATGAATATATGTTCTGGTTCTTTCTCTTAAAAGCATTCATCAGTGTTACTGAATACCTCATCAATAAGCATTCTAAGTGACTGAATAATAACCTATTAAATAAGTGGGTTCTTGATGAGGTTTGACCAATGCTCATTTCTGGAGGTATTTTTTTTTAAGATTGACTTCTTTGCCAGATTTAACTCTTGTCAATTATATCGGAAGTGAATATATGTGTATGTGTATACATATATAAACATACATATACACACATATTTGAATAAACATGTATAAATATATATACTTACAGGTATACGTATATACACATGTTTATATGCATATATGTGTTTATATACAGATACTTTGGAATATATATGTGTATATATATACATATATATTTCTTCATATTGGCTATTATAGAAATTAAGACAACTTGTGACAGTACTTTATAAATAGCACCTCTAACAAGACTATTCATTGTTCCTTTCTACCTGACTTTCTTACCAAGGTAGAAGTTCATTCTTGCTCCTTTATGATGATTTTTGAAGACCTGCATATGCCAAGGACTGGGCACATGATCATGTGGATCACATAGGAATTTGTACTGAAACATGTCCTTCCCACAAGTTCTGTTTTATAATAGATTTAATTTTTGAGTTTAGGTGCAAGTGTGTGTCTATCTCTGTGTATAGTGTGTGTGTGTGTGTGTGTGTGTGTGTGTGTGTGCTTGTGTGTGCATGAAAGGGTACCCACAGAGACCAGAAGAGGTCTTGGTCCCAGCCCCATATTTTTGTGAATCCTATATTCCCTGTTAACCCATTAACTAGCCTGTTCTATGGTCCCAGTTTACAACTCAAGACATCCTTTAGCTCTGTGATGAATCCCAGCTGTCTCTACACATCTCACCCACCATCACCCCACCCCTTAGAAGGAGATGGGCATTTGCTCTTTCAAGAGTGTGCTGGATTGGGCCTCCACTTTCTGCTGGGATACCATGACTCCATTTACATGTATGTGCCTCTATCATTACGCATGGATCTCTGAAAACTGAGAAATGCATCTTTTCTATTGTGTCTTCCGTCATTTACACAGTACCCCACACATAGTGAAATGTAGAATATCTGCTAAGTGAGCCCATCGATAGGTTTGGCAAATGGGATAACCCTGTACTATGCTATGGAAAGAGTAAAATAGACACAAATGCTGACAGATGGTGTCTCCTCTCGTTTTAAAATGGCAAAATGTATTATTATAAAGCACAAAGAGGAAAGAGACTATAGGTGGGAGTGCTGGAAAGAAGCTGTTTGCTGAGGATACACAAAGAGCTCAGCTGATTTACTCATGTGCCGACAGATAGGCAGCTCTTTATTGCCTGGGAATTTGATCATCCTGTACAATTGCTGATGACATGCCAATGAGTTCCACACTCTTCTGTCCATCCATACTGAACTCAAGACTCCATCTGCATCCCCAAACATCTCTACTGGACATGCACTAGAAGGTCAAGCTTCAAAAATCCTGAACCAAACTTGTGATTATCTGTTCCCGTTTTTATTTTACCACCTCCCCATCTTCATGAACGGCAACTCCAGTTTTCAAGGCGCTCAGCCAGAGACCTTGGGTGGTCCGCCTCTGGTCACACCATAGATCTCACCCCAAGCACACTCTGTCAGCTATACCTTACAGCTGCATTCAGAAACCCAGAATCGAGTCACTCCTCATCACGCCTCCATTGCCTGGTTGCATCACGGCCTGTCTGCGTTATAATAATACTAACCCATGATTGCTTAGCTTTCAACATTGGCCCATGTTTTAAACATAAAAATCAAGGTATCTTTCGAATGTTCTTCATGTCTCTCTTGAAGTCCTTATGTGCACATTATACTGTCTTTTCAGGCTGTTAAGAGATAATACTCTAGACCAGTGATTCTCAACCTCCCAAATGCTGGGACCCTTCAATACAGTTCCTCATGTTGTGGTGATCCCAACCACAAAATTATTCCATTGCTACTTTGTAACTGTAGTTTTACTACTCTTATGTATTGTAATGTAAATATCTGAGTTGCAGGAGATCTGATATGCGACTCCCAAAGGAGTGGCGACCCACATGTTGAGAACCACTGTTCTTGGCTGATGATATAACACATAGACATCTGTAGTACAGATTCTAATTGGTCTTGATAATAAAAACTCCAAGACAGCTATCAGGGAGTGAAAGCTAAAGGATCAGAGAAGCAGTGTGGCCAGCCACTAGAGAGTTCTTACTCTACCAATGCTCAGACCAAAGGGGCGATCATGTCCTCAGACTGCATCCTCAGACTGTGTCCTCAGACTGCATTCTCAGACTGCGTCCTCAGACTGCATCCTCTGACTGCATCCTCAGACCGCATCCTCAGACTGCTTCTCAGACTGCACTGCTCCTCAGACTGCATTCAGCTCCTGTCTCCTTCTGCCTTATATTCCTCTCTCCACCCAGCCATATCACTCCTGTCTCCACCTCCCTAATGCCGGGATTAAAAGTGTGTGATCCCAAGTCCTGGGATCACTTTTGTTGGAACTCTGTTTCTCTTTTAAACTGGATCAATTTCATGTAGCTCAGGGTGGCCTCTGTCTCCCAAGTCCTAGGATTAAAGGGATTAAAGGTGTGTGCCACCACTGCTTAGCCTCTAGTGTCTTAGCTCTGCACTCTGATCTTCAGGCAAACTTTATTTGTTAAAACACATCCATTTGTCATGGTTCTGAAAAGAAGTACAAAGTGTCTTCTTTCCTGAATGTTAGCCAGCTGCCCCCTCTCTGTGTCCTCATACGGTGTTTCCTCTGTGCACACTCTGAAAGAGAAACAGCATACTGTGGTACCCAATCCTTTTCTTAGACACCAATCCTATGGAATCACAATGCCACCCTATAACCTCATTTAACCCTACTGCTTTTCTAGGGACCCGTGTCTAAAAGCTATCATATTGGGGCTCGGGTCTCCTATGTAAGAATTGGGAGCAGTACTGGAGAAGTGGTTCTGAGGTTAAGGGAACTTCCTGCTCTTTCAGGGAACTCCTTTGGTTCTTGTCACCACATCAGGTAACCAACAACTGCCTGAAACTCGAGTATCAGGGGATCCAATGCTCTCTGCTGGCCTCTGTGGGTACCCACATACAGGTCTCATACATACACACAGAACCCCCTGCAATAAAGACATGAACAAAAATTTTTAAAAATTGATCTATTTTAAAGGAGAACTATTTTAGGAGAGGATATGATTCAGCCCAGACTCCTATGTGACCCACAGCTCCCTGCCCTCATCATCCTTCACTGCTCCAGCCAAACTGGGCTCCATATGGTTCCTGGTACATCTCCAACACACTCCCATCCCAGAAATGCTGCCCTGACCAAGCCTCCACCTGGACACCTGCCTTGTTTATCTCTGTCCCTCTGGGGTCTGCCCCAAGTGACATTTGCTGACTGTCTTCTCCTTGGCCAGCTTATACTACACAGCACCTTTGCCCTTCCCCAGGCCTGTCCAGTGTGCCTATCTCTGTTGTCTCTGAAATATTGTTGTTACCAAGCACTATGCATGTATTAAGTTACTCATTGTCGTCACTCCATTGCAAGAAGTCAAGAAGCAGGGGTTTATACTTGTAAACAAGAGTTTACAAGTATCCTACTGCTACACAAACAGATGTACAGCAAATAGTTATGGAGACAGTGAACAGAACTTTCTTTCAGATTCTCTACCTATTTTTGCCTCAAACCCACCAAGATGGGTATTGTAATTTGACAGATGAGGGCAGCAAGACTTCTAAGGAATATGTTTCACGTATGTAGTTGTGAGTTCATTTGTTGGGTTCTTAATGTCAGTAACGGATATGCAAACCTGATTCTATTTAATCCTTAGAGTAATCCTAAAAGATTATATATTATTATCCAAATTTTAACACAATGTGACTTAGAATAGTACAGCAATCTGGCCAAGGGAATTGTAATTGAGTGAAAGCCGAGATGTGAACTCTAATCTGACTTCAAAGAGTTAGTTTCTAATCTATGAGGATAGCCCACATTTTTTCGGCACATGAATGTGTCAGGTGCTGTGACACTGTGAAGTCATATGGCATTCTCTTCCTAATTTCAAAGATAAGATCACTGAGCCTCTGAGAGGACATTGTTTCAGGACAAACCCAGCTGGTCCAGGAGTCTGGGTGTCCCATGCTGGTGTTCTCTCTTGAAGAGCCAGGTCTTGAACCTAGGACTTTCTACTCGCCTCTCTTTAAGCACAAACTGCCTAAGTTAAATCCAAAGTTCAGGATGTGGCATTCCTGGCACAACCTTATCTTAGTAGTTTGTATTCTGATATTGGTAGGTTCCATGAAACATAAAGCCTGGGCTGACAAGGCAAATTGATGCATCTATTAAAACTATTGACAAACATTACACGATGTCATTATTTTCAAACCTGTACGGTCCCTGCCAGGTTAAATCAGCTTCTTTGTAACTGGTCTTTTTCTTCCAAGGTACCCAGAAATGTGTGTGTGTGTGTGTGTGTGTGTGTGTGTGTGTTTTGCTCAGTCTCTCCTCCTACCTCTAATGCTCTAATGGCCTTGCTTGGGTTCAGGAGTAGAGAGGGATAATTGAATCTATTTTTCAGATTTTCATCAGTGGATCCAAATTCTGGACACATCTTATTAGAATTGTGATAACCAGACATTCCTTTAAAGTAGAGGTTGTTGGGCTGAGAGAGAGAGAGTATTAAGACACTTTACGATGTTAGCAGAGAGAATATATACGGCACATTGATTCCTCACATTGTCCCTCCCCTCAGCCGCAGAGCTCCTTCAAACTACCTTGCCCAGCTCTCCCTTCAGCATGCCCCACTGTCTGGATCCTGACCTCACTGCCTGCATCTCTGCCACACATCAGGCTAGCGATTGTCAAAGTGTGGTCCTGGACCAGGCTCAGCATCATCAACCTTACCTCTGCACTTTTGACACTCCCAACACACCACACTCTGCCTTTGACCAGCTCATCCAGAAACTAGGGGTAGACCTGAGCTCTTTGTTGGTTTGGTTTTGTTTTTTCAAGACAGGGTTTGGCTGTAGCTATCGAGCCTGTCCTGGAACTCACTCTTGTAGACCAAGCTGGCCTCAAACTCACAGAGATCCACCTGCTTCTGCCTCCCAAGTGCTGGATTAAAGGCGTGTGCCACCACCGCCTGGCAGCTCTTTGTTTTTCAAAGGCCCCAGAGGATTCTCATGCATGCTGAAGCTTGAGAATGCTGAATCGGAGATGGGACAGCTATTTCTTTCCCCCTTCTCTTCTTAGCCCCGCAGGTGCTAGACACCAGTTGAAGCTCTCAACCCTACCCTGTAGCTGCAGCCACAGTTAAAGTAGACAGAGAGTCTGACTGGGAACCAGATACATAACTTCGTGCACAGCTTTGAGTTGAGCTCAGGCAACAGTATGTTTAACTGTAGAGCATACAGATAAGACACAGTTATGGGTAATTGCCATCTGCTTTAAGAAAAATCTCATTACTAACCTTTCCCGTTTTGATCATATCTTTAGTCTTATCTAATATAGCATAATAAGAACTGCTGTTTAATTGAGGACATTCTATTTGCTTTAAAATTGTTATTAAAAAAATCTATTTACTACACTGGAAACAAATAGTACTGCAAAGCCTATTGAGGAGTGGAAGTCCCCAACCCCCTTGAGCACACCTAGCTCCACATGCTCGTTCTTTTAACCCTTTCTTTGCTCTGCAACCCCACACTTCGGAAGAACACACTTGTATTGCTGTTTCTTGACTTGGATTGCGGACATAATCTCTTAGCTTGCTCTTACTGTGGGTAAACACACAGTCCTCCTGTGTGTTGTTTGTCTTCCTGACCCTCACTGCATTCTGCCCTCCCACCCCTCTCCTGCCTGTCTGTCTCTTTCACCCAGGATTCTCTGGCTGAACTGGTAAAGTTAGTGGTGGCATCCAACTGCCCCTGTATCTGGGTCCCAGAGCCTGTAGTGGAAACTCCTTCCAGGATACTCAGTCACTGCCCCTTTTCCTTCAAGGTCAAAGGGCAATGGAAATCTCTTTAGCTGTGGTTTGTCCTGCTTCTATGTTAGCACAAAGACCACTTGAATACAAACACCCCAAAAGAGGTTTTCCTTTCTGGCTTTTAAGTAACATTTTGTTTTAGTAACTTATCTACCAATTTATATTAGAACAATTAGCATTTTGTTTTTTAGTAATTTGTCACCTATCTATTTATATTAGGACAGTTTAATACTTTCATTAAATTTTTAAAATTGTGATTTGAAGTTGATAGTTCATATTACATAATAGGTTTTGGTATATGAAATAAAAGTTCAGTGCTACATTTTGTAAATTCCCACTTCATGATTCTCTCCCTCCACGGTGTGCTAGGAAGGTCTTCAGTTTAAAACAGTGATTCTACCAATAATGTTGTTCTAGAAACATGTAGCTGAGTTCTTACCACGTCCTAGAGATTATTTCAACTCTATTTCATGTATAAATTGCTTCTTTCTCTCAACCCTGTGTTGGTTCATCCTGCTCTGTTTCTGATAACATTACACCAATGAAGAAGTTGAGCCACAGACTAGTTAACTAGTTTGTGCTAATTGCACAGTCAGCTCTGCAGCACTTCTATAAACATCTATTCGAATAACCCTTCACGTGTCCTGTTAGGTTCTTTAGAGACTCCATTATCCTTCAGCCTTACACAACGTTTGAAGCTTAGCTATAGTAGGTCCCCTGCCCCTCTAAACACTTATGTCACACAATCACATGCTACTTGCTGTAGGCTGCTGCTCCCTCAGAAGCCTGCAATGAAGCCATGCTGGGCATCACTCTGTGGTACCTCCATGACAAATGGTTTCCATCTCTTCCGGTGCTGATCTCAATTTCCCAAGGTCTGAGTCCTGGTTAAGTGGAGCTGGGGAGGAAATAACCTGTTCCAGACTCTGGGCCTTGATGCTTTGGGCTTCGACCTCTCTTCTTTGTGTCTTGGCAAATTCCTTACTCAGTGTCGTGTTCACACTGAGTACGTGCTTGTAGGATTCCCTCATAGCTACACCAAACATGTGTGTAGGTGGTCATATTTTTAACATGAATACTTAGTATTCCGAGGCAGGGGGTTCTGTGTCCTTTTCCATACTGTCACAATCACAGTCTACTTTCTCAGACTCTTTGTACTTGAGTGATAAATATTCATTCAATGGGTGTGTATGGGTTTCTGTAGAGCTGGACCTGCCTGGAAATATAGACTATGTGTCAATTTTTATTTCTATATCTTTTTAAAACTTAAATTATTGACCTTGCTCACAAACAGTGGCTCAAATCTTAGATTTTGTTTTAAATCACAGGAGCAAATGTGTGAATAGAACTGTGCACGCAAACAGCGGAGCGCATGTAACACTACAGCCTGGCCCTACCTCTCCTTCCTACTCAGTGGGTGCCCCAGCATGGGTTGAGTTCAGGCCTCCATCTGTTCAGGGCAAAATGGTGCTGAGGTAAGTAAAGCACTTGACTTAAGATCAGAAATCTTGCAAAGGCCCACACTGAGATTTGATCTCAAGTCTTTGGATTCTGAAGAGAGTGATTTTATCGTCTCTAACTTACGTGTTATCCTCTCCCTCTTATAGACAAACCCCAAGGTATCTACCCTGAGGTTGAAGAAATGACCTTATTTTTTTCTTGGCAGAAATCACCACTTAGGTTAGCACGAAGAGACAATTTTCCTGAGGTGAGGGTTGTCAAACACCTGAATGAGCTCTTAAGGTAGGTTATAAAATTTCCTCTTCCGTCATTCTCAAAAAGCATCAAGACAAGGGCTTTTAAAATTGACGCAGGTTGCCAATGACCTCTCAAGGTGTCCTTAGGCACTGCAAACCTACAGGGCTAAAACAGCTCAAGACAATTGAAATCCGGAATCTGTTCCCCTGACATTGGCTCCTTGGCTGTTTGTTGTCTTATTAATGAAGCATTCAGATGACAAAACTAAGTGACTTTTTTTTCCCCATGAGCTCGTGTGCCTCCTGACTCTGCTATGCCATTATCATGGCATCCAGGTGGAAGGGATAGCTTGGGAAATTGGAAATAATCTTGGTTGTCTTTCCTCTGTTTGCTTCCTTCATCTTTTTTCTGTTTAATAAGCACAAAGTAAATACAGAACTGATTTTTTTTATTCTGAAATGTTATGAACATTAAGCTCTGAGTATTATCATGGGAATGCATTTCATTTGAACTCCAAGGAGGGCTAATGTAGTTTTTTTCAAGAGAGAGAAAAAAATCCACGTTTTATAATGCTGTAACAGTTTCTGTGAGCTGCAGTGGATCTAAAAGACTTCCCCTTGGGCAAGACCCATGTCTGAAAATCCATGCAGGCCCTTGGGGGTGCAGGGATGACCTTGAAGTATCTGGAAAGCTAAGGCCTAAAGAAATAGGCAGCATTCCAAAAGATTTGCAGCTGATTGTGGCAGTTTCTATAATAAGTCAACGACCTGCTCTATGCCACATCATCTGTGGTCTCTAGACATGAGTTCCCACACACACAGCTAAAGATGTGTTCTCAGAAGCCAGCTCTGCAGATAGCCAGTTGCGATTCAGAGTAAGAAAGTGACTTGGCCTGAGTCACCCAACCAGTAGCCGACCACGTTGGGCTTTAAACCAGGACTGTCTGGTTGCTATATGTTCCAGTGCTGCCGCTATGGCCAGTAACCTTGTCGGCTCATCCCTGTCTCATGGGTGTGGGTACTTTCACTCAGGCTGGGCTTACACTTGGTCAGTCTTTCCTTCAACTTGATCTCCTGCCAGCATTCTGTTTACTTGACTCTCAGTGCTTGCTCTGGCAGAGCCCATCCTTGCCTCATCCATCAGCCATTTGCTGTGTTCGGTCTATCTTCCCACTGGGCCAAGGATCCTAAGGCTGAAGAGTTTCTTTTCTGAGGGACAGGAAAGGGATGTATACAGACTATGGGAAGGAAGAGTATGCCATTACTGCGAAGAAGAGCCAGTGTTCCATGCGAGTCTGCCAGTTAAGTTTTCCTTGAAGACTTCAGGAGACCTTCAAGAGAGGGTGGTGCTAAGTGATGAATTTTACACATGTTTATACTGACTTCGATTTTGTTTCCTCCAAATTCATGTTGATGCCGTAATTCTCATACCCACGAACATGACTGTATTTGGAGATGGGACCTTTAAAGTGGTGATTAAGTAATGAAAATGAGGCTTTGGGGGTGAGCTCTGATCCTGTCTTTCGGGGGGACATCCAGATACTGCAGGAAACATTGCAGTGAACACACGCGAAGGAGGACAGAAAAGAACACAGCACGATTAATGTGAGATTCCCCCCCTGGATGCTGTGAATGTTTTATTACCATTGCTTAATAAAGAGGCTGCTTTGATCTATGGCAGAGCACAGTATAGCTCGGTGGGAAAACTAAACTGAATGCAAGAAGAAAAAAGGCTGAATCAGTCAGATGATAGCCACCCAAGAAGCAAGATGTGAGGTAACAAACCACAGGCCTCGAGGTAAAATATTAAATAATAGAAATGGGTTAATTTAAGATCTAAGAGCTAACTAGGAATATGCCTAAGCCATTGGCCAAACAGTGTTGTAATTAATACAGTTTCTGTGTGATTATTTGGGTCTGGGTGGCCGGGAAATAAAAATTCAGTCTCTGTTTACACATGATGGCAGGGGTCATCTGTATACCAAGGAGAAAGGCCCCAGGAGAAAGCATCCCCTCTAACACTTTGGTCTTGAGGTGGACTACCAAGCTTCAGACCTGTAAGAAAATATCCATCTGTGCTGAAGCCACACAGCCTGTGGTCTTTCTTCATGGCAGACATAGCAAACAAATAGAATGTGTTCAAAACTTGCTCTCTTTTTTCTTGCTTAGGCTGCCTAAGTCCCTGAACAGTCCTCCCTTGACACCTGTCACTCATTTCTCTCTCCTCCCTCCTTCCATGGAGCATTAGAGCACACAGACTCATTCTTCTGCTCCTCTTATTAACGTAAGGAGCAAGGTTTCATATGAGTGCTTCAGCCAAGGGTCACATGGGATGCACACCAGTTTATAAATATTGATACTGGCAGGGCACAAATAGCTCCTGGCCATTTATAAGAAATGTATGTGTTTCTGGCATATTCCCTATAATCATCCCTTAAATAAGCTCAGAACTTCTACAATATTGACAGGGAATGTGTCACTTCTGTGAAATGTGACATGGAGCAGAGAGCTGTTTATAAGAATTGTAAGCACATCTGAGATTTAATTACTTATATAATTTTATGCATTTTATACATTTATGCCTTTAATCAAAGATTTGGAATTTGAAAGAACTGTAAGAACTCAGCGAAAGTAGAAAAATGCCAAGGAGACAAGTGAGGAAAGATCAAATAGAGCGCTAATTAAGTTAATATGCGCTCAGTGCCCGGAACAGCACTGGCCCACGGTATGCACCATGTAAGTGGTAGACTTAATTACTGCTTTGAGACAAAACTGAAACTCCCCAAGGCACAAAGACTCTTGGAAAACATTGAACAAAGATAGTAAAAGCTGGAAATGAGAAGAATAAAACTTTGTAAACTACTTTGATAGAAATACCAGATAAAATAGTTTAAAAAAAAACTGTAATGTGCAAAACAAGTAAGAAATGCAAGTTTTAAATGTGAGAGTCAGGACAGGGGACATTTCATAGTAACACAGGCTCTACGGTACTCAGCAGCATGTATACACACACACACACACACACACACACACACACATGTGCGTGTGTGCACACGGAGTTCCAAGTGGCTATTACAAAGTTCATATATGGCCAAGTAATGGTAGCTGCCTTATGAGTTTTGATTTTCCAGTTTCTCTCTCAGCAGACAGTGAGTTTCTTAGGGCGAGAGCTTGTATCCTATCTCCCTCGCTCTGGTGGTTTCTGAGTTTGCTGCTTGATACTGAGTGACCACTCGGTTAGCAGGTTGATAAATGGACCAGGGAAAAGATGAAGGGCAGAATGGATGAGTGCAATCACAGGTTAAACGGGAAAGTGGGCAGGAGCTCGCTGGGTTGCCTCCAGTGGCTGCATGTGAGCTGCCCACTCCTTTGTGCCCCCTGATTGTCGTTTCTGTCTGACCTCTAAAATTAATAGTTAATGCTTGTGCAGCACAGGACACTATACATGCTTCCCTGCCTGTCAGTGTATTGACTTTGAACTTAAAACATGCCTGAAGAGGTAGGCAAAGCAAGAGCTGTTGTATCTCCTTGTACAAGTGGACAACCTGAAGCTCGGGGAATTGGCTTCTTGCTCAAAGTCACACAAAGCATACATTAGGCAGATTTTTTGGGACCTAGTACCAAATTAACTTGCTCCAAATCAAACAATCTTTTCCAGTCACCATTGGCCATAGAACAGAGGAGACTGTGAATGTCTGCATTCAGAGGGACTCATAAAAGCAGTCCCTGGGAGCTGACAGTTAAATTTGGGTCATTCAGCTTCCTGTCCAAAGACCCAAGAACATTGGCCCCAGGAGATACAGATCCCCAGTCAAAGCTTGAAGACCAAGATCCAGGGTGCCAAGGCCAGGGGAAGGTCAGTGTTCCAGCTCAAGGGATCAAGCAGTGGGCATGAATTCCTGTCCTCTGTTCCTTGTTCTACTGATGCCCTTAACAGCACTGGGTAACTTCCACGTGACTGGGTATAGTCATCGACTTCACTGAGCCAAATGCTGCTCTCACCTGGAACTACCTTTGTTGCAGTTTGAGAGTGAACTACCCTCCGTAGGCTCCTGGGTTAGAATACTTGGCCCCTAGTTGGAAGCGCTGTTTGGAAAAACTGTGGAGCAACATTCTCCCACTGGAGAAAGCGGGTCAGGGGGCATGAGCCTTGAGGTCTTATGGCTCGGCCTTATTTTCTGTTTCTTTCTGCTCCCTGAATAAAGATGTCATGTGATCAGGTGCCTTCTGGTCCCACTCAGGGCCACCTTAGCCATAATAGACTGTATCTCACTTTAGCCATCAAACAAAATAACCATTGTTCCTTAAACTGCTTCTTGTCAAGTGTGTGGTCCCAGCAAGGAGAAAAGCAGCTAATGTATGCAGCCTTCCAGGACCTACGGAAGGCTGTTTAACCAAGGCACCTGTGATCAGCCGGGTTCAAACCTACGATTACCCATGTCGTCAGATGTGATGGTCTGAGTGTTCATCTTCCCTCCAAAGTTCTGTGTTGGACATAAAGTTAAGGGAAGGGAGAAAATGAAAATCTGTGTGCTGAAATTTTAATCTCTTAAGGCAAAGTCATTTGGAAGCAGTTAGATCAGAAGAGTGGAGGACTCGTGAGTGGGATTGGTGCTCTTACAGAAGAGGCTTAGGGAGCTGCCCGGCCCGGCCCTTCAACCCCGAGAGGACACAATTAAAAGCTGGACACCTGTAAATAGGAAGCCTGTCCTTGCTGAACACACAAACTGACCTCACCTGGATCCTCCAAATTGTACTGCTTTGCTGTCATTGGTAAGCACCCACTCCTCGGGCCCTAAGGCTAAGGAAAGTTTCATGCTGACTGCTCACACCTGCATGGCTCTCTGTGGGGTGGCTTCCCTCACCGCCATGCCCTGGGGCTAGTAAGCTCACACGCATATCTTTGTACCTTCGTAGCCACTATCTTCGTACCTACATATTCTAACTACTACAACCCTCTTCTATGGGGAGAATGCCCATTCACTAATAAATAATAAGTGCAGAAATTTGGCGCTTATGATCCATAAAACATGGTCAGTGGAAGGCAAATGCCTCATAGTCCTCATGTGTGAAGGCAGACAGTAGGAGACTAGTCATTTTCTTAGACACTTTCACTGGTCCTTTGCTGCCCCACAAATACAGTGACCTGGACACTGCCCCAGGAAGTGCTTGCCCAGAACAGATCCACCATAGAGTTCTCACTGTTTTAAGGCAAAGGGGGACTTTTATATATAAAGACTGGGCTTTTTTAGTCTATTTTTAGCTACTATCCTTTCTTCTAAATATTTGGTATTTATATATTACTTTTGTTAATAAATGTCACTTCTTTCATAAGATTATAATGTCAAAAGACAGTGTTTCTGTAAGTGCCCTGTTTAGGAAAAGATTCAACTTTTCACCTCCCTCTGCTTTGCAAGGCAAGGCTGGCCAACCCTGTTTCCCCCAGATGCTGATCAGTCTCTGTTGTCACGCCTCCATGTCTCAGCAGGGTTGCTTGCTTCCTTCTCTATTTCCCAGGAGACCTTGGCTCCACAGGAGCAAAGATAGCCCATGTCTTTTCTCTTTTTTATTTAAATCCATTTCTATCTAATATAAACCTAGTGAATGATATGGTGGAGGAAGGACATATAAGGAGGTAGTAAGATTGACATGAAAAACGATAGAGAGACATCAAAACAATATAGAGACAGAAAACAAACACCAAGGTAAAGGTCGGACCTGTGAATAGAAAGAAAATGGGAAAGAGGGAAAAGATAAAGAGAGTACATGATGGTTTGAATGAAAATGGCCGCCATATGCTCATAGGAGGTGTGGCCTTGTTGTTTGTCACTGAGGGTGGACTTTGAGGTTTCTAGTGCTCAAGTCAAGGCCCACTGTCACTCTCTCTTTCCTGCTGCCTGCTGATCCAAATGTAGAGCTCTTGGCTCCTTGTGAGCCCAGCCCCATTCTTGCCAGTCTTGTTTGAGCTGCCATGCTTCCCACATGATGATAATGAACTAAACCTCTGAAACTGTAAGTCAGCCCAATTAAAAGTTTCCCTTATTTAAGAAGTGACATGGTCATGGTATCTCTTCACGGCAATGGTAACCCTAACTAAGATAGAACATAAGACATAGGAGACCAAGAGATAAAGGAGAGAGGGAGAGGCAGAGGAGGGAGGTGAGGGAACACCAGGAGCAAAGGATCTCTTAAGCAAAAAGTTCCTAGAGCCAAGATTGTTCATGGTCTGGAGTGTTTCAAGCTTGCCTTATGGAGGAAAATGCTGTAACAATGAGGGGCCTGCTCTTTGGGGTTTCT
>JAQHUG010000012.1:8019804-8133495 GCA_028555095.1 Dicrostonyx torquatus | reverse complement strand
AAAAAAAAAAGAAAAGAAAATATAGAAATGCTTTAGAAACTTAAGAATCCCTGCCGTCATTTCTTAAGGCTTTGTGACTTGGCCACATCCCACAAACCTGTCATGACTGTGCATTACCTAGGCTTCTGTGACATCACTGTACAACTGCATCACTTTAGGGACCTCTTCTTCTCAAGGTGGGAACGAAGTACCACAGAGGTCCCAGTCCTACCTCTCCCAACTAAGCCCAAGGGCAGACTTCCCAGCAAGTCAGCACCTCCTGCAGGACCATCTTTCTCCCGTTAGGGTGGATCTTTTCTTCCTTTTCTGGGAGTTGTGCAGGTGAACCTTTTCCTGAAGCGCTTGCTCCAGTGGAGGAGTCCTTCAAGGATTCTGCTCAGCATCTTCTCTCTTGCCACCATACAAAAGAGTCAAAGCGATGGAAAGTGAGTTCTAGGTAAAACAGAAAGTTGTGTCACTAAGGAAACTACCAGTTGTAGAGAGAGCTCGGTCATTTGTACCCAGTCCTGTGCTGGGAAATGGAATATAGGTGTCTGTGTCTTTGGTTGAATAGGGTATCCTCCCATGGTAGAAGCAAGCACATGACTCTCACAAAGCCAGATTTTAATATTTCTTCCCTTGAGCAGCTCTGAGTCTGCTTCTCTGTCTTGAGCAACAACATGAGTTGAAGCAACCTGAAAATGTCATCTTACAAAACACCAGCAGAGAACGAGGCCCGAGAGACCTCAGCTCGGGTTTAGCAAGCTAGTTTTCTCCCCAGTGCCAGCAGCAAAGACTTGCATGTGGTAACATTTTTAAAATTGCATGAGGATTTATAGGGCAAGAAGACTGTGATTACCTTAGTGACACATGTCAAAGGACCAGTCTCAGTTTAGAATCAGAAGAAGATGAGTTCAAGACAATTCCTAAGGAAGTTTTCCGTGGAGAGGGCTCTTGGGCCAAGAAAAGAGAGGAAGGAAACAGTTAGGTTGTGGTATCAGGTGAGAGTTCTTCCGGGTCACTGGAGCATGGGTTGACCAAAAGCTTCTGGCTTCTGTAAACCTATGGACAGTGGGGACAATGCTGATGACATGAGAATGTCCCAGACCAGCAATGGTGGCTCTCTTTTGCAACAGGCTGTTCTTAGAAAAGGGCTCCATGTATGAGCCATCGGTGTCTGGCTGTTGCTGGTGGATGGGTGCACTAACCCAGTAAAAGGGCTTTGGGCGAAGAACCAGGAATGATCCTAGGGACACAGAATGAGAGAATGACAGCCCCCAGCCTGCTCCATCTGTATCCTTAGGTAAGACATAGACAGTTCATTATACAGGTGAAAAGTCTGGCTCGGAGACATGAACTGAGGCTAAAATTTCTTTACATACTGTTGTATGCTTGAGAGCACACTGAGACTACTCAGTGAATGAAGGTTGTCATTCCAATGCTGTCAATACCCTGTTGCAAAGGATTATGGCACCTTTGCTGCCCCGGCCCTTTTACCCACCATCTCCTGTTGGGAACTGTGTGCATTACCCTGCCTTTCTCTTCCAAATAGTAATTCCAACCCCAAAGTCAGTAGACCTGCATCAGGACATATAGAATGATGAGTGTCACAAATCACATGGTCCATTCATTTTTATTTATTTATGTAGTTACTTGTTGATTTATTCTCAATACCATCAATGGAACCCAGGACCTCACCCACATGAAGCAAGCACTCTTGAGCAGATCTAAACACTCAGGCTATCGTTTTACTTCGAGACAGTGTCTTGTTAGGTTGTGCAGCAGGCCTTTGACTTTTGATTCTCCTCCTGCCTCAGCCTCCAGAGTAGCTGGGGTTTCAGGCCTCTGTCATCAAGCACAGATTCACAGCCCTATTAGAAACAATCTGGCAGAATTGGACGTCTCAGAGCATTGACTTATAGGTGCCCATAGATTATCTATAATGCCGGCTCTGTCATTATAGATCTCCTCTAAGCACTTATGGAACATTATGGATTTCCTGTAGAATCCCACAGATTGCCAATGATGATTGTGCCTCATTAAATAGCCATCCGTTCAGCTCTCTATTGAGTATTTGCTCCATGCCACACCACGTTGTGGAGAAATTAGGCGAACAAAACTGACAAGGTCACTGCCCTTCTTCCAAGCAGAAAGAAGACAATCAATACACAAGATACTAATACATAAATAATTTTAGATTGTGTGAAAGGGCACTGGAAATGAGGCAAAACACAAGCCAGGCAGGCTTCTGCGAGGAGACAGTGCCTGAGATGGCCTGTGAACAGAGACACTGAGTTGTCTAGAATCCTGAGGAAGGAACCTTTCTCAAGAAATGGCAAATGGAGTTAGCAGAAGTGGCAGGGAACATGGCACACTTCCGGAGCAGGAAGAACCTTAGGGTACCAGGGAAAGTGCATAACAGGAACAGCAATGGAAGAAAACAGAGCAAGTGCTGGGGATGAAGAAATGAAAGCCATATTGCCCACCTTCCAGACACGCTGTCATCTTGAGGGCGCTGTGGGAGACAGTGGCAAGTTCAGTGGCAAGTTTCAGATCCTCTGTGGATGTTGATGGTGCTGTTTTCCACGCCTGTGAGCGCCTCCCAAGGCTGCAACTACCATCGTGTGCCATTGCACACTCCCTGTGGCAGCACGGTGGTTTCTGGAACCATTTAGTTGGTCAAAAACATGAAGTCACTATGGCTCCAGCAATGAAATGAGCTCTCCTCCCGAGGCCTCTTTATTGTGTACACAGTATCTTTAATGATAGCTTGGAGAGTATTTTAAACTGAGGAGTGTCTCAAAGAAAACTCTCCCCCACTTAATTCCTCCCCTTTATTGATTAACTTGAGAAATTAATCCCAATGCACATATTTACTATAAATAATGGCCCCCAAGCAGAAAGATCCTCTAGTATGTTCATTGGCCCAAAGCATCAGAGATGGATAATCGAAGGTTTTTAGTAACATAGGGGTTCATTTATCCCTTGGGAAGAAATGTGACATCCGCATTTGCTAGTTTTCCATGCAGTAGACCCAGGATCCAGCCCCACACAGCTCCCTGATCTGCTGTCAAGTCCAGGCACCACTTGAGGCCCGAGGATCAAGTGGACAAAGAAGAATGAAGAGCTAAAGGAGAATACTGGTTATATTTTTAGAAAAGTTTCAAGAAAATGCCTCCAGATACTTCCGCTTACCCTTGACCAGGGCCCTGTCACGTGCTGAAGAGCAGCCAGGTGGCTGGAAAATGTAATCTTTGTTCTTACGACCACTAGCCTGGGGGTCGTTCTCTTACTGAGAAAGAGCCGGAAAATGTCTCATAAATAACTGATGTTCTAGTCCCCTTATGGACACAAAGCATGCAACAAAACCCCTGTTAGGAAAAGTACTTACCTGTGGCTGGTAACCTTGGGATTTTAAGATGCTGTAGAACTCATGTGAAAGGGAGTGGGGTCAGCTTAATCAACCCCAAACTTCTCCAAGTGAAGGCACAAGAGCAAGTGAGACCCATCTCCCACTGTCATGATCGTCACATGAAGAAGACTGGGAAAGGTCTTGCCCCAGAAACACCCTGAATGGGGTAGGTAAATTTGCTTCTGCTGGGTAGGAAAATCCACTCATTTTTGTTGTTTTACCACAAGGTGGTGAGAGTTTCGCCATAGACTGGTATTATTAAATACTACTATGCGCAGAAGGCATTTCTTTACAATAGTGCGTTTTCTGTCAAAAACCTACCTCCGAGTAGCAACAAGAATGCCATTTCTTTAGTGCAAACTCTTAACTGAGAGACCAAGGGCCAGATTCTATTTCTCAGATGTTCTGTGTCATCAAATCCGTAGTGTGCTTTTCCTTTGTTGCTTTTGTTTTGGTTTTTACATTTGCGGTGAGCAACTAAAGCTTAAGGAATCTCTCATTTTAAACAAAATCAATTATGTTTCTCTTGGAAAATGGGCAGTTCTGGCACACGGGGCCTGGGTTTCCACATGGTCACTCCCAGCTGGACGCAGCTCGGCAGCAGCTGCCCCTTCAGATGGGCATATGTGTGCCAATTCATTACAGGTCCCACCTGGTCAGCTCCTCTCCTTTATGCTAGCCTCCAGGGCTCTGCAGGAAGCTGAGCCCGCCACTCCTAATTCCGAGTCACTGATGTTCAGGTATTTCTGTACTTCCCATCAGCTGGGACATTAAGCTTTAGTGTCTGTCCACACTTTTACAAGATCAGAGGTATGGAATGACCCAAGACTGAAGAGCGAGTAGCTCCTGCCTGGACTGTGAGCCCAAGGCACTATACCGTCCCACCCTCCTGTGGACCTCAACCCACATCTCCTTCCCTTTCCCTCTCCCATACGCACAATTTGGGTTATAAGATATCCATAAATTTATCCGGGAAAACTTCCAAGTTTCCTGTTTCCCCTGAAATATTATTTCAGAGCCAGTTTTGTATTTGTTTTTTGAGGGGAAAATCATGGGACAGGGACGATAGTTCAGGGGAGGGCGCTGCCATCAATCATGCCGACACCGCATGCATTTAAACAGCTCTGAGCACCGAAATGGGTTTCTCAATCGGCCCTAGCTAACCCATGGAGTGAGACACCAGACAGCACTATGGAAACATCCCTTGAGGTGGGTGCCCCTGATGGAGCTGCCCAGTGGGGCTCAAGGCCCTCCTGACCCTCCCACACTATTTGGGCTCTTAGTGTCTTATGGGGAAGGACTTTCAGGCGATGAGGGTGCTTTCATTAAAGCAGTTCTAAAATAGGGCAAGTGTTCTGACAGTCTGCGGCATTGAACTTCCCTTACAGCCGCGTCTTTTTACTCTCAGCCCCATGTTGAGAGCTTTGAGTGTGGTGAAAACAGTCTCACTACCTTCTGGATGCACACTGCACACTGTCTGAGTTCCTTACAAAGGACTTTAGGGAGCATATTTAACCGCGCTGTTATCAACCTTGTCTGGACCGCGTTTGGGGGCAAATATCACAGGATTTCTTTCATCCATTCAAGCCAAAGTGACTGTCATGTGTCAGACAGAAGGCGTAATAGGTGTGCAGACAGCATCGAAGTGCAGCTCTTGCACACCAGCACTCTCAGCGTGGTGTGGAAGATCCTTGTGTAAACAGGCCACCCATGAATTCATTCACCGGCTGCACACAGCGGTTTAATGCATGCTGTAAGCTAAGCCCCATTGTAGCTATGAGTCAGTGTCTGTCGTCACAGTTTCATTCCGGTGGGAAAGGGTGGGAAAGTCTGCTCTCCTGACTTCCTATGCCCGCTGTGACAATGCACCACAAACACGAGAGCAAATCAATGCAAATGTCCTCTCTTAATGTTCCCAAAGCCAGAAATCCAGCATCACTTTCGCTGAGCCAAAATAGAGGTCTCGGCCATTCCACGTTCCTTCTAAAGGCTCTAGAACTTCGTTTTCCACCTTTTGCAGCTTCTGTGAGTACAGGAGCTTGGTTTATGGCCACTGACTCCATGCCGAATAGCCTTCCTCCTCCCTGACTTCTCCTTCTGCCCTTCCCTCTTTAGTTTTAATCCCTCTGTCTCCCTCTCTTAAGAGCATTGCAGCTACACTGGGCCCTACTATGAATAGCAAAAAAATCATCATTCAGTCTCAGGAGTCTTCCAATGATTGCATCTATGAAAGATTTTTGGTTTGCTTTTGTTTTTGTTGTTTGATTGATTGATTGATTGATTAGACATAGTTAAAAATTTTGGGGATTCAGACAGAATGTGAACATGTTTGGAATCCTTATTCAGTCCACCACAGGGACAAGAAATGCCCAAATCAATGCACATACACAGAGAAAGAGAGAGAGACAGAGAGAGAGAGAGACAGAGAAATCAGGGAGGAATATGTGCAGTACAGGATGAGGGCACGGAGCAGAACTGTTTTAGGTAAGAAATGGCCTGAGGAGTTACATTTTAGCTGAATGAAGTGAGAGGCCGGCGTTCTTGGTCATAGGCTCTCAGTGAAATTTGTAAGACAGCAAGTCCACAGACTCTGCAACAGGAGAGCACTTGGAGCACCGATAAAAATAGCAAGGATGCAGATGGGGCCGGGTCAGAGCACAGCGGAGATGAACACAGCCAAGTGTGGGATTCAAGGTTTGTCACAAGTGTGACAGGAAGATCCTAGTGTGCTTGCAGTGGAGGGACTGTGTGATCTGATTACCATTTTAAAAGTAATCCGACTCCAGGGAGAACTGATTAAAAGGGGCAAGAGTAGTAGGAGCAGCAAGGCCTGCTGGGAGGCTGCTCTTTGTCCAAACTAAGGATGCTGAAGCTGGAACTGGAGATGACAATAGAGGGTGGAGGTTGTAGGAATTGCTGCTGGCCTCACTGCTACAGGGGCTTTGGAGCCTGAGAGGGAAAGAAAGTTCAGGGTGGATCTGAGGCTTGAGATCCGAACAGCACTATGCATTAAATGTCCCCAATACTACCTTAAGAACTTGAGTTCTGGCCAGCAAGGCTTTGTTGACTTCAGACAAGTTGCTGAATGGCTCCAGGCTTCTATTTCCTTTCCCATACTGTGAGCTGACAGCAGAACATAACTGAACAGTCTTTCTTTAATGGGTATCCAGCTTCTAGGGAGAAAGGAATCAACGTGGATATAAGACTCTCATCAGTGCCTGGCTCAAGGTGAATAATAACCAATGATTATTAATATATATCTAAGGCTTTTGATTTGCAAGCGCAACCATTAGAGCATGCTTTTAGTAATATATAGCGGTACAGAGGAATCTGGTCCAATTCAGCTGGCGGTTGGTAGGTCACACGAGCCTACTGCATACTCAGAATTCAAAGACGTCTGTCAAGATTCTAGTCACTGAGCCCTCCGTCCAGCAGAGAGGCTCAATCAACAGCCACCAGGTGCGGTGAGAGGATAAGGACGGCAGAACCGCAGAGAGTCCCCTGTAGGTGAGCATACCAGAGAGGAATTTGGGCCCAGTGCCCAGCATTTAATGAGAGACTAATAAATACTCAGTCCTTGTATCCATCTGAAAATAGTGCCAACTTCGGGCCCATCCAGAAGAATTCTGCTTGTCCAGGGTGCGCTATTTTTAAAGAAAGGGGACTGTATTTCAAACTAATTGATCATAAATTCAAGGTGTGTGCTGAAATGACTAAACAAGATGTTTTAGAATATATTTCTTATTTATTCTCTGAGAATTCATGTATCAATATGTTGTATTTTGATCTTTTCCATCCCCAGTCCTCCGTCCATCTCCTCCCTTACCATCCCCCATCACTCACACACCCCCAACTTTTTGTTCTCTCTCCACCTCCTTCCTTATGGACCACCATCACTCATATCCCCCGCCCCCAACTTCTTCTTCTCTCCCTTAAAAATCAGCTTATTAGGCCCAGTTAGTACTACCAGCATGTTTATGGATATAAGACATCCACAGGAGCATGGGCAACCTGGCAGGGGCCACACACTTAAAGAAAACTGATTCTCCAATCTTCAGCAGCCATCAACTGCCAGCAGCTCCTAAGCTAGGACTGGAACCTCATGAGTGAGTCCCTCTCCCATAGGTACTGGAATTGTGACTGGCTTGATCTTGTGCATAAACAAGATAACTTAGCATCTGTAAATTTTTAAATGCAGAGTTTAGGCTTCTAATACTTTTTTTTACTGTTATTTACACAATACTTAAAATTTTATAAGCATGCGGTTTGTTAAGATTTTAGTGCTGGGGAGATGACCTCGATTGTTAAAGTACTTGCCGTGCCAGCAGGGCAGAGTTCATTCCTCAAAACCAAAGTAGTAATCCAGGCACAGGGACACTCTGTACCATTCTAAAGCTGAGAGGACAGAGGCAAGGGATCCTGGAGCTTACTGGCCAGCTAATTTTGCTTAGGTGATGAGTTCTAGGTTCACTGAAAGATTTGCCTTAAAAATTAAGGTAGGAGGGGCTAGAGAGCTCACTCGCCATTAAGAGCACTTGTTACTCTTAAAAAGGGTCCAGGTTCAGTTCTTAGCACCCACATGTTTGTTCACAATTCATAACTCAAACTCTAGGACATCTGATTCCCTCTTTTGATCTTCTTGGGCACCAGTCATGCTTGTGGTACACACATATACATGCAAGCAAAACACTCATAGACATAAAAATGAAGCAAATCTAAAAATGATGCTTTTAATGTTTTTAATTAAGATCGAGAACATTTGAGGAAGAAACAGATCATTGACCTTTGACCTTCATATATAGGTACACTACACATGTACCTATGCTCTTGAGCACACACATGCATACACCCACAAATATGGACACACACATACTGCACGCCAGCACAGATGCTCACACATACGTACAACCAGTAGTGCATTTTATATATTGCTTACCTCTGAGAAATTTTAAGGGGTTTCATTGTGCTTTGTTTAGTCTCTACTGAAACTGGTGGCTATCCTGAGTCTTCAGACAGGGCACCTAAGATCCATTTCTGTGCCCAACAAGCCGTGGGAAACTCACTGTAGAGAACCATAACTTCTTCCCTTTTAGAGAAGCTCTCACTTTAGAAAAGCTTCCAGCCTTTAGTCCAGGACTTAGAAAATACAAACGAGTCCAAGGCAGGAACTACGAGGAGACCCAAAGGTGTAAATAAGCCTGGTATAGGTCCCAAGGATTTGAGACCCTGCAAACCGCAGAGTGTGAGGCACTCCGAGGACATTCATATGGCAATTTATATTCATATTGCATTTTGTTGACATATCATTTTATCAAGGGAAATTAAACTCTAGTAGCTCAGGTCTTCACAATAACTTGAAAGTAGGAGCTGGGGGATCTCTCCATTTGACAGATAAGAAGACTGGGGCACGGGTTAACTAACTTAAAGCTAAAAGAGCATAACCAGTCGGCAGCAGAATGGGGGGATCAAGAACATGTATGTGGAATCAGGCAGGCTCAGTCCAGAAGCTTACATTTGTAGTATGCTTCTCTCTGTAATTTTGAGATGCTGCTTCACCTAGGGAGCCTTGGATTCCTTTCTGTGTAATATGGGTAATGGTGTTCATTTTAAGAGGCTGTTTGAATAATATATATTGTGTGTATGTGTTTAATCAAACGTCTGGCATATGAGAATCCTTTAATAAAAAGTAGTACGTCTCGTCACACTACCATTAAAAAGATGAACAACCCTTCTATTCTAGAATGTACATTTTCACCCGTGGCCGACCAAGTCGTAAGCCACCCATGGTCTACCAAGACTTAAGAATTCAAAAGATTACTGGGTATTCCTACAGAAGCCTACCAATGAAGAAGCCCAAACCCAAGGGGGCAATGAGTTCCACGTTTTAAAACATATCTGTTCAGCAGGTTGGTTTAATGATCAGAGATTAGCTATAAATTTGCATATAGGGGAGAAAATCATAAATTGTCAGAGCTTGAGGTGACCTTACTTTCCAGGCGAAGACACTGAGCTAGAAAAGTTAAATTTAACATGCCCACACTCTGTTTCACATGTGTTCTTTGTGTTGCCCGTGTATATGGACATGCATATGTATACACACACACATATATATATGCAAATGCACACCCACACATACACCACACACAAGATCACTGCTCCTAGGGAAATGATCTATGGTGTATAGGTTCCTTTGAATGGACATGCCTAGATATTGAGCTACTATATATACTGTATATGGGGACAGGGAAAGAAAGTAGCAGGCAATTCTGTCCTCATACCACCTACTCTGAAAAACTTGACAACTCTGAGTTCTGACTTCTCTATTGTTCTACCTGCCTGATTGGCTGAAACCAATTCTCTCAGTCAACCCAGAACTGTACGTTTTTGGTCTCTCTGGAGCTTGAGTTCGTTTCTCACGTGTGAAGGGCTTACTCTCATATATCATTTATCTTCCTGCCCCCCTGTTTTGGGCTCCTCGACACGAGCTAGGAAAGCTCGATGTGCGTGGTGCTTGTCCATGCTTTCCATATACAAGGCTCATTTGGGTGACTCCGTAAGATTGGAACTGGGCAAGGCTGACCCTAAACCAGGAAGCCCTGATGCGGAGTCCTGGGATTCTCAGCCTAGAAATGATGTCAGTCTGTCCTACCAGGGCTCCTGGAAGAAAGGATGGAGAGATCCAATCTGAGCATGCTTTCAAGGTCTCAGTAGATTTGGCATCTGGTTTACAAGACTAAGTAGATAATAACTCTTAACAATAGAAAAGGCAGACAAAAAAGAAGACTTGAAAGGAAGAAAATGAGTCAAGCTTGGTCATTAAGTCATATTAGGCCCTGATAGAAATCTAACATTTACACATAAATAGGAGGCTGACAGAAAGGAAAAGTGTGGCCAGCTGTGGATGTCATGGGAGAAATGTCCATAATTGTAATTTAAAAGTGTTTGAACCGTGGCCCAGTGTAAACACACAGGTAGCCAGACAAGGACTCCAAAACAAGCACACTTTAACATTTCAATGTTCATGATGCTTTCTGTGACTTAATGCAATTGAAAGAAAACCCTCTTCCAAACCTAAAGAACTGACTTATTGGCTCATCAACATGCCGTGGAGACGCTGAACTCCCGGTGTAGTGGAAGATCTTCAGACAAGAAAGAAAACTGAATATGGCACCAATAGCCACAGACAAGGTCTGTTTTAGGGGTCAGGCTGTAAGTCTTCGGAGGAAAAAGCTTCAGTGTTCAGTGACAAAAGAGAAGTCACCAGTACAGTGCCGGAGACTCAGCCATCTCCATAAGGAAATGAGGGATTTCCCGTGTGACAAGGGAACAGACGACAGCTAAAATCTGTTGTTCAGAAGGATTTTAGGGGGTGTCCTGAAATGCTGGACTTAGGCAGCAGTGGCATGACTTCTCATAAAAACGGGTCATTGGCAAGAAATGGGGTTTGTACTTAAAGTGGGGGCGGGAGTTGTATCCGGAATGTTCTTCCACTTGAACTTGCGCTGCGGTATCTCCTCCCAGGAGCCATCCTTAGCACGCTGCTGCAGTGGAATGCAAGGGGTGAACCGGACATTTTACCCTTTCCCATGTAATTAGCTGTATGTCTCCAAGGGGCCAAACCCTCCCATGGTTTCTAGGTGAAAGCTTTTCTGTTTGGTTGGGTTTTTACTTAGAGATCTCGAATCTCCTCTCAGCGTCCTTGCATTTTATTCTGCACCATTTACTCTCTGCAATGTGAATGATCATAGAAGAATGTGCAGATGAGCTAGATAATCCCGCCCTCCAGGCTTTCACTCTCTGGTTTCAAAGACAGAAACAGAAATAACTCACTTTAGGAACAGGAGGAGTGCTGGAGATGGGCACCTGAAAACAGCAGGGGGCAGCAGACAGGAAACTCTTTGCCACCCTCCTGTAGTCCCCTCAACGAAAGCACTGTGCATCCTGCCTCTGCACCAACTTTATCTGATGAGCCTGCTATTTTTGGAGTCCTAACTTTTGCCACACTGTAGCAAAGTACTCCATAGAAACAGCAGAAGGGAAGTAAGTTTTATCTGGACTCCTGGTTTCAAAGGGATTTAACTCACTGTAGCAGAGAAAGCAGAGTAGTTGCATCTGTGGGAACAGGAATAGCTGACAGGGACATGTGAACATCCCAGGAGACCAGGAAGCAAAACACAAGACCAGAACTGGAGGCAAATGCTCCATGCAAAGGGGGCATGTAACAACCTGTGCCTGCCAGCCAGGCTACACTTCCTAAAGGCTCCACAGTCTTCAAAATAGCATCACATGCTGGGGATCAAGACTTGACCGCATCTGCCTGTGGATGGATGTGGCTGACTGAGTGAGAATGGCCCACCATAGATCATATGTTCGAATGTTTGGTCCCCAGTTAGTGGAACTGTCTGGAAAGGATTAGAAGTGACCTTACTGGAGTAGATACGGCCTTGCTGGAGGAAGTGCACTGCTGGGGATGGTTTTAGCGGTTTAAATCCCATGCTATCTCTCTCCCTCTTCTCCCTCCCTCCTTCCCCATCCCTCCCCCATTCCTCCCCCATGTCTGCTGCCTGCAGATCAGAATGCAAAGCTGTCAGTTTGTGCCTCTCTGTTTCCCACCATGATGATAAGGGACTAAATCTCTGAACTGTAAGCAAGCCCCCAATTAAATGCTTTCTCTTACAAGAGCTACCTTGGTCATGGTGGTCTCTTCATAGCACACAAAAATAGAATAGTAATTAAGACTGGATACTTCAGACCCAAGCGTAATATTCTTTATGGTGATTTTTGTCAAGAAAGATCTTTGCTCTTTATTTTGTGGGTGGCGGTCGTGGTATGTGTGTGTTTGCTGTTGAGAATTGAACCCAGGACCTCTAGCATCCTAGGCAACCATTCTACTATGACCAAGCCACACACTTGACTTCCTTTCTTCATTTTTAAGCTTTTTATTACATTTCTTTAATTGTCAGGGAGCTGATGTACCACTGCACAACTTGTGTGGAAGTCAGAAGACAGCAAGTGATCATTTGAATGAGAACGTCTCCCATCTGTTCTGACCTTGCTGCTTAGTTGGTGGAACTATATGGGAGGTTTGGGTGGTCTGATCGTCTCACCGGAGGTGGGCCTTAGGAATGTAGAGACACTCACTATTGCTGGCTCCCTCTCTCTGCTTCCTGCTTTGGATTTGAGATGTGAGCTCTTGGATGTTCCTACTACTCGTGCTTGCTGCCAGGCTTCCCCAGCACGAGAGTAAGGAACTCTTATCCCTCTGCATCCGTAAGCCATAAGCCTTCCCTTCTATAGGTTGCCTTGGTCATAGTGTTTTACCACAATAATAGAGAAGTAACTATGGGATCAAACTTAGGTCGCTAGGCTTGGCAATCAACACTTGTACCTTCTGTGTTGTCCCGCCAGCTTTGTTCTTTATTTTAAATAAACAACACCCATATGTTGTCTTGAAAAGCCTAATGGATATGATGTTCCAAGGAAATATATAAAAGTCAGGGACAAACTCATAGCTTCACCAACATGAAGAGCATGAAATAGCTGTCACCTTTCAACAGAGACATGGTCTGTGACCCAAAAGCCTTGGCCAGGGTCTCCAAATGAGCGCTTTGAGAATCTGAGGATGCTGCAGTAGTTATAGCTTGAGTCTCACAAGTCACCCCAAACGGTTCTGACTTGAGACAATTTATTGTGACCCTGCTTGTCTGTGGGTCACTCAGACAAGGTACACTGGGAAGGGGTCACTTCATCTATATAACAGTATCTGTGGATTTAGCTGGGATGGAGTAAGCAGCTGCCGTTTGCAGGAAATGTTTGTCTTTCCCCTATTACTCAAAATGGTTAGCATGGGCTTCTTCTCCTTTTCATTTCTTTTATAATAAAACAAAGATATATATAAAGACAAGTTGCTGTTCCTCGTAATGGACAGAGAGGTTGGCCTTGTGCAATTCATGGGTCAAAACAGCAGCTCAGGGAACTGCATGTCCACTTCAGCCTGTGAACTCTGAACTCAGGAGCTAGACGCCCTGGGCATTGGCTTTAGCGCTGGGACCCGGACTTGAAGCAGCTCCTTGATTCCCACCCTGGTGCTTGCTCCAGGCCTGTGTGCGTGTGTTTCACAAGTCCCCCAACTCTACCCATGGACTCACTACAGCTGACAGGAAAGGAAGGAGAAAGGTTTGTTCAGGGCAGTGGAGGTGCCCAGATGCACAGGGGAAAGCCGGCATTGATGACCTTGAGACAAGGGCTCCAAGCCAGAGGAAGGATATCAGCATTCAGAGACAGAGGCGGGAATGAGGAGCACAGTGAATGGTTGGGTTTAATACCGTGCGCACACTTCTGATGAATATGCAAATGTGGCAGGTACCAGAAGCGGGAGGTGAATAACATTTACTAAACAGCAGTGTTAAGCCACTTTGAAAGGGGTGTGTCTGCAGCATGGTAATGAAATTAATCCTCTTCACCTGTGAATTCTCAGGGGCTCTGGGCTCCGTCCAAAAACACCGGCTGACTTGAGTTTGCTTTTCTCGGCGCCTCTTGTGTAAACTTGATGTTAATGGAAAATGAAGCCTCAGAAACCAGTACAAAACAGGAGGTGGTGAAAGGCAGTGCTAGAAACCTGCCCCATTAAAGGACCTGTTGGTAAAATTCTTCCCCAGAGGGGAAGACATAAGCAGTGTCTACCTATCCTCCCGAAGTCCCAGTGACAAACTGAGGCGAGAGTCTACTAAAGTTCATTCTGGAGGCACCAATGAGTCTGTTGGGCTTCCTCACAGAGCACGGGTGAGGAGTTACTTACAGAGTTGTGGGTCTTCCCCACAGGGGCTACACCAGACAGTCTTCATAGGTGGGAACCCCCACACACACCAAGTCATTTCCAGGCTTAAATATTCTAGCCCTTCCCTGAGGCCATTTGTAAGTAAGGCAGAGTTGCAAACAGGTAGTAGGAAGCAGCTAGATAGGCAAGTAAGGGTCATATGACCCTGCACCCCACCCACGAGGTTGTGTTTACAATCAACCAAACCAAGTCTTTTGCAAGCAAGCATGACTGAGCAAGGCAAGATGGCCCTTGTTTTGTTTGAGGTTAGCCCTGTACAACAGAAGCACAGGCAAAAAGCACTTGAGTTGTGCCTGTTCTGAGCTGCCTCAACTGGTCTATCAACGATGCTTGAGACTTGTGACGATGAGCATGGAGGGTACAACAGGCCTTCTTCTGAGAGGCACTGGGTTTGAGCATTCAAGGAAGAATCTGTCTCTTCAACAGCAAAGGAGGCCACAGGCTGACTTGGAAAAGGATTCCACACCAGATCTAAAAGTCAATGGTCAGGCAAAGAAGGTCACACCTGTTGGCAGGCGCCATGATACTTGTGGGAACACGGAAACCATTGCCGACAGAATTCTTTTCCCAAACTGACCAGATTCTCGTTGGGAAGTCTCTTGTAATCTTGCAGTCTGAGGTGGGCAGGTGCCATTTAGGATCACCCAATACTTTTAACTCCTTCTCTAGGAAATAGCATCTAAAATCCTCTTGGAGGTCCACTGTTTCCTCCTCAGAAGCAGCCTGAAGATGCTCCGCTTTTGAGTCCATTAGCTTGGTTTGGAACCCCAGTTAAACCAAGTAGATGCTCTCATCCATCCAGAATTGTGCACAGTAATTACAAAGCAGCCCAGGCTTGGATCCTTGCACTGTGGCCCACCAATGCTTGCTTCTTAGGTCTCTAATCCACCCTTGTCTCCATCTTCTCATGAATCTGGTCCTGAAGTTTCCACTCCCTGCAAACTTTTAAATGATATGATATCCTCCCAAGTATTTCATGTTTCCATCAAAGGACTCTGAAACCCATTTCTGCTGCTTGCGGGGGCAAGCAACCTGAGCATACACTTCCTCATCCTTGTAACCTGAGCATACACATCCTCATCCTTGCAGCCTGAGCATACACATCCTCATCCTTGCAGCCTGAGCATACACATCCTCATCCTTGCAGCCTGAGCATACACATCCTCATCCTTGCAGCCTGAGCACAGGTATCCCCATCCTTTCTTTAGCTGTCTTGTCACCTAACCTTGAATCAGGCAGGGTGAAGAGGTGAGCAGGTCTGTCTTTTAGGAAATTACCTTCTAGGGAATATACCTTTGTTATAAAGTAGTTTCTGTGCTGAAATTGGGACTTCAGTTTCATCCAAAAAGCCCATGTAAAACCTTGGCTCGGGAGCAAGCACCTGCCATCCCAGAACCGAGAAATAGAGACAGGGAGATTACTGGGACTTGCTGCCTAGCCAACTAGCTGGCTATTTTAGTAAGAGCCATTTTCATCGAGAGATCTTGTCTCAAAAAAACAAGGTGGAAGGTGATAGGGGAAGACACTTGTCATCCACCTATGGCCTCCACAAGAATGCACACATATGTGCATATGTACTGCCTCACACATGTGTATGGCACATATGAAAACACACACACACACACACACACACACACACACACGGTTCAACCTGAAGATCTGAAAAGCAAAACAGCCAGCCACTGGCTCTTACCTCCACCTCAGTCCGAAATGGCGATCCTGCCTCCCGGAATCTCAGAAAAAGACTGCGTGTCTGAGAACTGTCTCCACCCCCACCCCTGTCTTATATTTCTCTCTAGGTTTGGGATTAAAGGTGTGCACCACTGAGATTAAAGGTGCATGTCATTGAGGCTACTGGGATTAAAGGCGTGTGTTACCATAACCTGGTCTATAAAGCTGACTAGTGGGACTGTTTTACTCTCAGGTCTTCTGGTAGTCTTTATTTAGTAAAATATAGTTGAAATGCCACTGCAACACTTGGCATCCACCTGTGGCCTCCACAAGAATGCACACACATGTGCTGTGCATATGCATCACCTCACACATATGATCACACACACAATGATTATGCCATGTGATCCATGGTGAGTTAAGGTCATGCAGAAGAATGTGGGAGTTTCTTCCTTTCCCAGGATTCCAGTCCTGGATACATAAGTTAGCTCTTATTTTTAACAGCCCTGTTTTTCAAAGAAATAAACTGAAGCCACAGGCAACTGAATCTTTGCTTTGTGCAGCCCTTGGTGCCTGTCAGGAAGCATGGGGGCCTTGGAACGGATGAACAGACAGGCTCTCATCAAAACAGAGCTCAGTCATACGCATGCAGTATTTTCCATCTTGCCGGACTGGCAGAGGACTGAGGCTCTGTGCATGGGGAAGGGAATGAAAATCAGCACAGGTAACCATGCATCAGTCGAAAGAAAAAAGAAAAAAAAAAGTCCTTTTTAATTAAAATTAAATGTCCACTGTAAAGAGGGGAAATGCAGTAAGCAACAAATACCCAGAGCCTTGTTTAATCACCTGTGATGAATTATAATTAGGATTTGAAAATTATTGAACTTTTTCCCCCTGTTCACCTTGGCTCTCTGAAGGTGGATTTCAAAGAGTGCGGGAAGATGAATATTAAAAAGTTTGTTTTATACTTGAGCGCTGGAGCTCCTATCTCATTTTTCCATTAAAGCTCAACTTTTGAAATTTTTCTCCGCTTTGCAATAATTACATCTCCTGCCTGACAACTCATTACATGACAATGCTTATGCTAATGCGATTCTATAGGCTCCTGGAAGGAAGGCTCAGGGTTTGCAGGGATGGCCTCGGAGGGATTTTTTTCTCCTAGGGTTCAAAGAGGCCCTGCTTCTGCCAGCCCTCCTGTGCTCCAGGCACTGAGTATTGACAAGGCTGGCAGCTTTCACCCTTGGCTGACAGACACCCAGTGCTGGCTTTGGTACCCTTGCCCCCAGGCATCTGGAAGCTAGTTTACTTCATTTTCATTAAAATCCTGCTTTGTTCTGGAAAGGCAGGAAGCGGGGTGGAGTGTGGAAAGCTTGCTGTTTTAACAGGTGGGGCAAGCCCTGCAGTGAGGAAGGTCTCTGTTTCCCTGAGCATCCTCATCATGTGATCCTCACTCTGACTGAGTCCCTGTAAAGCCCCTACTGTGGGCCAGCTCTCTCTGGTACCCACCCCTGCCCACACTGAGCATGTTTTCTTGTGGGGAACACAGAGCCGAGAAACCAGCAGACAATCCCACAGCCTTACAGCTTCTTCCCCAGTACAGTGGGTTAGCTAAGGGATCAGAGATCACCTGGTCATGGCAACAAAGTGGGGCACCATGAGGTGGGGTGAGCCTTACCCACAAAGGTATCATATGTAAATTTTCATTTGAAATTAAAAGGACTTCATGGAAACTTCTGGCAGTACTAGTCCACAGAGAGGCCAGTAGAGTTCCTGGGAGCTGGAAGAAACCGTCCACTGTCAGAGGGCTGAAAGTTGCTAGGAAAAGCCCATTTGGTAGTTTCTGAAGAGCCAAGAGAACCAGGAAAGGACCTGGGGAATCTTTCTACCCTGGGGCTATATGTAATATGTGGCTGGGGAATATGCTGATTTTGCTTAAAATCTTTGGCATGCGACTCCTGCTGAGCCGGTGTTACCTGTGAGTTACACACTTGCCGTCTGACTTTTCACACCCAGAGTCAGCAAGTGTTGTCTCTGTTTTGCCTAAGAGAAAACTGAGGGAGGCAATACCAGGTTGGTACCAAGGTAACTGAGATTTCTGTATTAGGGAAATCTGGCCTTTGTTATTGGAATACATTCTTGAATAGATGTGGTCCTGTTTCATGCCATTATAATGCACGTTACTTGCTCTTTTTATTTATTTGTTTGCTAATGACTTTATCACTTGCTATCTTTGTGCCATGGAAATGATGCTCTACAAAAGGCATTTTGGAGTGATGTTCTTAATCTAGGTCAGAATGGGTTATAAAGTGGTAGATGCAACTCACAACATCACCTGCTGCTGCCTGCCTGTCACCCACAGAGCTGAGTTCTCCTAGGAAGGGAGAGGTAGACACCTCCAAGGTCGGAATCCTGTGCTACCCCAAACAATCTTCAGTGAGTGCTCCAGTGTATTTTCCAGTCTTCTGGAATCAATGGCTGGCAGAGTAGCAGGCTACCATCTTGAAGCCACCCCTCCAAACAAGGGGCCTTGCTGAATGAAAGACTTCAAAAGTGGTCTTAACGCCAAGGAGCCCCCAGACTCAATAACCAGGCCATCAGATGCAAACTCATGAGGTGGTTTATTTCACGATTGCAATCGGGTGCAAAGTTTAGGGATAGCTAAGCACCCCGAGTATCCAGGCAAGCAAGCTTTTATAGACAAAAATCACAAGTTTTCCATGAATTATAATATGGGGTACGAGAACAATTGGGATTGGTCCAGACATACAAATCAGAGTTCAAGCCAGAATGCAATTAGCATAGCTCAGCCCATCCCTGAGTAGGTGACATTCAGCAGGCTACTTGATTTTCTGCTGACTACATGATACCTGACATCCTGCCTATCTCCCCCACCACACACACACACCTGACTCAGTTTACAATTCGATAGATAATCATTTGCTGCTACTGGTTCTGGTAACCACCAGTTCTGATAACCATCTGGCTAGAAGACTGCAACTGGTCCTAATAATTGCTATCTTCCTGCTGGGAAAGGAAGAACCTGCTGGTCAAACCTGTTTGTCACATTCTGCAGTTTTTTTATTATCTATCCTTCTAGGCAGGATTGGTTGGGTTCTTTCACTGGTCATCAGGACACAGCCCAAACTATCACCTCAGTCTGTCTCATCAGCTGTAGAAATAATTGTTAAACTTTATCTTCAGGGAAAGCCCAAAGCAGCAAGGAAGACACGCCATGGAAGCTCCATCTGTACTAACCAGTGAAGGCTTCAACCACTCTTCTGCTTTCTGAGGGATGAACAATATACTGGCCTCGGGAGCTGGAAGCTGTGGGGGAAGAGGGGGAGAAGAAAGTTCTACCTGGAGGAACAAGGAAATCAGCTGGGAGCCTGGTACAACCAGGCTTCAGGCTGTCGCTGAGGAGACCTAGGGCAGCACCTTGGGAACCTTTCATGAACTCTGCCAGTAGCTGTTGGGAGACTGGCTTCCAGCCCTATCATTTCCCACAGGCTGAGTGTCTGGCCCCTGGATGAGAAACTGGCCCGTCATCATGTCCTACAATGACCATACACCAACTGATTCCTTCAAAGTAATTTATCTCTCTTCTATTCTCCCTTAAGAAGCCTGGCTGATTCCTGGACATTGGCTAGGAGGCTGCCTTCTGAGCCCCCATGGTCCTCTCACTCTGTCACTGACCGTCCTACCCTGCATTTCCTGAAGGCCTTTCTTTAGCTCTGTTGTGCCTAACACAGTACTGGTATGGACTATAAACATTACAGAATCTGTTGTCTGCTGCATGCTTTCTGCCTTGCTGTGTAAACCAGAGACTTATGAAGACCAGGTCTTTAAACCTTGACATGCAATTATGGGAAAGATACCAGGTTGGTTTTTGTTTGGTTGGTTGGTTTGGGTTTTTTGTTGTTGTTGTTGTTGTTGTTGGGTTTTGTTTGATGTGGTTTTGGGTTGTTTGCTTTATTTGTTTGTTTGTCCTCTTCTCTTATATAGTTGGAAAAACAGTGGCATGGAGAAATTAAGGGATTTGCTGAAGGATATTCCCAGCCCAGTCCTACTCAATCAGAAAGTACATGTAAAAAAAAACAAAAATTGGGTAACTTACTTGCACATCCTAAACTTTAAGTTGGCTTTATCTGAAAAATAAAAGTGCTATTGAACTAAGGATCTAGGCTAGCATCCTGACTTTCCTGCTTATTACTATGAGAACATGCCAGTGCTCATTACTTTCCTGATCTGTATTATGAGAAAATAAGAGAGTCTACAAAGCATTAGATGTGAGTATACAATGAGAGCATGGCTACAGCCCCCAGCCCCTTCCAAGCACAATGGGCCTTTTCTGTTGCTAGTTATTCTCTATGCACCATCTTGGCTCAGAAAACATGGAATGAAGGTGTTGGGCTAAAGCATCCCTCATCTTTTAACTCTGAAGGCTCCGGGAATCTCAGCAGCTTCGGGTAGAGATGCGACCGGGCCCTACACATTAGAACTGTTCCTTTTTCCTCCCACACCCAGGACTGTATCAAACACACAAAGCTGGCTGCCTCTTTGCCCCCTTCCGGGTGCTGTGCATCCAGGGAGGGGCGTTCTCCCCCCGCAGCTGAGGCCGACTGTTGCTGTCCTTGTTCATGGCTCTGACTCCTGCTTTCCCATTTTCCTGCAAAAGAATTCTGAAGGAAGTGCATGTTGATTCGCCGTGTGGCTTCTTGATTAGATGGCAGATTTGTAACAGGGGTGGATGTGACAATCAGGCAGGCTTTGATTAGCCCTTTCTGATATGTAAATCCAGGTGGATAAGATAAGTGGCGTTAGGCTGGGGTTGGCAACAAAGGTAAGGAGAAATCCCAGGTGACTGGAATTACAGAAGCGGCTGAGCAGTGTTTGGTGGGAATGATGTGAATTGCAAAGAGCCTGGGATAAACACTCACTTTCAGATGGGCTAATTTATGCAGGAAGTCATTTGAGAAGCCAATTCTCTCATCCCAGAGAGTTCATAGAAGCTAGCAAAAAAATGGTTACACAGTGGAGTGTAAACATTGGTAATTGGTAATTAATGGGCACACCTACGAGGAAGGCATATGCCAAATTAAATTGATTGCTGGAATCACTCATTGATTCATTAAGCAGGGTGTTGCATTTGTTTTGAGCTCCGGTTTCATCCGGGTACTGTACTTGGTGCTGCAGAGTCTCAGATAAATAGGACTAGTTTCTGCTTTACAAGGGAACACAGACGAAAGGGATGCACAGCGGTAGCTGAGCACTTTTTTCAAGCATTCATTTTGCTCTCCTTGTTTTGGAGGCTGTTTGGGGTGGAAGAAAGAACAAAATCCAATCTGTCCAACCTGGACTCATATCACACTGCTTCAGCCATAGTGCCCTCCTGGGACAGTAAGGACCTAGCAGATGTGTAGTGGGCTCTTCAAAAGGAAAATTTGTAAATGAGGCACGAATAGTCACAGCCGCCACACAAATAATCACATGGCTAATCGTGATATACAGAGTTCTTGGTGCTAGAGAAGAAACCGTTGTCATGGTAATCCCAGAAAACAAAGGAGGGTAGCCTACATCCCCAAAGAAGTGACAATTAAAATGATACTTGAGTTGGGCATCAGTTAGCAGCCTCGGAAGAAGTGGATAAAGACAGTAAGCCTTGTGAAGAGGAAGGACCTTGGCCACACTGGGACATGAAGACACCTACAAGACGGTGGGCCATGAGTAAGGGAGGGTGCATGAGACGTCAGAGGTCAGAGGCCAGTGTATATCAGTGTAAACCAGGTTACTATGTTGGGCCTCCTAACAGTCAGTATATGTGGCAGAGCAGCACCACAGTCCAGCCTGGGGACCTCTCAGACGAATGTGTACTGTAAATTCTAAGAAATTTATATCACTGGGAGAGCCACGCCTTCTCACAAAGGCGGACTACAGCATGGCACAATATGGTAAAGCATTGGCCAAGGAAAGAGTAAAACAACAGAACGCCAAGGCTTGGAGTCAGGGGGATTTTAGACCGACGGGCCATCCACACAGCTCCTGGCCCTGACAAACGTCAACTGCCCCAAGGCCCACATAGCAGGCAGACCTGCCACCCTGCCCCTGCTGCTGGTAGTGATGGGGGAGAAGTGAAGAAAGGAAACACCAGGGAGCAATTGCCCTGGGATTTCACTTGCGGGAGGCACCAAGAGCTGCCAGCTTCTGAGACAAAGACCAGAATGGTGAATGCCAGGGCCAGGAAGAGGGAGGAAGGAGGGGGAAATTCCGGTTCAATTCATGGTTTCAGAGTTGCAGAATGAAAACCCTGGGGATGGCTGCCCAACAATGGACCACTGAGCTGTGACTGGAAAATGATCAGGACTGTGTTCTGGACAACACATCCCTCCAAAGTCACAGACCTAAAACTCCAGAACCCCCCGTAGGACTGTATCTAGAGAGAGGACCTGGAGGGAAGCAGTTAAATGTGCCAGAAGGGTGGGGCCCTGAGGCCATTTAACTTACTTCTTCATGAAGAGAGGAACAGATGCTGGAGTACTCTCTCCTGCACACAGAGCAAGGACCAGGAGAGGACACAAGCAGAAAAGCAAATAGGCAGAGGCAAAAGCAAGCCAGGAAGGAGCCCTTCCCGGAAGCCAACAGGGCTAACATCTTAATCCCCAAGGTTTAAGTCACTGAATCCACACTATTGTATTGTGACAGTCAAAGCTGGCTAATTCCGATGCAATTTTTATATTATGTACACTTTATCACATTTTTAAACTTGGAAAAGTGAGGTGATAATGCACATTTGTAATCCCAGCATTCAAGAGGTGGAGGCAGAAGAAGAAGTATTAGTTCAAGGCCAACCTGGGCTACAGAGGGAGGCCCTGTTTTGGGGGGTATGTAAGGGGGGAAGCAAACAAACAAATAAAAAAAAAAATAACAAGTCTTCCTTGAAGCCCGTGTTAGGTAAGTCAAGGCCCCAGATGTCATCCCCAGCACCAAGCAGCCACCCTAACACACAATAGTTTGAGTCTACTTCCTTTTATCTGTGACGTGAAAAGCCCCTACTAAAGACAATGCATTTAAATTTCATTGATAATGTATCAAATCTCATGCAGCATACGAATTAACTGGAATAAATTTCCCATCCCACCAACCCCCTGACTAGTCCCTGCCACTCTCTGCTTCACTGTCAGGTAGCACCTGTGCTGGCCAGCCCCCTTACACCTCCCCCACAACATCTTCAGGACAGAGGACACCCAGGCTGGTCCAGGAACAACCCAGGGGCTTCATGGATTAAATAATGGAGGCTATCCCTCAAATCCAGAATCCCCATATTCAGAAATAGCCTCCCCACCCCCAGAAGGTTCAGCCTTGAGAAAGGAGGGCTGCTTCTCCTCAGAGCTCATGTCTCCCTTCTGCAGCCAGATATGCCTCTTTGCAAGGCTTTTCTTATCTGGCCCTTTAAGGGCAGACACTCAGAAGGGCCAGGCCTTGCTGACAGCCCTGGCTTGCTGCTAAAGGGATTTCACACTCTCAGGACTAACACCCTAGCCTATTAGATTGCAGAAATCCTTTCAAGGCAAGTCTGGGCACATTTGTAACTTATCTCAGGAAAACATCACAGAGAGCGTTTGTAGCTAGGGATCCTTCAGCAGAAAGGGAGCGGATTAAACCTTGCCTGCCTTCACTTCCTTCCCACCTACTTCTGAAGGCTCCAGGACTCCACTCCACTGGCTTGGCAGCTTGCACTCCCCACAGCCTATGGTCCTGTTGATCTCTACACACCTGTCTAGGACAGAAGTGCCATGATCACAGCAGGCAAAGAGCTCGAACCTCTGTGTGTATGATAACACCATGAAGTGACTCTCAGCACCCATTTTATAGGCCAAGAAACTGCTACTGAGAAACTGTGAGTTGACTGGATTTATAGACCTTATTGGTTGACAGAGTTAGGATCTGAATCCAGACCTGTTTCTTTCTGCCCACTAAGATAACTTACGCCCAACCCACAACTCCAGTTTCTCTAAAATAAATGTGGCTGTGATGTGTCTTTACCTCACTGAACACTGCCTTAATGAATCCGACTGGACCTTCACTGCTGAGAGCGTTGGTCACAGTCCAGATGGCAAGCCTCCAGTCACAAAGAACAACGGAAATGACCTCTAGCCCTTGGCCACTTTACAAGCTGGTCTTTTTCTTCCCATTCTACCTATAGTTGTTACTGAAGCTGGTAGAAGACAGAGAATGTCATGGTCACGTAGCCAATAATGAGGGAAGATGCAGCTGTGTCCCTCTGATCTCATAGCCGGGGAGCTTTATGCTGGGAATGCTGTTCCTTCCCTAGATTCCCCACAGACTCAGTGGCACCTTGATGTCTCCATTGCCACATACAAGTGTTTTTTCCATCACCTGACTCCATATCAAAAGCATGTAGGAAGTTTATTTTTTTTAAAAAAAAAAATGCATTCTTAGATCTCTTAAAACATTCCATTCCCATCGCCATTTTTACCTAAATGGCAAAACAAGGTTGGAGGTCAGGACGCAGGGTGAAAGGTACACGTGCTTCAGTCCCAGCACTGCTGTGGGTTGGGGGTTCTCTTTTGTTGTTTCTGGTCTTCTTCCTTGTCTCTATGAAAGTTAGAACCAGGTTTGCCTGGTTTAAGGGAAAGAATGCTTCTGTCATGATTCTGTGTGTGTGTGTGTGTATGTGTGTGTTGTGAGGGAAATTATGGCCCCTTCATTCATAGATGCAAATTGTGAAGCCCTCTTTGGACTACATTTGATGGTGGGGCTTCCAAAGGAGGAATTCGGAGTGAGTGAACCTGTAAAGGTGGGCTTGCTATAGCTTCAGAATGGTTGGCCCCACAGGGCTGTTGCTAGAGGTGACAGGGACCTATGATAGTAGGGTCTAATAGGAGGCCCTTAAGACCTTGAAGGGTATGTTGCTTATTTTTCTAGTCATTGTGACAAAATACTTGACAAGAAGCAACTTGTGGGTGGAAGGATTTAGTTGGCTTACAATTTAAGAAGGGATCTAGGCTTTTATGGTGGGATGGTGGCAGGCATGTGAGGAGGCTGGTTACATTGGTTTCACAATTAGGAAAACAGAGCCTGGTTATCAAATGTCAGAGCTGCCCCCGCTCCAATGACTCAAGTCCTCCAGCAACCCCCCAACTTCCTGAACTCTACAGTTTTCTATACCACCAGCTAGGGGCCAAGTGTTCAAACTCACCGTCTGTTAACACCTACAGGCCAGTGGTCTCTGATCCCTGGTTGTCATCTCTATGGCACATCCATCTTACTGTGCTCCCCATGTCACCAGAGGCCAGACAAACCAGGTCAACCTAATCTTGTACTTGAAACTTCCAAGATATTGCTAAATAAGTGTTTTCTTTACAGGCAGCACACGCTGGGCCTTTTGCTATACTAACAGAAAGTAGCTCCAACCCAAGATGAATGGCACCCTTAGAGGAGAAGGGAAAGACTGCGGAGAGGCAAGGATACAGTGGAGGACACATACAGAGGGGGTACAAGGACAGCCAGTGCCACTAACAAAAACCTAAGAAAGGCACCCATGCTTCCTCCCTGATTTTCAACCTCTGCACCCTAGAACCACAACACAATGAACCTGTGTTACTTAAGCCATGCAGCAAGTATCTCCTTGTAGTCTTAGGCGGCAAATAGAGTACATGGTGTCTTCTCCTCCCGACTGCCTTCTGCAGACTCCACGCCAGCGCTGACTCATCCAGGGGACAATGAGCCTATCTTTCTACTTCCCTGGATCCATATAGCTCTGTTTCCTGTGGGGCTTTTTAACTCATCAGAACCGAAAAGCATGCTTTTGTCATGGTAACTTGTATTATTTTCCCTCTCCCGAGAAGGAACTGTTTTCACAGTTGTGCTGGCTGCTGTGTGTCATCTTTCAAGTCTTTCCTTGAACTTTCTGTCAGAGCTCGGGCTTTTTCTTTTTTAGAAGTTCTACCAAAAAATACCAAACACATCCTTTATATCTTAAGGATAACACAAACATTATCCTTTTGAGTATATCATAAGTATTTCCCTTAGGTTCTTGTATATTACTTGTTCTCATTTATACTTTGTCAAATCTGTTGGTTTCTTTAGTTCTAATTTCTCCTTTATGAACGGTACCCTTTATGTCTTGCCTCCTGTGATACTAGAAAAGTAGAAAAAGAAACACATGTATTTTGAACTAGTTGCGTCATTTGGTACTTACTTGGGGATCAAAAGACAGGTACTTACCTGCTCTCAATCAAAGATGAACTAATTGTCCCAATACCTTTATTAATGATCCATTGTCCCTCCCTGGTTTAACAGGTCCTGTTTGTTATCTCCTAACATGTTATAGAACCTGCCCTCTCAGCTCTGTTTCACTGACATGTCTTTATGTTATATGTGAGCTATCGTTTTTCCTCCTGGGCAGTATCCGGTGCTTGCAAAAGTTACAAATAAGGAAATGAGGCTGTAGCCGGCCGCCATTGTTAAGCCAGCAAGGACTCCCTGAATCTGTGCTGTCTCACTCCCTAATGCAAGCAGATAAGCAATGTTCACTTTCCCTTTTGATGCACCTTAACGAAGATAAGGCTTTCATCTCCTTTGTATTCATGATTCTAATTCCCCAGTATTTACTGGAATACCATTAATCATTTTAATCACAATAAACTCAGGCTCAGAATGCGAATGTCCTAAGAGTTTAGATAGCAGTTCCATTTTAATTTCTCAGTAATTAACTTTACCATATTTTTATAGTGTTATCAGAGCTCAGAATAAAAACTTGCGGAGGAACCTGAAGAGCACAGGATTCCTTTGCAAGGAGAGGCCTGTGGGTAGAAGAACAGAATGGTGGAATACAGATGTTTCCTATTGGTCTGATGCAGCTGTGGGCTGCTCTTTCCCTGTGAAGCTGCTGCTGTCCACAGACAGGGAAATTAAAATAACTTGAATGCCTCATGTGTGTGTGTAGCTTCTCTTTCCCCTCACCAGCAAGTCTCAACAAAATTTTACACAACAGTTAATAGAGTGAAATGGCAGCGGGGAGAGGTAGGCTCAGACGACTTTAGAGTAGGGGAGAGAAAAGCAGCAAAGTGGCCCCGGCAGTCACAGGGACAGAGGTCAGTGGAGACTGTGGACCTTTCTGAGGCCCTGGGACTAAAAGCACAGTTGGTGGCCTCTCTGATTCCCGGCCAGGCAATACATGTTAAGTCTGACCGATCTCCTAGGCTGCAGATATCTGCGTTCTGTATTTGGGCTTACAGATCCATCTTAGTATGCTTACCTTTGGCAAACCTCGTCATTGGACTGAACCTGTTCTCTCTAACTGGAAACAGAAATAAGCATGCCTCTCTCGTAAGATGGTAGAGCAGGAGCAATTTCCCGCTACTCTGCATCTAGAGGCTGAAGCGGGTGCTGCCGCTCCAATCTTCATCCTGAGATCACTCTGTAGGCCTATAGTAGTGACACACTCCTGGTGTGACTGAGGTGTGGAGAGAATTAAGCCATAAAGTTCAGACAGCAAGACTCACCTCTCTCTTTTATTAGCAGTGTGACCTGAAAAAAATTTTTTTGTAGTCTTTCTAGTACACTCCCCTGATATGTAAAATTGAGACTAGTGATCCCACAGCAATTTGGGGCTCAGAGTTTTAGTGAGAATAAATTACCTAATAGTTAGGGCAGAGCGTTAAAACCCTCTAGGTGTTATTTGCCTTCCAAATGTGAGATGTTGTTATCCCATAGAGACATATTAGCAAGCCCTGAAACCCTATGGATGTTGCTATCCTTGACTCTGAAATTATCTTATGGAAGATGCTTCATACCTCCAGCAAAAAACAGGAATATTTGGGCTGGGAGAGTTAATGGGAATAAGATTTTAACTCAATTAGGAAGAGCTGTTTGCCAAGCAGGACTGTGTATTCCTCTGGGACAATGTTCCAAATGCCCACGGCTGTCTAGTGAAACGGTTCTTTGCTACCTGCCCTGTTCACTATGGAAAAAAGACAAACCAATAATTCTCCAGGAATGCTGGAAGTTGACTGTGAACATCGGTATGGAATTTATTTGCTTGAGAAACATTTCATATTTTATCTCCTGAGTTTGCCACATGTTAAACTCCGTGATAGACACCAACACTGAGAGAAGTTTGATTCTAGCCTCAGAACCTTGGTTGTAATCAACAGAGAGAAATGACACCATTTAACTTTGGGAGGGCAGTGATTTGAGACAGGGTTTCCCTATCTCAATTCCAGCCCTGGCTGCCCTGGAATTGCTATGAAGATCTGGCTGGTCTCAAGCTTCAAGAGCTCTACCTCCCTCTGCCTCCAGACTGCTGGAATCAAAGGTGTGTGCCGTCATTCCCTGCCCTCCATCTAACTTCTAAATTGTAGGAAGGTTAACAGAGTTGAGAAATAAAACTGGACACTCAAAAGAGGAGATCCCATATAGGTAGGAAGATAGACTCTTCAGGAAGAATGATTCTAATTCAACTCCCTCTCACTTGTTTGTGTGTTTGTTTTTGAGAGAGTCTCATACATTCCAGCCTGGTTTCTAAATCTCTATACATACAGTATGACCTTGAACATTCTCTTGTCTCTTCCTCTGAAATTCTGGGAATTTGGCTGTGCTGTCCCAGGGCTTTGCCTGTGCTGTGTAAGCACTCTACCAGGTAAGCCACATCTCAAGCTGTGATTTCAAACTCTTTCTAATTGTGTGTGTGTGTGTGTGTGTGTGTGTGTGTGCGCGTGTGTTTATGTGTCACCAGAATGAAGATGAGTGTGATTAAAATCTTTATCAGTCATCTCATCAGGATCACATGGAAGGGGCTTTTAGCCTTTTCCTTCAAGGAGAAGTAAAATTTTAGAATAAGATAGAGGATATGGTGGAAAAAAAATGGAAATAACAAATGTTTATTACATTCTCTGCCTTGCAAGTGTCCTAAGGTGCCCCCAAAGTGTCCCAGAAAAGACAATATGTAATTGTGAGAATGTGTCTGGAGGGCAACAGTTCACCCAGACACAGACATAAGACAGAGCAACAAGAATGAGCTGAAGTCCAAGGGAAGAAGAGGAAGACATTAACTGAAGGTGATAGGGAGAAAAAAGGTCCCTAGCCTCTGTATTAGTGACTTTCCTGTTATTGATAAAATAAAATACTGATATGAACAGTGATAAAATACTGTGAGCAAAAGCAGTTTACAGAGGAGAGAGTTTGTTTCTCACAGTTCTGGAGAGATGTAGTCCATCATGGTGGGGACAGCATGGCATGGTGTTGGGAGCGGGAAGCAGAGAGACCACATTTATCTACATGCGGGAAACAGAGACAGCAGAACAGGACTGCCAGCCCTCAGAACCTACCAGTGTGCTCCCAGTCCAGTGTCGTACTCCTCAACAAGGCTCTACCTCCTAAAGGTTCTGTAATCTCCTCTGACAGTACCACTAACTGGGTATCAAGTGTTCAAGAACAGGGGCCTACTTCTCATGCAAACCGTGACGTTCAACTTCTGGTTCTTGAAGATTCACGACCATATTATAAAACAAAGAGTAGTACAACTTCAAAAGTAGCAGTCACTTTTAATAGTCTCAACACTGTTTAAAAATCCAAGTCTCTTCTGAGACTCAAAGCAATCTCTAAGGTATGACCCACTGCAAAAAACAAAACAAAACAAAACAAAACAAAAAAAAAACCAACAATAACAGCAACAAACACTTTAAGTTACGTAGTTACAACATACAATGGCATGTGGAATATACATTCCTGTTCCAAAGGGAGAAATATGGGCAGAGTGAATAAAGATTGGGCCAAAGCAAAACCAAAATCGTGCATGGCAAACATCAAATCCTGTAGCCCTATGTTTAGTATCTAGTGCTTCCATTTCAAAGATCTTAGATGGCTCAACCTCTCTTGCTTTACTGGCTGCAACGTGTATCTGATTCAGGCTGGTTCAATTCTCTGTATGTACTTCTCCTTGGCAGATGTCCCATGGTTTGGGAGTCTCCAACATTGTGTTATAGACATCTCCGACATTGTGGAATGAGCATCGCCAACACTGTGGTACGGGCATCGGCAACATTGTGGAATGGGCATCTCCAACATTGTGGAATGGGCATCGCCAACATTGTGGTATGGGCATCTCCAACATTGCAGTTTGGGCATTGCCAACATTGTGGTACGGGCATCGGCAACATTGTGGTATGGGCATCTCCAACATTGTGGTATGGGCATTGCCAACATTGTGGTACAGGCATCGGCAACATTGTGGTATGGGCATCTCCAACATTGCGGTTTGGGCATTGCCAACATTGTGGTACGGGCATTGGCAACATTGTGGAATGGGCATCTCCAACATTGTGGTATGGGCATTGCCAACATTGAGGTATCTTTACCACAACCCAGGCTTCAACATTGTAGCTTCACTTCGTGATCTCTCAGGGACTCCAAGTCTGTCACACATTGCTCGCCTGGGTGACTCTCTGAAAGTTCAGAGGAAGGATCGACAAGACACCTCAATCTTGCATCCTTCTTGTTTCCAAGAGGATGAGACTGCCAAGCTTAGCTGCCAGCCTGGGATGTACCCTTGCCACCTTTGCCAGAGTTACACCAGTTTTTATATGCAGTTGCTATCTAGGAGCAGGGAACCCTTTAGGGTCTTTCTTTTTCACAACTTGTAGCTTAGTTTGGCAGGGTCTTGTCCTATGGGCACATTTCCTGCCTTCCCAATGCAGAACAGGGAGCTTCTCTTTAGTGGCCTTAATGTCCTTTACAATGACATCCCTTCTTCAACACATGGCACGCTGCAGCACTGGGCCTCCTAGGGCTCTTTCCCTCTCAAACTACACATGTTTTCATTTCTTTTTACCCAGCTTGTTGTTCTTTTACAATGTAGACATGCATAATACTTATCAGTAATACCCATTCCATAGTCTCAATATTATGCTGTCTTGAAATTTCCTGTGCCAAAAAATTATATCATTATTATATTTAAATTTGGATTCATGAAAGTTTTCAGGACATGGACAGAATTCAGCCAGATTCTTGCCAAACTATCACACAAATGGCCTCTCTGCCAACTGCTAATACAATCATTTGTTCTCTCTGAAATTTTATGAGCCAGGCATCCACTGTCCACTTTAGTGTCAACATGACTGTCTTCCAGGTTCCTACTAGGATAACCCATCAAGTTCTGCTTCTAGCATTCAACCTCTTTTCTAGCCCAAATTTCCAAAGCCGTCTCCATAAAAAACCAAAACCAAAACAAAAAAAACCACCATCAAGTTATTAACATCCACAGCCCCTCTTCTCAGTACCAGCTACCATGACCACAAGCACCTTAGAGAAGATTTGGCTTAAGATTCCAGAGCGTCCATAATAGCAGGGGCATGCATGGTGCGGCAGTAGGAACAGGAATCAGAGAGATCAGAGTTTGTCCATACACAGGGCAGAGACACAAAGAGAAGGAGGTGGCACAAGGCTATGAACCTCGAAGTTCACCAGCAATTGCGCACTTTGTGCAGAAAGAAGATTTCTAAAAGATCCCACAGCCTCCCCAACAGGGAGGGATCAAATGTACAAATTCTTGAGCCTATGGGAACATTTCTCATCCAAACCATATTGTTGTGGATTGTTTCCCTTCCACCCTAAATCACATGATTTGGCGCATCGAGTCACCTTTGCTGTGGAAATGCTTTTCCCCCTGCTTTAGCATACTTGTGTTTTGCAACCTCATTCTCATCCCTGGACAGATTATTAACTCTCCAAATTTGATCAGCCTCCATAAAGTTAGCACATATGATTGCTGGACAAAAACCCATGTAACTCCAGTGCCCAGGAATTAGTCCCACAGTCAAGGACACGGGGTTCTAGTAGATCTAAATAACTTGGCCTCAAAACCAGTCCAAAGAAGTGAAGTGAAATGAATTCTTGAAAAATGTTTAGAAGGTCCTATGACCCTTTCTTTCTATTTAATTAGGGTTAGGTATACTTGACCGGGTTGAATACTTAACTACAGTGTGCTCTGGGTTCTTGTGCTAACCATGCTTCCATCAGTATTCAAATGCTATATTTCTAGGCAGTGTTTGGTGGGTGTTAGATGTGCTTCCAGAGGCCCAGAGCTATGTGGCTGGCATGGATCTTACAGGCTTGTGCATGTCTCAGGGGCTTGAAAGAGATCATGGAGGTGTGAATCACATGCATTGGCTTTGAGGTCAAGTTATTCAGATCTACTAAATCCCTGTGTCTTTGACTGTGGGACTAATTCCTGGGCACTGGACTTACATGGGTTTTGTCTTAGATTTAGTTTGAGAGATAAGGGGAGTGACCAAGACTCTGTAGGAAAAGAAAACACAGCACCCATCTAAGAGAGGCCATTGGGCTCAGCAGGATCCATGAAGAAGAGTGAGCTCAGTGTTGGCCAGGCATCCAATATTCCAAAGAAGGTTAAAAACTGAACCTGTGTATAGAATTTATGAGTGTTTTAAAATGTTGGTAGCGTTTTAATGATTTTAAGCCAAGCATGGGAGTTTAATTTTACAAATCTTCTAATGAATCTTACCTCCTAGGTTTAGAGGGTTTCTTCACCTATAGGCCGGTCAGCCATGCACAGGGAAGGGTCTAGGTAGATGAAGTTCCTTCAAAAAAGTACAAAGGAAGGAGCTGCTGGGCCCTTTAGTTCAAGAAGAACATGAGAAGGAGGAAGGACAGTGAGGGAGCAGATGAGGATATAGAGTGGGAGGAGTCTTATTAACATCTTGACTCCCACACCTCTGGCCACAAAAGCACACATATCTAGACAAGCAGAAGAGAATGTACGTGGGAGATATCCAGAAGCAAGGGACACTGAGGCCCAGTTTGAGAGAGACATCAGGGCGCTAATGTTCTCCTCTGGAATTGGCACCAAGTCATGAGAAGCCTGATAGAATGTGTACAGAAATATCTGCCCACACTGTGGGTATCCCAGAAGGGAATGAATGTACTTAGCACAGGTGACTGGAAGAGACCTGGTACCCATGGTTGCTAGGCATCCAGACTTTCTGTGACTGAAGATTGCAATGGTGGAAACGACACACTAGGGGAGACACCAGAGGCACTGGCTCTTGCAGCCTCAAACACAAAATCAGGACTGCAACTAGCCCTGTGATATGTGACAACTCTGGAGAAAACTAGCTAGCTTAGGACACAGGAAGGTACCAAAGCCCTAGACCAGTAGTTCTCAACCTGTGGGTCACTAACCCCCGTGACAAACCTCTATCTTCCCAAATGCTTACATTACGATTCATAGCAGTAGCGAAATTACAGTTATGGAGTAGCCACAAAATAATTTTATGGTTGGGGGTCACCACAACATGAGGAACTGTATTAAATGGGTGGAGCATTCAGATGGTTGAGAACCACTGGCCTAGAATTTCACCTTTAGCCATGAGCATTTACATAGAAAATCCAAGATTCAAGATACTTTCCTGACTGAAGAGGTGGATATTCCTGGGTAGTGCTCCCCCATGGTGCTTGAGGATCCTGGAACACAGTTCAGAGACATTTTGAAAACCCTCAAGTCAGATTTCCTTACTGTGGATTGATTTGAGGTATAACTGAACCAACTAAGTTGACTCTGGCTGTGGGTTACTCACATGCTAGCATAATGCTAATCCAAACCTCTCATTTATCAAGAGAGAAGACTAAGGCCCAGAAGGTGTAAGTGTCTGAAGTCACAGGTTAGGTGTGTAGCAATGTCCCTTGTGATGTGTTAGCTACTGGGAACAGATGACTTGGATAAACACCACCGGGAATGTGGGAATGCAGGTGTTTATTGTACCACATGGCTGGAGCTACCGGGCGCTTAGTTCCAGGTCCCTGAGCCTGACAGCTCTAATTTCGAGCTCTGACTTGAAAGCTTCAATTTTCTTGGTATCTCCCTCATAGCTTCAAGAAGGCTGCCTAACTCAATCATCACATATTCACTCCCAGCATCCCAGGATCATTGTCTTCCCTGGGTTCCTCCCCAGTGTTACAGTATCAGAATTAGACCACAAGCCCACCGATAAAACTCATCATCATGGCTCACCCTGTGGGGCAGCACCACCTTCCCTGAACAAACGGCCCCGGGTTAGCTAAAGTCAAAGTGAAATCAGACAGTTGGGATGGCCATAGCTATGAGAAGGAGGCTTTGCCCCTGAGCTAGAAACAGAAACAGGATGCAGACCCCCTGGTACCCCACACCCAACCCTGAAGGGGAACCCTGACATTCACAGTCTCTCATGAACTTGATATTTTCACATATCCTATCCAATTTCCCTAAAACTCACCTGTTGAAATCTTAATCCCCAAAGTGACCATGTTCAGAATCATTGGGTGGACGTTAGAAGTAGAGGGACTTAATCAAGACGAAGCTTCCATGGCAGACAAGAGCCCAGGGTTTCCTGGCTGGATACCACAGGAAAACAAGAGCAGACAGCAATCTGCATGCCAAAACAAGTCTGCGGGAATATTCATTCACCTGAGATTCGCCAAGCCCAGAAACATAGGAAAAAAATTCCTACTGGAGCCACCCAGCCTACTGTGCTTACCAAAGCTGATTGCTGTGACTAAGACTGCCAGCCTGCCTCTCAGGAACTCATCACAGGCGGAGGAATAGACATTCATGGGCCGTTTGTCCAAGTTTCCAATAACAGCGGTATGTCACTCCACCAGTGCCTTTGAAAGAAGTCATTCCCGTTCTCCTTCGGTACATGCCTATCACTTAGCATGCTTTCCATTCGTTTGCATAAATGTGAATTTAATATCAATATTAAACAACTTAATATAATAAAATATATTCATATATTCTATTTTATATGGCAGATATTACATGGTAAATATTTAATACGAATTGATTTCATATAAAACTGAGCCCAGCGAAGTCAACTCCAGAATTCTTATTTTGTAGATTGGAACACTGAGATGCAGAGAGGTTTAGTATTTTTGCCTATAATCACTCAGCTCGAAGGCAATCAGTCAGTCCTGCATTCAAGCACACGCGATGTGCCAGGCTGAAGCAGACATTCCAGCCAGGAGACTCTCCATTGTATTCAAATGTTTCAGATTTGGGACACTCGGAGATCCAGCACAGCCTACTCCTTTGAAGCTCATAGTATTAAAAAAAAAATAGAAAAGAAAAAGAACCATATATTTAGGTCGTTCATTTTATTTTTTGTTTCCCTAGAGTTTTCTCTGAAGTGTTATGCTAAAAATATGTCATTCTATTAATGTCTTTTTTTTCTTTCCCAATCCTCTGAAGCCTTAAAAGATTCTACCTTTGTCAAGTATAGAAATTGCCTTGATTTCTTAAAGTCAAAAACATGCCTGGGTGGTTGACAAGGAGCTCCACAAGCCCTCAGGCTGAACTAGCAACTGTTTGGTTCTGGGAGGCCTCTGCAGCAGAACCCAGGAGGAGGGAGCCCAGCCCTTGCTTTGGAAGCTCATTCTCTCAGCTCTGTCTCCTTGGTACCCAGTGGGGCTGGGTCGGGAAATAGAAAGCACCCTGGTCTAGACTCATCCAGGAAACCCCATGATCTACTGCCTGCTCCTGGATACTAACTGATGGAATTTGAACAAATGTCTTTGACTCCCCGGACCTCCATAAACCCGCTTATAAACTAGGATATGGTCACACCTCCGAAGTGGATTTATCCCACTTATGAAGTAGGATACAGTAGCATCCACATCACAGGGTTGACCAGAAGTGGGATGTGTTGGTAGGAAAACACCATATGATGTTTGACTGTTACACACTGGATTAGGACTGTGGCATCAAACATTGGTCCAGCTCTGTAGTTTAGGCTCTATGATGACTTAACAGCTACACAAGGTATTCCTTCCTGCTCAGGTCTCACAGAGGTGATCAGGCAGAGCTAACAGCGTGAAGACTTAAATCACTACTGACTAAAGAGCAGTTGGAATTCCTGATGGTTAGGGATACTGGCTTCAGATATTGGAAGGACCAACACCATTTGACAAAAGGGTGAGGCTTGGGCCATGCTTCCTCCAGGGGAATTCAGGAGCCAAGAGTAGAGGCTATGTGAGAACAGGAGCAAGGCCCATGTCAGGATGCAAGGTCTCTCCATCAGGTGACAGAGATGGGATGGCTTCTGGGAAGACAATGAGCTATGTCTCCCTGGAACTGGACAACAGAGGTGGCTGGCCATGTGTAATGGTATTGTTTCTGTGGGAGACATGGACTATTGTTAGCCAGTAAACAAACTGCCTGGAGGCTGCTCTATTTCCACAACCCACCTACTTGCCTAATCGATTCTGAATACTCTGGGCCACTGTCCATCCCACAGCAGTGAGAAGCTGTTCTGAACCAGCCCTCGTGCTTAGAGCATGCCGGGATTACTGAGTTAGACCATCTGAAACGTGCTTATATCTCTGTTCCTTAAACAACTCTTCCCCTGACTTCTCCCCTTCCCTCAGCCCACACCAGTGCTTCTAAGAGGCCTCTCCAGGCAGCCTCTGCTCCTTCACACTTTCGGTCTCTCTTCTGCTCCCCATCTGATCTTTCCACACCTCTCTATACCACCTAACTAAGATGCTCCAGAGGGCGCACATGACAGGTGACATGACCGGTGTTTTTCAGGCCGGGGGAAGCTGCTGCTCCCATGCCTTCCTGCCTGCTCCATCCAGTCGGTGTGGAGTGACTTCCAAAGAGTCTGAGCTGACAGGCTTCCTACTTGATGCTGACAAGAAAGACCATGGGCCTGCTCTCTTCCACACCAAATTCTGTCATTATTAAGAAGAAAGGAAAAATAGAGATCAAGTAGGGAATCTGAATCGTCATGTTAATTAGAGTTCTATGCGGTCACACCAAGCGCTTTCAGTCTCCCTTCAGTCAACCTTCCCAGCAGTCTTTGGGGCACATGTTCCCCTGCCTGACTTACAGAGGCAAAGTGAGGGTCTCTGTACAGGTTGGTGATCATCGCAGCTTACCATCCGCCCCTTGGGAGTGTTGAGTTTTTCTTTATTTGGGTAAGTCCGATCCGTCAAAAGAAACCGGAGCTCTGAAGGAGGCCCAGCGCCTGTCATGGTAAATTATTCATATATTCAGGCAGTGATTCAGCAGCAGGTAGCGAGTGCTGACTGTGTGCAAAAGCTCAACCGGCTTGCTCCAGAGAGCCAGAAAAGGAGTCAGCAACACAGCCCAGACTCAGGGGAAAGGTAGATGCAAACACAGCCGCAGGCACGCGCACACGTACTCAGCAGAAGCCAACGCATGTGTACCTAGATTAATAAGCTAATCATTGCACGTCGACTCTTTGGCTATCCAGCTACATCCCTAGCACATTCTCCCACTGACAAACATCAGGAGTGTGACTGGAGGGGGAGTGTGTACCTACTCCCAGCTGTGTACCTGGGATGCGCGAGGCAAAGTCAAAAGGCCCAGGGGAGGGTGACCTGGGTCAGAGGGAGGGTGGAGGGTCTGCCTGATGTTATAAGTGATGATACCCAGCCTCTAATGGAAGCCTTGGAAAATAAACTCCAGGCAAGGAGCCACCTGACCTGAAGAAGCTAGATCCAGTCCAGGAAGGACCCTGATTCCCCAGGGACACAACTTTTGTCACATAACCCCTCGGGCCAGCACTCTGCACTAGCTAGGTACTGCCTTGTCTGAACCCAGTAGAGTCAGAAGGTGAACCTGTCTATGCTTCGAGTCATGGAGGCATAGCGCCAGAAGCTCCTTGATTCAATAAGAAACTCAAAAACAGACAAATTGGAAGATCCCTGTGCATGGCCCCATTGTGGCCAGGAAAGTGCCCTCTGGCAGGATTTTGATTTGCAATCCCTGGCTTGACCTAATTTCACGTCTTTCATTTGCATGATAAATGAAAATGCCATCCCAAAGGGCTTCCTCCCTCATTGACAGGCACCTGGGTCCCCTGGCTGCCTAAGGGCAGTCATGGAATGTGGGTACCCCTGTGAAAACCAGATGGGGATGTGTTTCACACTTCAAGAGAAATGGCTTCAGGGACAGCTGGTGTGTGTAATCTCCGCAGTTTGGCTAACAGTTTTGGAGCTGTGTCTTGAAACTCAAGGAAAGGAAGTGGAGGAGCCGTAATCTGGACCGAGGAAGACACAACATGGCATTCCTAGGAATGAGAGCCTCGGTGTGAACAGGGGTCTGCCTGCCAGTGTCTCCCTTGGAACTCCAGGGAGTTCTGCCCATCTGTGGAGTACAGAAACTCCCTTTGGGCCCTCCTCTCCCTGTGGTGCAAATGAAGACATTGAATGGATCAAAGTCCGGCTTAGACTTCCAACAGCTCCTACCATACCTACTATGTGATCTTTAAAAATCAAAGACACTCTCCAAGCCTCCTTTCTGGATGTGAATTACATCTGCTACCAAGATCAAGGTAAAAATTAAATGATAGACTATCTTTAATCTCCAATTACATTAGATATCACTAAAAGGCTAATAAACAACTACATTTTAGGAAGGTTTTTTGTTTCATTTTGTTGTGTTTTTTCAGAAAGTTTTAGCCACACAACAGGTCATGGTACAGAAGCTCGGGGTTAATAGTTTCCATTGGCATTTTGCTGATTTATGAATAGTTTCCAAACCTCTTCAAGCTACAGTTGACTCGTCCTTAGATCCTGAGCCTGGCTAACAGCCATCACCCCAGGTCAGTGAGGAGGACATGGTGAAAGCATGTGAAATTAGGTCAAGCCAGGGATTGCAAATCAAAATCCTGCCAGAGGGCACTTTCCTGGCCACAATGGGGCCATGCACAGGGATCTTCCAATTTGTCTGTTTTTGAGTTTCTTATCGAATCAAAAAGCTTCTGGCGCTACGCAAAAGCGTCAAAGCACTCTGCACATTCTCCCATAATAGCAAAGATGATCCGTGTGAGTACCAAAGCCTCCCCATCAGCAGCCCTGATGGCCTGCTTCCCTGAGCATTACTGTCATTTTCAGCGGTGGCATCCATTTGTATGCAAACAATTACTGTGCAATAGGCCTTCACTGCCTCTCCTGCTCGGAAGTTGCTAGCTGCAATCTCATTTACATTATTAATTTCTGTAGTAAACCTTTTGCAGTCAAGGTGAGTGAAGAAGCAGCCACCGTCCAGGAGCCTGTGGGGAAGATGAGAGCCTGCAAAGCAGGAGGCCTAGGCAAGTACAGCATGGGCTGCTCTTCAGGAAGTCAAGGGCAACCAAGTACTAGTGGTTTGGGGAGTCTTTGCCCTATATATTGAAACTAAGCTTGATTTAATGTCTGTGTGTGTGTGTGTGTGTGTGTGTGTGTGTGTGTGTATTGTGTGAGCATGTGTGTATGTGTGTGAAAATTTCTTTTAAGTAACTTATCTCAGTACCTGATTTCGGGCTGCTTTATGTAAGCACTACAAATCAGGTACAAAGACAAATCAAAACAAAGAAATCTAATGTCTAACAGTTCTGAATTTCTAAAAATCTGGTGTGGCAGGGCCACATTTCCTTTCAAACCTATAGAACCTATTTCTATCTCTATCTATGTATGTGTTTGTGTGTATGTGTGCACACGCACATGTATATTATACAGACTCCCTCCCTGTCCCTTCTCATCTTCTAGTGATTACAGATCATTGTTGAAATTCTTTCTCTAGTAAATGTGTCCCTCCAGCCTCAAGGGTGTTAGTTCCTTTGGTGTCACCAAAACCAAACCCCTGGCATGAACAACTTAGAGGGAGAAAGGTCTGTCTTGGCTCATGATTTCAGAGGGTTTGGTCCATGGTGGGGAAGGAATGGAAGACAGCTCACAGTGGCAGAGAGGAAACCAAGAATGAGACCCAGAAGTTTAGGGTAACACAATCCTGGAACTCAGTCTCCTCCACAAACACACCCATTTACTTAGTTCCTTTAGCCAGGCCCCACTTCCCTAAGTTTCTACTACCTTACAAAACAATACTACCATCTGGGTAGTCAGCATTCAGAATAGGAGCCCTGTGCAGAGGCATCCATATCCCATCCAGAGCGTTGCAACTTTCCTCCTTTCTCAGAGCATCCTTACTCCTTTCCTGTTGGGAGCTGCCGACCACCAGACCCTGGATTTCTTGTAAACAACTTGTTTTCCTCTGCTCTGAGCAGCCTGCAGCTCCTCTGAGCATGAGAACCTGACAGCAGGGGAGTGGGTTCTGATGAGTCTGCAGCTGAAAGATCCTGAGAGCTGGGGCATGGCCAGAGCCCTATAGAAGCTGCCCCTGAGCACAATAAAGTGGACATTCTTTTTTGTATCAAGGATGTCCCCGTATTCCCATGTCTCTGTCTGTATGTGTGCATGTGTTTCTAAGTCTCCAGCTTAATTCCCTGCTTTTGTACAGTCCATGGTGCAGGTGATAAACTTTCCTCCCAAGACAGTGGCCTTATGGGATTGGACGGACAACCAATTCCAATGTAACTTCATTTGAATGTAAATGACCACAGCCCTATACACAAAGTAGGATAACATTTGACAGTAATGGAGGTTACAATCTCACGGTGTTTTCTTAGAAATAGATACAATTTGAGACTTACCACTCAACATGCAATGATTTTGCATCCTTAATTATTAGTGGTCAGAATATGAACTTCGAGGGACCAGGGACTCAGATCATCATTTCCATGGTGTCTACATCAGCACTTGGCATGAACGAACAGAATTATGACTGAAGCTACAGCCAGGGCAGGAGAGTGAATCTAAGGTTTCTGGGATCTCTGTACTCAGGTCCCAGTATCCTGTGCTGGAAACTTCTTTCCTTCCTTCCTCCATTTCTTCTTCCTAGGGCCTTACACATACTAACCAGATGCTTGTCAGCTATGTTCTCTGCCCTTCCCAGTACTCTGGCTTGCCAGTCTCTTAACCTCCCTGCAGCTACGTCTTCATTGCTGTAACACGCCATACCATTTCACAGCACTGCTACTGTAACTGAATGGCTCTTCAGCTGTAACTCTGCCCTGTACTGTATGCATTTTCTATCTCACTAGGTATCAGTTCTTTATTATACAGCTTTGTCTTTTCCCCCAATATTTCTTTCAGTGTTTTGACCTCGAGCATGACTTATTCCCTCAGAGGCTCTGTTTCTCAATCTGCACTGAGGTTTGAAAATAGCTCCCCCAACCTAAGCCATAGGGTTGATGGGAGATAAAGCTCTGGCAACTGTAATGGTAAATTTTGGTTATTGATTTGACACAGGGTAGACTCCTGGGAAAGGTATCTTGGTGAGAGCTGTCAGGATCAGGTTGGCCTATGGTAGATTATCTTGGTGATAGGAAGACACAGTCCACTGTGGGTGGCACCATTCTCTAGATAGGGAATCCTGGCTTACACAAGACTGGAGAAAGCAAAGGGAATGTAAGCATGTATACTTTTATTCTCTCTTCTCTCTGTGGGGATGATTAGTTGCTTCAAGTTCCTACCACCTTGATTTCTCTGAAGTGATTAACTGTAACCTAAAATTGCAAGGCAAATAAACTCTCCCCTCAGTTGCTTTTGTTAGGATATTTTATCACAGCAATGGCGAAAGAAGCTAAGACAGAAACCTAGGGGGAAGTATTTTGGAGACTAAACAGAGTCAGCGTTCCTATCATCAATTTAAAGTTGCTATTAACATTATCCAGCATTTATGCTGTTTGTTCAGAAGGCTCAAAGATTTTCATCTCCATTGATGTCAGTGATTCCTTTATAGACAATTTCGCTAAAGCCCAGAGAGGTTAAGAAATTTGCATAAGATCACAGAGCCATTTGCAAGGCCAACAGTGAAAGCCATTCAGTTCCTAGAGCATCCCTCACCCTGCCCTCTGTTCCCTGCCAGTCTTGTGATGGTAGGGGCAACACAGTAATGACTCCAGAAATTTTACCCATTTATGTAAATTTTTGAAGGCTCCTAGTAATCTCTAATTAGTTAGTTTCACCTTCTACCCTTTTCTGGAAGGAACCGTTTTCATGAATGAGAAAGTAAGGGCTGAATTGAATAGTCGGTCAGAAAATAAGAAGAGAAGGTCCTGCTTACCAGCCCTGAAGATTAGAGCTGTGTGACCTGACTCCCAGTGTCATTTGTCAGTGCTTGACCTCTGCTACCTGTAAAGCCACTGGGGTACAGGCCCTGAGATGCGCTGATTCCTGAGTCAGGACAAGTGATACCCAGAAAGAAGCCACCAATTCGCATCTGACATGTCATTTGGGACTGGGGTCTAGCGATCAGACTATCTACTCAGCTGCAGCTCTCCTCTGGCAAAGACCTGCCCTCGCCTTCAGCCTGTTTGGCTGACAGCAACTTTGACAAAGGCGCGGTCTCACTCTACTTTCCTGCTTTCTCTAATGCTGCCCACTCGGTCCTTACAACAGAAGCTAGGCTGGTGAGATGAGTGTGTTCCACTTGATTGTGAGCCTGGCTTTCTCCCAGCAACCCCTCTGCTTCTGTGCCTGTCTTCCTCTGGGAATCGGAAGCCACTTGACTGGAACCTTTTTCGAACCTGTAGTACACTGGTTCTTCCATCTCTAGCTGCTATCTTTCCATGAACATCCTTCTCCCATAGCCGCTCTTCTCTTCCCTCCTGCCATCACTGGACACCTCTGAAGCCTCCCAGGCCAAGTCACGTGGGTTGCATCAATACCTCCTCCCCACTGTGACAGTCATTCTTTGGTCACTCCTTTTACTATGCTCTGCTCATCAATTCAGCGGATCTTTGGCGAGCACATCTGACACCAGAGTCTATTTTCGCACAAAGCTGTGATGCCTGAGCTATGGGAGGAACTGCCATGGGCAGGTACAGAATGAGAGACTCCAACCCATCCTGGCCACAACCCCAGCCTCCTGGCTCTCTGACCTTACAGAGGCCTGGCATCCTCAGGAATTTCTGGAGGCCCCCTTTATTGTGAATATTTATATGACATGGTTAAGAGAGTATGCTAATGTGTGCATCAAGTCAATTGATGTCCTTGGGTTTCCCACCTGTAAAATGGTTGGTTAAAGATGAATTCTGTTTGTTGATGAGCAGTAACACATACTGCTGGAAGGATGCTGTGGGTTAAATGCCATGTTCAGGTTTTGTTCAGGTTGACAAATATTTGGGGAGTGTAGTACAGACTCAAAGTTCAGTTACTAGTCATAATTTATTGGCATTAAATATTTTATGTAAGTTTCAACCTCATAGCAATCCTACTAAGGAAGCCAGGCCCTATCCCATTGGTATTGGGTGGGGTGGGAAAGACTGAGGCAATGAGAGTCTCTGCTGTGCCTGGGATGGTCTGGCTAGAAAGTAGCAGAGAAGGGATTGGGTCCCAGACAAACCACTTCTTATTCATTCTGTGCTTATACTTGTCTGCTCACAGAATTTAGTTTATGCCACCCCACCCCACCCCTCAGTAGGGTATGTCTATCCTCATCAGATAATATGAGTATTGGCTTGCTTAAGACTCCAAAGCTACTCAGTGGTGGAGTGGGGCTTTAAACTCAGGTGGCCTCTGCAGAGTCAAAGGATTGAACACCATCTGACAATTTCATTCACATGGCTTTGACCCAGACTCGTCTGCAGCTAAATTCTCTTGCATTTAGACCACAGACTCAGGTTTTATTTTCTAGATGCTTCATCCCCATTCCCACTAATGTCACTCTCAGCTGGCCACTTCTCCCATCTACAGCACTTTCCATGAGTTCTATCTTCTCAAATCAATCAGCATCCATCCCTTTAATACTCAGAATTAGATTATCAAAGCACACTCCATGATGATGGAAGTCACAAAATAATCCCACACCAGTTCAGAATTATGAATAATAAAAGGATTGTTTATTTAAGGGGAAAACTTACAGATCACTGTCCTAGAAAGCAGTCCTCTGTGCAAACAGGAACAAAGTCTAGCAGCCAAAAGCGGGAGCCAGAAACAAGAGGGTAGGCACATGCTTTACTACTTTTAGAGTATTAGAGACCATGCCCAAGTGGGCTGGTGTCTTAAAGGCTATTGGCTGAAAGAGTGGAATGTGCTCCCACAGCATCCCCATAAGGTTCTCCTCCATATGAGGATAAGAAGGACAGAACTTGGCTGCTTTCACATTAAGAGTCTGGGCTCCATGGATAAAGTCTTCCCCCAGGGTCACCTTGGTCTTGACAAGGCAAAGAGTTGTTAACTCATCTGCCAATGATATTCATTTGCAGTACTGAGTCCACTGTTTGCTTCCTGTCCTGATAGAAATGATATACCTCTGATTTCTTCCCCAGTCCCACCATACATGTTTGACCAAAGGCATTTCAAGTCTTTTAATATCATAATCTCCTAAAAAATGGGGACAACCATTTGCTTGACTTCTTCTAGGCTGACATAGTGTTCCAGCTGGGAGGAGAGTCCTGAACTCAACAATTAAACTGTCTTGGGAGGAATTTGCTTCACTTGCCTTCCCATTCCTAGAACACTTCAAAACATGTATGTATGTATGTATGTATGTATGTATGTATGTATGTATATATGTATGTATGCATTTTAAGGAAATGTTCCTTACCAGTTCTATGCCATTCTTACATGTTCTTACACAGAGTGTAAAGTCATCCTCTGTACAACTCCCATGGGAACCAGATGATGGCTGGAGCACAGGACCTTGGGTTTCCCACTTGTTGGTACAGGTGGCATTGAAGGTAGAGCCTAGGCAAGGAAAAGATTGACACAGCTGAGGTCCTCCTCATCCTACCAGGCTTCTCTAAGACTTGGGGTCTAAGCCATCTGAATTCTGGGTGAGAGCACTCCTTGTTCTACATCAGCCCTTCTTGATTTTCAGGGAAATTACATCCTCTACTCACCTCCTGCTCAAGTGTGGGATTTGCACCAGGGCATCATAACCCAAATCATACAGTTAAGTAGCGGGTGGGACAAAGTCAATAGTTTATCGGGGAGTGTGAGTGAGGAACGGCCCATTTCTGTATTGAAGAAGAAGGAAAAAAAGAGAATAATCTTGGCCGGGAAAATGGATTTCATACCTTGCTTGTCAGGATTTACAAATTCCACCGCCATAGCAATCAACAGTGGTGTATAAACGTGAGACTGAATTTGAACTCAGAAATCTTCCAGTCGGGTTCCACATCCTACATTACTATTAAAATGACAAAGGTAAATAGATGTGTAAATCTCAATGCTTCTGTCTGAGGGGAGTGTGTGTGTGTGTGTGTGTGTGTTTGTGTGTATGTGTGTTAGTATGATTTCTATAGACTCTAAAACTTAGAGGCCATTATGTCTATGTTTATATTATTTTCCAAAAGCAAAATCATTTTACCTTTTTCTCTCTTGAAACAAAGAAAGATAAAGTTAGGACAGAAAGGGGAAGAAGCAGATGGAAAGCAAATTTAAAAGATGCTCAAGATTGCATGCTCCCACGTGGGCCTTGTGTAAATGTGCCCTGGATCTCGCTGGACCACCTGAGCCAAGGCCAGAGACTTAGCATCCCTCATGCAGAAAGTGGGCTGAAAGTTTTGCCTTGAAGATTACAATAACGATTCCTTGAGTTCAGAAGTACTTAGCACAGTCCTGGGCCATACTAGGTCAGTGGTTCTCAACCTTCCTAATGCTGTGATCATTTAATACAGTTCCTCATGTTGTGGTGACCTCAACCATAAGATTATTTTGTTGTTACTTCTTAACTGTAATGTTACCACTCTTACAGATTGTAATGTAAATATCTGATTTGTGATGGCCCCTAGGTTGAGAACCCCTGTACTAGGTGTCATAAACCAATTGTTTTGTGCTGTTCTTGTCATTGCTATTTCCCTTGTGGTTTCAAGTATATGTCAATGAGCTTTGGCAACCTCTGAATCAGGAAACTTAATCTTTGTGACTTTTGTGCAAAGTACATTTTAAGCTCTCAACAACCTTTGTGCAAACACTTCTGGGGGTACAAACTTGCTCTCTTAATTAAAGCATGTCTTGTGTAACATACACATGCATTAGGGGAAGTATTTTCCTCCTCTTTTTACCTATAGACATCCTAGCTGGTTCCACTGTATAAACTAGGTTTTTAGAAAACATTGCCTCAAAAAGATTTTGACTGTTTCTCTGGAATTTATCTGAAAGCTAACATTGCAAAGCTTCTAGAGAGACTTCTCTCTCCCTCCCTTCCCTCTCCCTCCCTCTTCCTCTTTTTCCCTCCCTCCCTTCCCTCTTTCTCTCTCCCTTCCCTCTCCTTCCCTACCCTCTCTTTCTTCCTCTACTTTTCTCTCTTTCCCTCTCCTTCTCTCCCCCCTACTCTCTCCTTCCCTCTCTCTTCCCTCTTTCTCCCTCTTCTCTTTCTCCATTTCCCTTCTCTGTTAAGGTCCTCAACAACCCTCTCCTGTTAGCCTCTTCTGCTCCGCTCATCCTTTGCCTGCTTTCCAGCTGCATGGACTGTGGGACCAGCTCCAGCCAGGACTACAAATGGTTATCCTGTGTCAGTTTCTTTGAGTATCTGCTGCTGCAGTATTTGACTCCACAATCCCCCTTCTAGAATGCTTTGGCTCCTAGCTTCTATTAAGGACTTTGACTAGGTTTTCTTCCTACAGTCTGGCTTCCATTTGAGGTGCCCCTTGTTTTCTGTCTATAAATTTGGTTCTAAATCCCACTGATCTGATCAGAATGGATATTTCGTCAGGTAAACCTCATTTATGGCCGTTCTTTGAACACTATATTTTTGACTGAAAATTCCAAAAAATAGATATTCCTAGTGCAAGGTGAATAACTTGCTGGGCAGCACCAGGTGCGTGACAAAGAGGTGTCTCAGATCCATAGTGATAGTCTTGTCTCCGCCCTCCCACCTTGCTTGTTCCAGCCTGACTCTTGTCATGGTTGTCACTGCTGCAGTGATCATTGACCTTAGCAGCCAGCCATGTAAGTAACCTGGAAGCCAGATCTATTCCTTCTCCTTCCCCAGGGACTGTGTACAACAAGCCTAACTCACATACCCTTAATTCATCCCAGATGTACTGGCCTGCATCATCTACTTCCCAGATGACTACTGTCAGAAACACGTTTGGCTTGCTGTTTTACCATCTCCTATCCTGTCCTCCCTTGTCTCTAGGGAGGAGGCAGCAATCACAATGCTTAAACGCCCGGTGTAGCATCCTCCAGTGTCCTGGACTCTTAACACTTAGCTAAGAATGCCCACCTGTTGTTTTCCTGTACCAGAGCCTCCAGCCTTATCTCTCACCAAAACTGCTACTTCTAAATGAGTCTTTCTTACCAGTGAATTGGTTGAAGACTCATACAGACAAAGCTCTGACTTGCTGGGCCTGGCTTTCCCTCACCTTTTGTCCTCTGTCAGGAATGCTGCCCCCCACACTAGACACTGTCTCCAGTGTGTTGCTGTACAACCTGTCTTCCAGGAACTATCCACATTCTTCTCCATGTGAGAACAAGAAGCCCTCCCCTCATGCTCTGATGCCAACAGATGGTTAGACAACCTGCACACGATGGGCAGACAGAGACACACTGATGCAGCCAAATACGACTGCCTGCTTGTGCAGGGCCTGCTCTTATTGGCTGTTAGTGACTACAGAAGCTTGATGGCAAAGGCTTTGTCAAAAGATCTGAGGGTGTGAACGAGTAGAGGGAAGGCGTGTGCACAGGGGATCCGTGGAAAGGCAGCTAAAAGAGTAATTAAGCAGAATACAGTCCAATGAGCTTCTACTCTAGCGCTTAACCCAAATCCCAGTCCGTGCAAGAGTCCTGTGCATAACTCTGCCTTACTAGTGGTCAGGCTCCAGGAGAGCAGAGAATGGGCCACCTCCTGCCAACTACTCTCTAGACAGTGTCTGATGCTAGCAGCTGCTGCTTGGTGGTGGTCTGTTTGTTCCATACATTAGCTCAAGCCTGGAGGAAGGTGTTACTATTTTACAAAATAACAAATTGAGATGCCCGGATCTTGCAGCTCATTAGGAAACCTGGAGTCTGCAACAGGTCTTTAGGGTTCTGTTTCCTACCAAGTTACGTTTGCTAACGAACACACTTCTGTGCATCAAAAAGACAATTCCTGAGTGTCAATCTTGTCCAGCCTTGGGACTCTCCCCCCAAAGGTCTTTCCTGCAGTAAAGGATAGTTCTTCACCTGCCCAAAGCCTGCAGAGTCTTTACTGAGTAGTTCCTTTTATTCTTTTTAATGTGGTACTTAGAACCAACCCTTGTAAATCTCATTTCTGTTTCATAAATTCCTTCTTTGTTCTTCCTTTAAATTAGAATTATCCAAAGCTAATCACAACTTTGATGACTTGCTCTTGATTTCATCCAGGCTGACCTGAAAGAGCTCTATTATCTGTCCCATTGCACAGTCCAGCATATCCTTTCCAAAAGATGTATTAGGGACTTTAGCCGTTCAGGGATTCAACTGACTGTGCACGCTCGGGTCACTGTGATTTGATTTATCAGACTCTTAAAGAGTGTCCTTGATGGACTCAGTGCCCGCCTGGGGGCCGACTAGGGAGGCTAGCCGAAAGCCCTGCCATCTGACCTTCAGGCCTCAGGCAGTGGGTGATGTCATCGTGCAAGCAGAACTGACTCCAGCCAGAAAGCGCTGGCCTCTGTCAGGGAGGGCTTCCAGGACTAGACTTGTTCTTCCTGTCTTCACAAACCCTCGATGTGGAAATGTCGGACTTTAGTTTTGTTGCAGGCCTACTGTGTGTGTGTCAGACACCACGAAAAGCACTGAAGATGACAAACTAAGACAAACATTCTGTGCTGGAGAATATTATCACTGGAGACATCAAAAAGCCTCTGAGGGAAGAATCCTACCCAGGGCAGAGGTGTTCTGGGCTGTTTCTACTCCATGCAGAAAGTGTTCAATACCCACAAGCAGCCCGTTTCATTGAGAGGCAATATCAAAGACTGGTGAAGAGTATTTTCTCTCTTAGAGTTACATCACTCAGACATTTTATTTGAGCTCTTTGTTCCTCAGTTTCTTGGTAATAAAACTGGGACAATAATAGAATTAAATAACTTAATATTTTGATATTGAATTTTGATATAAATAACTTAATATTTAGACACTGAAAACAGAGCCCAGCACATCTTAAAACATGGCTCTTGATACTAGTGATTATGCTTCAAAGAAGAAACGCCTCTGTACAGTAAGTCTGAAGTTGTTTCTGTCCACTAGGTACAATTTTATCCCCATGGGCCTCAAGGTACAGCAGACTCAAACACTGAAAACAATCAAAGCTGCTTAAATTGATGCCTTTCTGTTTTTTGGGTTTTTTTTTTTTAAGTCGTGGGTGTGAGGGGCAGGGGCAGGGGCAGGGGCAGGGACATGTCTGGGCTGTTCTTTTCAGAAGAAAGTGCTATTGAACCCACACCACCTAAGGTAATGATTGCCACTTGTCCTAGGGTGAGACTGGAAACCCAGTGATCACTGCCTGGCTACTCAGAGGGCTGAGAGTGTATAGCTAAATGTGTAGCTGTTCATTAAACAGATGCAGTGTGCAAAAACGTCTGGTCTTGTGTAGTGGGAGCTAAAACGTCGAGCACAAAACCATTTTTTGGCATGGTGGCTCAGAAAGTCATCTCTGAGATAGGATTTCAGCTTAAACCCCAACTGTGTTACCTGTTAGATCTTACAATGCATCAGATAGAGAGTTCCCCAAACAAAAATAGCTCTGTCCGATATATGATGCTTCTAAGAAGCCCCTACTCAGAAGGGCCAAGGAAGCAAGCCAGAGTGAGACAGCTCCAAGTCCACGTGATTCCTCCGAAGCTCTCAAGGCTGTGTGGCTGCTTTAGTAATGAAGAACAGCTGAGAGGGATTTAAAGCAGTCTGGGGAGACGTCCCAATGGGACCTGGAGAGGGGAGAACTCTGTGACCATTTGAGGGATACTGATGGGGAATATTTACCTACTGCATCTGTCAAAACTAGCTGGAAACGGTGAGCACATGATGAGGATTCAATAAATAAGAAACTGTTACAGGCTGGGGAGATGGCTCAGGGGGGCACAGTGATTGCAGAGGAAGTTTGAGGACCTAAGTCCAGATCCCTAGAACCTTTCTAAAGTCGGATATGGCAGCATGCAATCGGAGCCCGAATGCTCCCACGCTGAGAAGGAAGGCAAAGAGACAGGGTAATCCCTGGAAGTTCACGGCCAGCTAGCCTGGAGTATATATTGACAAACACCAAAAAGAGACCCTGTCTCAAACAAGATGGAAGGCTAGCAGTGACACCTGAGTTTACCCTATGACCTCCACACATAACACTGGCACACTTACGTGCACACTCACATACGCTAAGAGGTACACCATGTAACACACACACGCATGCATACCCCACACATCCAAGTGATGTAAAAATGCCTAAGATACAATCACTAACATTGTGCTTCTTCCCAGATGACCTCAGATAAACTGTCCCGGTTTTGGATCATTTTAGATTCACAGCTATAGTCTTCTGATAATGGAGAAAACGTGCCTGTGCCCCTCACCAGATCCCCTAAGGCTGCTATCTTCTGTAACCACCCCTTTATTTAGATCTCACCAGTTCCCCACTTGTTTTTCTGTGGTAGGGTGTAAATCAGAATGCTACAATGTGCATAGCCTCTGTATGCTTTATGTACATACTTGTTGAAAAATAAATGTCTTCGCAGTGCTTTCCATCGGCCCTGTCTCTGGAGCTCTGAGCAGGCCCCGGTGAAGCGAGAGACTTTTGCTTTGGTAACCTCTGCTGTCAACTTTGCTCAGAGGTCTGGGGATGCTGTCTTGGCAAAGAATCAGGCCTGCAACTGCCACTTTACCCTGTAAATGAAATTGCTAAATTAAGCCAGGCTATAGCTCTGCAATGCTTCCCCGTGGAAGAATTAAATCTTTCAAATTTCATGCTATTTTTTAAGGAGATTCAAGAGACAAGAAAAGCTTTTGTTTACAGGTATTCTCTGAACAAACAGACAACAACAAAACCACAAAGGAACTTTAACCCAGAATACAGAACAGATTGCTGAGCCTTTGCAAACAGTTCTTGGTACGCAAACATGAGTGCTTAGTGCCTCTGAGCTCAAACACTGGTGGGCCAGCTGTGGTCTGTGCTTCTTAATCACACAGGTCTTCAGTCTGCAAGCAGAGAAGCCAGCAAGGCGACCTGCATGGCTAGCATCCTGTCCTTCCCCTCTGTCCTCTCTAGGCATTTCCTCCTGGCCTCAGCTCTGGCGCACCCTTCTTCTAGATCTTTACCCCAAGTCGTCATACCCACCCAACCTCTGGCTCCTGTCTTCTTTTGTTTTTTATTACAAATGCAAACAATTAATGAGCTTTTATTAAGGAAAACTAAAACCTTCGAGTAAAATGTGTGCAATGAGCCTATTTCTATAACATATATACTTTTGATACTTTTGATTATCCAGGCTCCTATAATGTTTCAGTAAACATCATTAACTATAAGCTTTAAAACTCAAAATTACTTTCGCATTTTTTCTTGTTTCCTTGGCTCCTCTGTATTGTGTTTCTATTTCTACTTCTTAGTCTTATAACCAACCTTCCGCCACTCCATTTCTACCTCCATGTTTTACATATGCACACTGCACACAAGCACACACATGCACACACATGAACACACACACACACCCATACACACTTATCCTTACACCCTTCTTCTGCAGCCCTATCAATCCCTGTTTTAGTAACCCAATTGTTACACATTTCCCTGCCTGTTACACACTCAACAGTCATTCCAAATAATTCTATAACATTCTATAAGTGAGCAATGATGACTTCATTACAAAGGTTTCTTCTAGGGCTTTTGTCTATACTTACACAAACAATTATTTCAACAAGCAATTGTTGGGTACCCATCAGTTATAAAGCGTTAGGGGCACAGACATCTATCTCCTCACTTGTAGCGTGATACGCTCCAAGTGAGTGTCAAGATGGAAAGTGCAGTCAAACAAAGGTATTTATACCATCAGGTGGGAGTCAAGGAGAAGAAGCTACCCATTTTGATTGGAGGTCTTGACAAAGGTTTCCAAGGCAGCGCCTAGATGAACATCTCTTGCTTGTGGAGTCGTGTGTGGTGACGTGAAGTGCAGCATTTGTCAATGGTTAGAATCTTGATCCTAGAACTTGACTCAGCCCTCCTCTCTGGCCAATAGTTTGGGATGGTTCCCAGGAAATGAACCTTTCAGGGCAGAGTCCTAGGATAAATTGGTTACCCTAAATAGCTTTGAACAATACAAATCACAGGAGTTGCCTCTGTGGGGCCCAGGTTATGAAGCAGTAAAGGAATGGGAGGATATGACGACAGATGGGCAGGGCGATAGAGACGAGGGGCTGCAGCGCTTGGCTGGCAGAGTGACCCGCATTTGACTGGTTAGCTGGGATGCCTTCTGAAGGAAGACACAGAAGCAAGTAGAACACTAGAAGGGAATATTCCAGAACCGAACAATTCAAGAAAGGCCGGAGAACCAGTGATGGGGTCTGGGGGTTGCCATGAGCCAGAATACACAGGCCTTTGAGCTGTGGGAGGTGACTGGGACTCCATTCTGGAACAGGCTTATTGGGAGGATTCAGAGAGGCATAGTAAAATTTGAGCTCTATTTTCTGAGGACGACTGCATGCCATGTGGGAACAATGTGAGGTGGAACAAATTAGAACCCTTGCAGTAATACGGGGTGGGGGGACAAAGAAAGTACTGGAAAGGGGGGTGAGAGCAAGCCAAGTCTTAACCTCACACAGTCATCCCCAGTCAACAAACGTCTTGAAAATTGCTTAACTTCTGTTAACCTTTAATCTTATCTATGCAGTGGGAATTAACGAATTATGGGAGATAAATGAAAATGTGTATGATTGAATGAGTGATGACCTCTATTTTATTATAAAAATGGAGGAATACCACAGGAATTAAAGTGTTGAATCTTTCATCTCTCCTTAAGGCCAATGGCTGGCCATGAAACAGTTTGAGCAATTGATGAGGTGGACATGTACAGTGCACGCACCGCTCAGATTCTTTCTTCCAGGGTATGTGTGTGTGTGTGTGTGTGTGTGTGTGTGTGTTTGTGTGTGTATGTGTGTGTATATGTGTGTCCTTCTTACTTTTGACTACAGTAATGATGCCCCCCCCCGCCATTGCTTAACTGTTTGTGCTCTTACAGCTTGGCTGCTAAGGTTTCCTCACTTCAAAAAGGACATTCTCTTCACCCCCTTCCTATTCTGCTTCACCCAGATCCTAATTCATCTCCCTGTGCAACCTTCACCAGGTTTTTCATTCCAAAAGAATTGCCGCTGCTTCTTAGACATCTAGTTCTACCTCTGGTACAAATTACCTTTTTTTTTATTATAGCTATTTTATGTGCCATGAAATCAAATCACTATTTTTCTAATAAGAACATAAGAAAAATAAGGGGCAGAGACACTATTTTACCTTTGGTTTTTCTCAGGGTATGCCATCCACTGGCACCGTGTAAGAGGCTGAGGAAGTGGGCTTGTCAGTTTCTGGTTAACAGTAAGGAAACTGGAAGAAACAGCATGTTGTATGGGAAAGGTAGATGTGAAGTCCAGCAGAATTAATGACTTAGGGTCTGAGGTATACTCTGCTCTGTGCCCTTGAGTACAACCTTTCATCCTCCCGCAAAGGGCTATGTTTTGGGCATTTAGTGCCATGTGGTAGATCACAGCATTAAACAACAATCATTTATTACATCCCATGGTTTCTGAAAGGCCAGAATTGGGGAAGCAGTTTCTCCAGGTGTGTATGGGTTAGGTCTAGCCTCGGGGCAGCTGGAATTCTGGATCCTTGGGCTTGACTTTGCTGGAGGCCATGCTCCCAAGCTTAGTCCCTGGGCTGCTGTCTGTTGCCCCTCCTCACACCAGGTCCTCACTGGGTTTGTTCTGCCTATGGCAGCTTCTCCTAAGCACACAGTGTGACAGAAAGAGGGGGCCAGGGATCTGCACCCCTAGGCTCAGATGTGACAGTCTTTTACTGTTCCCTCCTATCAAGCAGACCTCCTGCTCCACTGTGGGAGAGGTTGTAAGTATAAGAAAGTAAGTCTCTTTTGGTCCATGTGAAGGCTGGCTACCATCCACAGGGCTGATGAGGATGTCTACAGAGAATAGAACACTAAGAATCCTGAGCTCGTCCTGCTCATCCCCTCTCTGCTACTCCCCATACTCAGCCTCTCCCTTTCCCTTCCTTGTTCTGTAAGCTTCAGCTGTCTTCTTTCCCAATATTCCTAGTATCCTAGTATCCTGGGGGCTTGGCCCCCAGTAGGCCTCAGGACAGGCACCTCTTCATAGCCTCAGAATAAACCACCAACCACATCAGGGCCTGCAGAAGGACTGCCTTACGAAAACCACTTGAATGGAAGCCGTGGCTCCAGCAGCCACTGAATGGCTTCAGGAGTGAGAAGAGCTGGCACTCGTGGGGCATATTCTCAAACATTAGTTTAGTTACAAATTTGATCACCGGGCAGTGATCACATCTCCCCGGAGCTCAGATAACTGAACATAAAATGGGAATATGTTCCAAACATTCCTGGACTTCTTTCTCTCTCATCTGTTCTTGGTATGGAGTCTTCTCTCTTCTGCGATCCATTGTTCCAACTCCATGGATTTACAGCCTGTGCAAGCATGACCCCCGGAGTTTAACCTGTCCTCCCTTTAAGAATTTGGTTACTTTTAAAAAGTTGCTTAACTTTTTTGAGGCCATAAAAATAGCAGCATCAAATAATGCATCTTAGTACTGTCAGGAACTACCAGTGCCACTGTGATTTTCAAGAGGACCTGGGGTCATATTTAATACCAAATAGTAGTCAATAAATATTGATTTCTTTCTTCTTTTCTTTCAGGCCCAAAGAAAACACATCAGAACATTTCATCTATCAAAATCCATTGTGTTACATATCCCTTCTCTCATGAAAATATCTGTGCCCCAAAATGTAACCATTTTTCTCACAATGGAAGTGTCACTGAAGAAAGAAGTATGTACTGGTCCCTAGATGCTTGAAGAGAGGTCTCATAAAGGCCAACCTTGTTATATGGCATTGTGATGGAAGATTTGTATCAGTCACTTCAAGCCTTAGTTTTTTTGACCATGAAATGGGGACGGGCAGGACTTAACTGCCTTTAGAGTATTAGATGAAGTAACGTCATAATTTCAATAGAGTCCCTAAGTTAAGACGTGGCACACAGTAGGTGGTTAGCAAGCATGGAAACATTTCTAAGGCGTGCCACGCTCCATTTGTTTGCGTGGTCACTCCTAGGGCTACCAAAATATGCCATCAGTATATGAAGGGACAGCCTCACTCACAAAGCTCCATGCTGGAGGGCCGATCAGGGTAGGATTTGGAGCACCTTGTCCCTGCGCCCACATTTGTCGCAGAGACTCTCCTCTCATCACTCATCTCACATAGCTCATTATTTATGTACAGCGCACAAATGATCTTTGGCCTCTTTTAATTACATTTATTTTTACTGTCTTCTGTAATCCGACCATGTTTTCAATTACCCACTCAGTCATTCAGAACCCCCACCCCTTCAGCAAAAAAAAAAAAAAAGCACGTAATTTTGCAAAGTAGAAGTAGCTCGAAGGTTTCTGTCCCAGTGAGGATCGTTCGGTTCAGTGTTCTGTCATCTGGTGTCTCAGAGGGTTTTCAGAAGAAAGGTAATTTCTCAGTTCACAAAAGATACCCACTTCTCTGCCTTCATTGTCTGTTACCTATCCAGCGGCTCAAAAATAATGTGAAATCATATGTTCTTATTTTCGCCCCGGCTTTGGCTGGTAGGAGGAAATAATCCTTATAAGTGTTAATTTTTTTTCAGTATTACATGTAAATCCCCTATGCCAAATCAGGAGGCTGCGGTTCCCGCCTTAGATTTGTGTTATTTTAAAGATTTCCGGTGGTTTTGAAAAATCATTTGTTAATTTTCCTGATTCATCAAATCATGCAAGACAGCAACGGGGGTGACAAAAGATGACCTGGAAATGCTTTTAAGGAGATGAACATTCTGATCATTAACTAAGAACCCTTGGTCTGCATAGGGTGAGCTGATTCTCTCTCTCTCTCTCTCTCACCTCAGAGAGCAGACAGGCTCCTCTGTACCTGAGAACTGCTTAAACTGAGGTCTAATCTAGTAGCATTGAAAAAGGAAGTCATGACAATTACATGCCACACCGCAATTTCTAATAGGTCCGTGGCAGACTATTGGCTTTTTGTCCCCTGGTGTGTCCAGAGCATGCACTCACCATCTACTTCTGGCATGTGTTCCTTGCATCACTGTGACTGGAGGGTAGGGGAGTGAGGGGGCCCTAAAGAATCCCACAGTGATCATGAATGTAAATTCTTTACTGTTTGCTGGCTGTCATACTGGTGTTATAGATGAACGATGTGACACCGAAGAGGCCAGAGGGCCAGGGCTCAGTGCACCTTCTGAAGCTCATGTTGAACTTTAATTGCCACATCATGATGCTGTTAATAGGCAGGACCTTGGACAGGTGATCAGGTCATAATGACTGTGTCTTCATAAATAAAAGAATCTAATCTACATGGGAAGTAGAAAAAGACAAGGTCTCCTGAGTAAATTGGGAGCATGGGGACCTTGGGGGAGGGTTGAACGGGGGAGGGGAGACGCAGGGAGAAGAGCAGAAAAACATATAGAGCTCAATAAAAATCAACAAAAAAATAAAACAGAGAAAAAAGAATTGTAAGATAGAGCCAGGCCACTTAGGAGGCAAGGTAGGCAGATCTCCAAGTTCAAAGTCAGCCTAGTCTACAGAGTGAGTTCCAGGACAAGTAGAGCTGTTACACAGAGAAACCCCATCTCAAAAAATCAAAAATTTATAAAGATAATCAGAAACATCTGCACATCCTGAAGGCATATAATTTGGAATAAATTCACGTATCCTTAAAAAAAAAAGAATCTAGTTATTCCAGGAGTGGGGTTTTGATTAAAGAAGGATTTGGTTGACATTTGTTTTCAATTGTTAGTGTTTTTTGTGTATGGGTGTTTTGCCTGCATGTATATCTGTGCAGCACTTACTTGCCATGGCTGGTACCTGCAGAGGCTGGAAGAGAGCATTGGATCCCCAGGAGCTGGAGTTACAGATAGTTGTGAGACAACACGTGGGTGTTGACAATGGAACTGGGGTCCTGTGAAAGAGTACCCAGTGCCCTTAGCTGCTGAGCTATCTCTCCAGCCCTTGGCCTCCCTTTTTCCTCTATCTCATGCATTCTTTCTTTCTTCCTCCATGGAATGATGTAGCACTGAAGGCCATTACCAGATGCAACCCATTCAGCTTGCATTTCCCAACCCCACAAACTGTGAATCAACTTCCATTGGTTATATTTTTCAAAATCTGGAATATTTTACATGGTTACAGAAAATAATCTAACACAGGTCCCAAGGCAGTCACTGGCAGCAGTGAGTCTAGAAGACAGATCCCCTGACACTCTACGTTCTAAGCATGCTGATGCTATCCTGTGCTGAGTAATGGGTTTTGGGCCCAATACTGTAGCTGAAGACAGAGGCAGCTTGAAGCTTTTGTTTTCTTGTCTTTCTTTTCTAAAACTCATATGTCTTCAACCTTTCTAGTAAGAAAGATGGGGTGGAGAGCAGAGGCATGAGGACCTCCAGTGTTCTTTTTTTTTAACATTAGTTATAAACTGATTGGCCCATTAGCTCAGGCTTCTTATTAACTCTTATAACTTATATTAGCCCATTATTCTTTTCTATGTTAATCACATATCCCGGTACCTTTTTTGGTGAGGCAGTGTCATCTTGCTTGATCTGTGTCTGGGTCACAACTGCAGACTGAGCTTTCCTCTTCCCAGAATTCTCCTGTTCTTGTTGTCCCGCCTCTAATTCCTGCATAGTTATCCCACCTATACTTCCTGGCCTACTGGTATACTTCCTATACCTACTGGCCAATTAGTGTTTTATTAAAATACAATTGACAGGGTACAAACCATTGTCCCACAGCACTCCCCCCCTTTTTAAAAAAAACAAACAAACAAGAACTCTCAATATAATAACCTTTGTTTAACTTTTCTCCTGATCATTATCCATAACTCACAGTGTTCTTAATGCTGCTGGGAAAAATCTCAGAAAAAGGCACATGGGGTCAAAGAACAAACAAACAAAAAATCTAGAGGTAAAATGGAGCCAACCAAGAAAAAGAAAGCTATTGCCAATATGCCAATTATACAAGGCCAAATGAGACCCCTATGTTGCCAAACTCTTGAGACTACTATATAGACAGATACAATTGGTGAAGATTATGCTCTACGGGGCCTTAGAGCCTAATGAAGAAGGGGGTTCCATGGCAACCACAACGATCCAGTAATATGCAAGGAAGAGAAGTGGTTTCTATCTTTGACTGTTCCATGAGAAAAAGTTCCCAGGCTCTACCCAAATCAAGTAAACCTGAACCCTGACAATAGGAAGTTAAACTGTTTTTAAATATGATACACAGCAGTGGTCCTGCTTCAAGACAGAGACCACAATCTCCACCTGGGTTAATCAAAGTCATGAGATAATCTAAAGAGCACATAACAAACAGACCTTCATAATGGAAGTCCATAAAGGTCTAGCAATTCAGAATCACCACACCACAGCAGAGAGATCTAGAATACCTTTTTTGAAAATTCCCCCAAGGTACTTCAGATGAAAAGGCAGTTTCATCTGAAACCAATTTTGTGCAGTAGTATTACGATTTGAGCCACAAATGTGTTAATAAATATCTATTATGGTCATATTAAGCAAAGTAAAGAATAGAATAAATCAAGCTGATTTTAATGATATTATTTATTTAGCATACACATTAAGTTTTTGTTTTGTTTTGTTTTCTCATTGCTATGACTAAATACTTGCCCAAAGCAATTGTAGGAAGGAAAGATTTATTGTGGCTCATGGTTTGAAAGGATACAGTCCATCACAGTAAGGAACCATGGCTGTAGAAACACAAGACAACTGAGGAGATAAATGCTGGTACTCATTTTTCCTTTATATTCAGTCAAGTATTTTAGCACCATACAATGGTGCTGCTCATATTCAAGGTAGATTCTCCCTCCTCTGTTAATCCTCTCTGGAAAGACTCCACAAAATGCCCAAAAGTATGCCTCAATAATATCCTAGGTATTTCTTAATCCAACTAGGCCTGTGATCAGAATTAACCATTACAACACATGTATCCAGCAAGTTATCATTTTAACATGAGATCAACTGATGCTATCACTGCTTAGTTTTTTCTATGCTCTAAGAAATTATCTCAAATCCTTGAGCTATGGTGTAGAGGACGCTGGATGGAGAACAGTGATGAAATATTAGCTCAGTAGGCACAAGGCACAAGATTCAATACATACCACCCATAAAAAGGAAAAGAAATGGGGAGAGAGAGAGGCTCGCCCCTTCTTCTGTGCCTCTATGATAAAGTCTGGATGTCTTCTCTCACTCCCCACTGTATATTTTGAGATGGGATCTCTCACTGAACTGGAAGCTCACCATCTGGGTTAGACTGGCTGGTCAGTAAGCTTCTGAGACACATCTGTCTCACCCAACTGGGAACCAGGGTTATAGAGGCGCACTTCTGTGCTTGGATTTTGATGGGTGCTGAAGAGCGTCATGCCTGCGTGAAAAGCGCCTTTCCAACTGCACTATCCCCCAGCTCCACAACTCTGTAGAACTTAATTTGTACATTTGCATTGCGATTAATAGGTCTTATGGTCCAGGCAGTGATGGTTGCATGCCTTTAGTTCCAGCGCTCAGGAGCGAGAGGCGTGTGGATCTCTGTGAGTTCGAGACCAGCCTGGTCTATAGAGCTAGTTCCAAGACAGGCTCCGAAGCTCCAGAAAAACCCTGTCTTGAAAAGCCAAAATTAATTAATAATTAATTTTTTTAAAAAGCCTTACAATCACAGGCATAGACTCACTCGTGCCTGTGATGGGCTCTTAGGAGGAGGTAAGAATCCAGGCTCAGTCTTGGAAGCATAAGGCCTCAAAGGTAGTGAGAAGGAGTTTAGGTCTCCTCCATTGTGGCCAGTTGGTCTCTCCTATGCTTTCTAGTGTCTAGTGAATTGTTTGTTTGTTTATCTTTGGTCTCACAAGCCTACCACCAGATTTTAAGAGAAATGGGAAAGTCCTTAAATTCACGGTTAGTTTCAGAATCTCCGAAGCCTCCTGGATACATTAGCTTTCTAGACTTATTGAGACTCCACCTCCGGGCAGGTTGACTATGCGGGCCTCTTTGTGTTGGGAACAGAGCAGTAATTAGGGAGGCCTTCCCTGACACTGAGAATCTGTCCAGCATATGCTTTTCCAGATTAATTTCAACTTCAGATTTTGTCAGTGTCCTTCCCAGCCTCACTGTGGGTGCATTAGATGCATTTTTAAGACAATAATAAAACCGATTCGAATGATCCCATCTGTTAAAAATTCCTTTCACAGAAATCTGTCCTGCTTTCTTGGCACTAGATGTCTGGCAAAATTTGTAATGGATTGGTCGAGGGATTTGTCACTGGCTTACCATCAAATTTGGCAACCAACTGTTCCAAGCCAGGGTCGCGGTGTATTCTGTGACGCGGTGGGACACTCACTGAGCCACTAATTGCAGTGCTGAAACACAGCAGGAGAGGGAAGTAAGGACATGTGGAGCTGGATTTTTGCCTGCAAAGGAAAGCCCTGTCTAGAAGGCAAGCAACAACTAGGGAACCTCAGATTTCCAACCCAGAATCCCAAATCCACCAGAAGCACTTCAGATTGTGTCTTCACGTCCCAATCCGAGCAAAGTAGACCCGTTATTATCAGCTCTATCCTTGGATTTTGTCACAATATCGCACTGTAATAAAAGTGTTTCTGTGAACTCCCGAAGCTTGGGGAAATGATGTAGATGACGCAACCTGAGAGCTAAGCCTTGCCATCGGTACCGAGCATCTAATAGGACAGTCACATTAAGACCACAGGTTTCAGCCTGCTCTTGTGCTTCATGCCTGTCACCCCAGTACTCAGGAGCTAAGGCAAGAGAACTGAGTTTGAGCTTATCCTGGGCTAGGCAGAAGGTCTAGGCTAGCATGAGCTGCATGGCAACATCCTGTCACAAACAATGGATTCCATAAAGTGGCAACTGCCAGCCATTAGATAGGTCCACTGGGGGATGGATCTAGAATATTCTTTACTTAATTACTAATATATTCATTTCTCAAATATTTTCTACCTGTCCTGACCTAGATACAGTGCCAGTTCCTAGAAATATAGCTGTTATTAAGTTCCCTTTCCTCGTGTGATTTATATTATTGGAGGAAAGTCAGACAAGAAACTGAGATACAAGTAAGTAAATAAAAATTTTATTGCTTGAGATCAGGAAGCTGGTGTAGTGACAGAAATGGTGCAGGAGGAGAGCTGCTTCAGGATGGGGATGGCTTAGCAGGTGTCCTTAAGCTAAACCCTGATGACAGCTCAGGGACCAGCTTTCTCGGAAGATAGCACAGTTGGTACAAATAGCTGTGGCGATGCATTGGATTATCGGGGACTTAGCTGACTGTAAAAGAATGAACAGAGTGAGCTTCCACTAGCTGAGTTTGTACCACGGGGGAAATTCCACTTATTCAAGGCCGTCTGGAAGCCATGGTGTTCTCTAAATGCAACGTACAGAATGTCAAATGGCATTGACATTTTTCAAAGGCCGTTTCCAACAGCACGTGCCATTAGTAGGAAAATAATAGCTAGCAGAATTTTTTTTTCCTTGATTGCCAGGTAGGGTTTTTATTTGTTTGTTTGGTTTGGTTTGATTTCTTCATCAAGATATGGAATGAGGAGCACAAAAGGGTCCCGTTCTCACGGTGGGACCTGGAGTGAAACTCGAGGACTTGATATCTCCCTATGAGCTGGGAAACTTGGAGTTCAAGGTCAAGTGGGACAGAAGCCACACCAGGATCCACTTCAGGGCAGAACTGGTCCTGCGATCTAGAGCAAGGTTAAGCTCACAAGCTGACTTGTTTGAAGCTCTTGGGAAGCAGGGTCTGCAGGGCCAAGAGGGGACCAGCCTCACCCTTGGACTGGGAACTGCAACATGTTTTAATCCACCTTGAGAAGTGACTCCATGCTGGCAGCCAGCGCAGACCCACATCAAATCCACTTTCCCCACAAATTGCATCCACATTTTTGCAATTTGGTGTGTATTGATTTTCTCTGAGGGACCTCTTGTTGAGTTATTTAACTGCCACCATTGCAAAGGGCAGCAAGTAATTTTCAGCATGGACCGACTTCTTCAGAGAAACTCCAGGCTAGGCCAGTCCTATAATTTTATTTCGGTGCACTGTGCATGATTGCATTATCCAAATCTGGGCGTTACTGCAGAATGAATGGTTCAACTACAAGGACAGAAAAAGTACTTTCTTTTCTCCCTCAAAAAATATTCATCACACAGGAGGAAGGTAAGGAGGGGAGTCTGGAGGAAAGGAAGTGAAGGCGAGCCGTTCTTTATGCTCCTACTTTGAATCAGGGGTGGACTGGGCAGTGTGTTCCAGATTTACAGTCCCACTGGCTCCCTGGATTTTATGTTGGCTTTCCTCAAATCCAGTCACCTTCCTTAAAGGATGAGAAACCTCCCCCGCACATCTAAAGCTGTGTTTTCCTTCCTTCCTCTTTCCTTCCTCCTTCCTTCCTTCTTACCTTCCTCCTTCCTTCCTTCCCTCTCTCTCTCTCTCCCCTGAAATTTCATTGATAAAAGAATCCATGGGGATCCCTAGTTTTCCTTTTATAAAGCTATTGGTGAGGTTTTTCTACGCAGCTATTATACCCACTTTATTGCTGACATTGGTTGCCAGGAAACTGAAAGGTATACGTCATTTAAAGGTTAGGTAATTGTTTTGATTGAGTGTGATCTGCATATACATAAACCCATATGTATATACACATATAAGAATACCTGATATGAATTTTTTCTTCCATTTTTAAGTTAGTTAATTAAGGCACAGTATTACTTTGGAGTTTAGGCTGAACTTGAACACAGGATCCTTTTTGTCTCAGCACGCCCTAGTAGGATTACAAGCATACACCCTCCTGATCAACTATATAGCCAGTCACATATCTCCAGTACTAATTTTCTTTCTTTCTATTATCTTATTATGAATTTACCATTGAAGTTGCCCCAAAATTTTGGAAACCATTGAGAAGTAAATGAGTGATAATTAAATTTTCATGCCTTGATTGAGAAAATACTACGGAGAGATGACTCAACGGTTAAGAGCATTGCCTGTTCTTCCAAGGTCCTGAGTTCAGTTCCCAGCAACCACATGGTGGCTCACAACCATGTGTAATGAGGTCTGGTGCCCTCTTCTAGCCAGCAGGCATACACATATACAGAATATTGTATACATAATAAGTACATATTTTTTTTAAAAAAAGAAAATACTACACAAAGTTTTAGAAAAACTCTGTATAAGGACCCATAGGCAATATATGACCATAAGGAATGCTGAAATTTCCACATAGGGAAGAAGGTCTGACCTCTGAAATGTGCCATCATCTGCAGTAGGGGTGGGGACAAGGTCCAAGGGTGTGGGTATCACAACTATAGGTCTACTAGGAGGAGGGTGGATCAGAGAGAAATGTGCATATATGTGTGTGTACTGTGTATATATGTATGTGTATACATATGTATACACATATATGAGTGAAAGTATATATGTGTATTATACATACATGTAAGTATATATGTATATAAATATTTTTAAATTTTTTGTGTACATGTGTATGTGTGTGCCCACATGTAAGGTCAGATGTCAGTGGAAAAAAATGTCAAGTCCCTGAAGCTGGAGTTGCAGGTAGTTGTGGGCCACCCCAAATGAATGGTAGGAGCCAAACTCTGTTCCTCTGCGAGCGCAGCAAGAGCTTTTAAGTGCTGGACCATCTCTCTAGTTCTTGAGTGAGTGACAGCGCTTTGATCAGATGCAAGAGCTTGTTCTCTGGAGCCAGAAAATATGGGTTAGAATCTCAGCTCTGTCCCATATAAAGTATCTATAATTTTTGGTAAATTTATAAGATATTTATGACTCTTTTTCTTGTTCCTGTCAAATGGGAATGATGGCAGATATTGTCAATGATTTTGCGATCAAATGAGTTAATGCTTACATGGTACGGAAGGGATCTGTGCATTCTAAACACTCAGTAGATATTAGCTGCCGTTGCAAGACACTTGGCCTGTGTCCTCTTATCTGCCCCCTCACAATTCAATGAATTGGACATTGTTATTCCCTTTTTAGATGGAGTTTGGTGACACTGAGTTGCCCTGCCTGAGTTCCAGCATCAGGAGGCTTGGATTTCAACACAAAGCTGTTTGTTCCAAAGTCCAGATTGCTCTCACCCTGATACCCTTATCGTATTCGACAAATGGAGTAGATAGAAAATTCCCTATTGAGGCCTATCACAGGCTGGATAGAAACAAGTTTTGGTAGTGATTCCTGCACTCCAGAATTATCTGTGAATGCTTTATGCCAGTCACGTGATGGAGATAAGGTTCCTTACAGGCTTTGCCCTCAAGTGGCTTCTAAACTAGTGGGGAAAGTAAATAAAGCAAAATGCTGTACAGTGTGGAAGACACTAGGTCCAGATGCAGTGAGGGACAAGGGAACACAGAGAAAGGCATCTGATTTGATGAGAGTCAGAAGCTGGAAGGACAGCGATTGGTTGAGAACACTGTCTTTTGGGCTCATTGGAAGAGCTAGTGGTTCAGGGGAGATGGCAGAGCAGCAAGCCTGCTCTTTAAGGACCTCCTTCCTTATGCACTGTCAGTCACTCATTTCCCCGCCCCCAGCCTCATCCCTGAATCCAGCTGCTTTAGGAAAGTGTTCAGTGAACCCTCACTGACATTGTTAAACCCAGGTGGCTTACATCTAAGAGCAAAACAGTTACATTATTAAGAATTTTTTTTTGCAAGCCTATTACTGAACAGCCATTACAGAAACCAAAATTATATGAAACTACATTGAAGTAAATGACATAGAAGACAAAGGTAGTTAACACCCCAAATGCACAGCTTCCTTGTTGTCTGACCTCTCTGTGCTCTTAGGCTCCTCTCCCACATGTAGCTGGTGGGCAGGCTGCCCAGGGGCCTGTGGCTGCAGCTCCCTTCCCAGCTCTACATTCAGCATCACGTTGCTGATTGGCTGGAACCAGCTATGCTAGAATCACTTACAATACAGAAATGAGCGAAGGTCACAAATCAGGGCCTTATCTGCCCGTAGAGCTGATGGTTAAACGCCTCTCACCTCCTCCTCCCTGCTGATAGTTCACTTAACACCGCATTATACGCTCTCCTTGGATTTGTTCATGCCATCCCAATTGCCTCATGCATTTGGCCTAGAATATTTTCCTGCCTTGTCTAGTACTTTCTTCGATGGTGGCTGGACTAACCTTGATTTAAAACTGTGTTGGTGCAGGACAATTCTGTATCCTGTCAATCATGTTTTAAATAAATGCTGATTGGCCAGGCAGGAAGTATAGGCGGGAAAACCAGACAGGAAGTAGAGGTGAGAACAGGAGATTTGGGAAGCAGGAAGCTTCCCTTGCATTCCTGCGCAGATCTCCAAGGAAGCAGCATGTGTCCCTGTCCCAGCTGAGAAAAGGTACCAGCCATGTGCCTGGCATGGATGGGAACAATGTGTTAATATAACTTATGGGAGCTAGTAAGAAGCCTGAGATAATGGGCCAATCAGTTAATAACCCAATGTAGACTCTCTGTGTGATTTTCTTTGGGGCTTGCCAGCTGTGGGGTACTGGGCGGGACAGAAACCCCAACAAGCATGACTCTCATGATACACTGTGTCACCTAGCTTACTGAGTTTGGAGGGATTGACTTGACACTGATGGCCAACTACTCTCATACTTTCGCGGTGTGGAAGACCAAGGCCATTGAAATGTCCTCAGGGCATCAGGAGCCCAGAGGAGCTTGGGCTTGAACGTGGGACCCAGGACCTCAGCTGTTCCCTGCAGCAAGCATTCTCTGCAGTCCTCTGTGGTGTTTTTAATGCCTTCCCTGTACCATGTAATTGGATTGCAGTGCACTAAACAGTTGAAAAGAATTCAGCGCAAGCTGCCAGGCTCTCTCTTAATGAACATTCTGGGTGTCATTGTTTGCCAAGAAAGCCATTCATTGGATGGAAATCAGGAGATTGAATGAAGAAATAAAATATTTTTTTTTGTTCTTACAATGCAAATGCCTGCTCCTCTGTGTAATGGCCCTATCTTGTCCCAATCCTGAGTAGATAGGTTTCCAGCATTGAAATGGTTAATGAAGAGCTCTCCACAAATTCCATATTTAACTTCACACCATTGCATTATATCTCATATAACGTGCAAAATCCTACTGGGTTCCATTATGAGCTAAATTTTCATGAATCCTTTTCCTTAACTGTGCAGATGGCGTATGTTCTGTCCATCAAATCTATATTTGTTCACAAGCCCGTCATAATGATATGCAGCAGGGAAACTAGAGAGAGATGGCTCCCTCTGTGCCACAGTTGACATATCATAACATAGCAGGATCCAGAGAAACAGGAACACAGACTCCTTGTCTCTTCTTTGATATGCGAGAAAGCTGAGACCCGGAGAGCCTAACACATCTACTATCACACAGTGAGATTCTTAGAAAGTCAATTTTAATACACAGTAATGCTCTCAAGTTTGTTGAACCCAGCAGAGAGTTGCTTTCCTAAAACCTCATCCCCAGAAAGCTTCTCTATGACCTCCAATTACTGCATGCACACCAGAGTGTAACATAATGGATTTACTGCATTCTCCAGTAGTCTGTGAAAGTTGTGAACATAAGGGGCTGTGCTCATTGCTCACTGCCTCCTAGCAACTGACAAGGGTAATTATACAATAGATGCCCTGTACATTCGCACACACCGAGTAGTAAATGTGTATTGAATATGTAAGTAGTGCTATGTCTGCTTCTTGGAAACACATAGGGGAAGCAGAGTTTGAGATTCATAAACATTCTCTCGACCTAATGAGCAAGAAAGAGCGAGTTTACAGTTCTCACTTCATCTTGTAACTTTTTCCTGAGAGCAGTAACCTGAACTCCAGCATCACTGACTCTGGACTTTGCTCATGGGCAGCTGTTCAAGGCTGTTGTTGTGTCTTCCTAGTGAAGGATGCTTTCTAACTGAAGAGATCATTGCAAGAGGTCTGTCCATGTCTGGCAACAATGTTTGCCTTGTTTCCACTTTGTTGCACAGTTGTATAGTGTTGAGGCAGGTTTCTTACTTTTAGGTTTGTACTATATAGCTCTTTTATTCTTTACTTTGAATGTGTCTATGTCTTTATATTTAAAGTACTTTTTTTTGTTTTTCGAGACAGGGTTTCTCTGTGTTGCTTTGGAGCCTGTCCTGGAACTAGCTCTTGTAGACCAGGCTGGCCTCAAATTCACAGAGAGCTGCCTGCCTCTGCCTCCTGAGTGCTGGGATTAAAGGCGTGCACCACCACCATCCTGCTAAAGTACATTTCTTAATGAGGTAAATTTTGTCTCTCTTCATTATCCAGTCAGAAATCTGTTCTTTTTAGATGCCATTTGTTATTTAAATCCAATATGAAATCTTTTCTATTTACATTTAATGTAGTTAAGGTAGTGATTTATTTAGATCCCTTAGTACATGTTCTCTGTGAAATGATTAATTATTTGTTCTTTCATGGCTTCACATCTCATTAGCATTAGGTTGCTCAGCACTCTTTCAGTATTTCATCTTATCCTCTTTATTGAGTTTGTCCATGCTTTTGTGTTAATTTTTACAGCTTGCTATATAAATGACTTCTGCACCTTGTATATGGGTTCTCCTTTCCACCGATCTGATGCTCACACAGCTAGTGAGTGACGGCAGAGTTCTGTAACTCAGTAACTCCTCATCCTGTCCTGTTGTCCCGTGTTTTACTTTTCTCTGTTAGAGGATTTATAACATGTTCTCATTATTTTGCCTTTAAGATGTCAATAGACCTTTAGAGAAGTGTGTGTTTGTGTGTATGTGTGTGTGTGTGTGTGTTTCTAATGTGTCGTCCTCTAGCATCATTTTCCCCTACCTGAAGAACCTTGAAATCTGAAATCTGTAATATTACAAAATTCAAAAATTTGAGCATAAAATAATCTTACAGAAGTTTTGGATTTTAAAGAATTTCAAATTTTCAGATTAGGGATAATAGACTGGTAAAAGTCCATGAAAACATTGCAAAACTTGGAAACTTCAAAAACTGAAGTTTTCTTGCCTCAAGAATTGCAGATAAAGGATGCTAAGCGCATATTGTCATTCTGCTAACAACAACGAGTCTCCATTTTTATTCATCCAAGTATGTTTATTTTCTCCCCTTTGAAAGTCACTGAAATAGAGGGTTTAGATTGACACTCATAGTCTCTGCTGCCTTCCCATGGAGAGCCTGCTGTCAATCTCATGATGTTTCTCACTTACATAATATGAGATCGTCTCTACCATTTGAATATTTTCCTCTTCAATCTGGTTTTCAGTAATTCAGGTATGATGTGCTTATGAGCACATCATACCTTTGTAATAATCTTTGTAATTACTCCGCTAGAGTGTACTGAGCTCTTGGACTAATGGTCTGGCTTCGGTAAAATTTAAATTTGGAAAAGGCTGATGCTGATGATTCTCCTGAAAGGAATTCTACCCCATTCAGTCTCTCTTCTCACCCCGAGGCAACAATTATAGAACTGTGAGTGACTGATTGATTTGTTCCCCAGATCACTTAGACTTCCTTAATTTATTCTCCAAATATTTTGCCTTAATTTCAGATTTCTACTGATATTTCTTCAAGTTTACCAATACTTTTTTCTGGTATGTTCATCTTACTGCTAATCTCACATATAAATTTTTGAAATCCTTGCTCACATTTTTCACCTTTAAGGTTTATATTTGCTTCTTGTAGTTTTCTCTTAAAATTTTCAATCTCTTCTTTTTGTGTCTACCATTTTATGTAAGCTAAAATATTTGTTATAGGCACTTTAAATTTTTTCTTTTATTTCTTCTTCTTCTTCTTCTTCTTCTTCTTCTTCTTCTTCTTCTTCTTCTTCTTCTTCTTCTCCTCCTCCTCCTTCTCCTTCTCTTCCTTCTCCTCCTCCTTCTCCTTCTCCTTTTTTCACCATGCCTTTTTTTCTGTTTTTTTGAGACAGGGCTCTCTGTGTAGCCCTGGCTGTGTTGGAACTCGCTCTGTAGCCCAGGCTGGCCTCAAACTCACAGAGACCCACCTGCCTCTGCCTCTCAAGTGCTGGGATTAAAGGCGGGCACAACCACTGTACAACTAAAATTTTATTTTTAAAATCTCACTTTAGTGTCATCTCTGTACCAGTTTTCTCTGCTTGATTGTCCTTATGACTATAAATTGAATCACACTTCTCTATCTTGATTATTTTATGAGAAAGATTGCAGGGAGAGATGGCATCATGTGTGTTTTGATGGCATCCAGATCTAGACCCAAAAGGTAAGTGCAAGTCTGTCAAATCCTTCTTGTTCTCCCTCACATATAGGAAGACTGCCTCTCTTTACCAGAAACATTCTCACTCTTCACTCACTCCGTCCTGAACAGCTGATCCCAAGTAGAAGAACAAAGAATTGTTATTAATCTTTATGTTCCTTCTGTTATTTAGGACCCAGGATATTTCTCAGTGCAAATTAATGTGTGTTAAATTTGAAACTAAGTGCAAAAACAGACAGGAAATTCTAGTAGGAGTCCACCAGTTGAAAAATGCTCACTTAGGAGCCTTAGTCGAAACTGACTGGAGATTTACAAGCATTGTCATGTTGGCTGGTAAGCAGATTTCCTTCTTCTACAAAAGAATTAAGTATAAAATACAAACTGCTACAGTCTTTCTCCCTCTCCATCTGCCTCCTCCCACCTCTCTCTCTCTCTGTCTCTCTCTTTCTCTCTCTCTGTCTCTCTCTCTCCCACACGCACACACACACACACACACACACACACACACACACACACGACTTTTATATTGAAGATTTGGTGTAATCTGATTATGAAAACTGTAGCACAGTTAAAAGTAGTGCAGTGTGGTCATTTTCAATAGAAATCTGCCAGTTCGCCAAGGAGAGACTGGACCCAAGCAGAAAGTCCAACATCTGGATGAGGAAATGCTCTGCAAAGGGCGCGTCTTGGACAGATTCAAGGCTGTAGCATACCACAGGAGCAAACGTAAGGCAAGACGCTCTAAGAGACTAAGAAGATTGATATTAAAAATTGAATTGGAGCAAGAAAATGGCTCCGTGATTAAGAAGAGACCGCTTTTCCAGAGGCCATGGGTTCCATTCCCTGAACCCACGTAGTAGCTAAAAGTTAGCTATTACTCCAATTCCAGAGGATCTGATAACCTCTCTAGCCTTTTGGGGCACTGCACACATGTAGTATACAGACATACAGGCAAAACACCCATATACATAAAAAAATTAAAAATCTTTAAAAAAAATAAGAATTGAGTTGCCTGGTTAAATGGAAAGAGTCCTGGATTTGAATACATAATACCTAACACTTTGTGTCTTAAGTTATTATATAGAAATTTGAAAAATAATCAGTCTATAAAAACAGGAAGAGTGCTAAATGGGATCTTATTCATAAAGTGATGGCTTTTAAATGGCTTGTGTATTAGACACCCCAAATATGGACAAGGTAATTAGCAACCAAAATTGCTTGCTCCCTCTAAAGATCATAGCCTCTGCTTGTAAATAAGTTAGTAAGCAGCATCAAACTGAACTTAGGTACATTTTAATATGTAAACTGCTGTACAGAGTCAGTGTTATTTGTAATTATATAAACAGGATAAGGCCTGTCATGGTAGGAACCAAGTTTTCTAAGAACACAATGTGTAACATTCTTACCTGCCACTATCTCTACAGTAATAGATGATCAATGACTACCTGACCAGTAAATGAAATTTAGCTACAGTTTCCGCCCATAAGAGCTCCCCTCACTCATGGTTTCAGAAATTCCTTACATCCTTCTGACACAAGCTTACTTAACTGAGTGTAGCATTTAACTCAAAATCAATCTAGAGGTCCACAGACCTTCCTCTGAGGAACTCAAGCCCTACTTTTCTGTTGGAAAACCCGGCCCTTTCGAATACTTCACAAGTCTTTGATATTGTAGTTCTTCCAAAGTTTCATGAGACCAGTATCTAATTGGAATCTCATTTCTTTACATAGAAGAGGTTCCCTATTTAAAACGCCAGCAGTTTAAAGGATTTCTTACCCTCAAGTTTCATTTCTTCAAAGACTGCTCTTTGTAACAATGTGGGGGCCTGGGGAAATGGACCTGTGGATACAAGCACTTGCCATGCATAGAACCCACATAAAACCTGAATGTAATGTGAGACACCCTGTCTTGAACAAGGTGAAAGTGAGAGCCACCACTCCAGGTTGTCTTCTGATATCCACATGTGTGCCATGGCATGTGCATGCCTGCGGTGACATACAGTGATTTGCACACTCACACGTGCACATGCACACACACATTAACATACCTTATAAGTAAGTACCATGTGGATGATTGAAAACAGTCATGTGCTATAGTATCTAACCCCAAGTTTTACTCTTCCAATGAAACAAATTTCTATTCTTTTAGCTATGTTTGTCCTCTATGCTATATATTTTAATATAATATAAAAATATAGTATAATATAGCATAATAATTTATATTTGTATTTCTTGATTAAGCATTCTTGCTATTGTTCTAGTAATTGAAAATGTCGTCTTCTTTCATCCCATGTCTACTTCTCCTTTCTGAGATTCTCAATAAGCTCGTCCTGACATATATCACTAGTTCATCTTACTTTATTGTTCTGTTGTCGTTGATTACTTTAGGGTCTCTTTCCTGTCTTGTGAAGATGGTAGTTTTCTGGAATTGATATGTGCTTCCTCTCTCCCATTTGTTTAGCTTATGTGTCTCTCACTCCTTTCCCCCCAAATGTTTCAGCAGGATCTCTCAGGCACTTCTAGTTTCCAGGGATGACACACTGTTCCTAAGTCCCTTCAGCTCTTTGTGTTCCCAGTGCTTTCATTCCTGACGACTCCCACCCACTTCTTGTTCTACTAGGGATTCGATGAATCAGTTTGGTTCATGGATATGTGCACTGGAATTTTCCATTAGCTATCTTCTACACAGAACTTTCTGCTTCCTTGGTTTTATATGTAATTATATATTATAAAGTATCTTATATATTTACATATATGCTTGTTTTGCTGTCTTCATTTTAAGAAGCTTGTATGCCTGCATCTTGGACTGTATATACAAACATCAAGGCTTTTGAATAGTCCTGGGATGTTTAGGAATACTTTATTCTCGTTTTGGGCTTGATTAAACATTTGGATGGTTATTAGATTTCAGGTTAAAAATCATTTTCTGAAATAGTGCCTCATTGATTCCTGGCAGCTGATGGTGCCCATGCCCTGGTCTTTCTGAATCCTTCATTTTTGTCTGGTAGGTCTGTTTTGTGCTGTGTTATGTCTAAGTTCCTAGGGTTGGGGTTTTAGTCCATTTTTTCTGAAGTTTCACAGTAACGTGCTTTGTTGGATGCCTTCTCTCCCCATTACACAAGGTTTGGTATTGGATACTTTGTAGCTGCTCTTAACCTAGAAACTCCTGTCTTTCCTTCTTGTTATATTAATTCTGCAAGAAAATTCGCCTGCTAGCTCTTCTTCCATTTCCCTCTTGCCATATCACCTCCAATCCCCGAGCTGATCCTCTGATATCCCAGTCTTTGCCTTTTATTGCCATCCCTTGGACCTTTGGTTTCTCTTCCCATGATGTTTCCTAAATTTTATTCTCCACCGCTTCCACCAGTATGGGTTTTTTTGTTCTGAGGATGTACTCTCTCTTTGTCCATGCATGTGATTAAAACTCTTTTAAAGAACCTTTTATTCATAGTCCCCACAATTTCCTCTCCTTCCTTTATTATATCTTCTGTTTAGAGTAGGGTGAGAACTTACTGGAGGTTTTTCTTAATATCAGTACTCATCAGCTATTTGTTAATATACAACTGTGAAGCAATTAAAAGCTGATTGAGAAGTTAGGTAGGTTCAGTTGGAGAAGAAGAGAGGAAACTTATGAACAGGCTGACTTGGAAGCTAACTCGCCCACTGATAGTAACACCCTTCTCTTCTTCCTCTTGTATACTGACATGTGTTCATTAGTATTCTCTCTGCAACAGTCTCCTCCTCTAAAAAAGGAATGGAGGACTGAACAGCAGAAATAAAATAATGACATCTTGAATTTTGCAGGCAAATAGATGGAGCTAGAAAACATCATTTTGAGTGAGGTAACCCAGACACCGAAAGACAATTATCACATGTACTCACTCATAAGTGATTTTTAAACATAAAGCAAAGAAAACAAGCCTACAAATCACAATCCCAGAGAACCTAGACAACAATGAAGACCCTAAGAGAGACATACATAGATCTAATCTACATCGGAAATGGGAAAAGACAAGATCTCCTGAGTAAATTGGGAGCATGGGGACCTTAGGAGAGGGTTAAAGGGGAGAGAAAAGGTAGGGAGAGGAGCAGAGAAACATGTAGAACTCAATAATAATAATAATAATAACAACAACAACAACAATTAGAATTCATGTTCTATAGAATGTTGCCCAACGTAGGCAGTTTTAGAAGTGCCCACAGAGGATGCCAAAGAGACCTGGGCTTCCAGGAAAAATCAGACAGAGCCTATCCAAATGGGTGCTCCGAACACCACAGGGCAGCAGATACCACAGCTAGGGCTGTCCCTAGGTGGCATCTATGGCCCTGATGAAAGAACAGCATGTGAGAATCCGAAGAGAATTTCTTTTGTTTTGGGAAACCTGCAACAACTCTAGGTGGGACACCCAGCTCCTTGCATTGGGTGCTTGAAGGTGGCAGTGTTTTTTTGATCACAGCAGAGCAGAGGTTCCTAGAATAGAGTGTGCATCAGAATGCCCCTACAAGGGTCACCAAAGCACAGATTGTTCCTCCAGTGTCAGTCAACAGGTCAGGTGCAGTAAGCCCCCAAATGTGTGTCTCCATCAGGTTCCGGGGATAGGAGTGGGGAGCAGATACAGAGCATCTAGGAACTGGCTTTTCTGTCTTCTTTTTCGAGACTGTATTTCTCTGTGTATCCTTGACTCATTCTGTAGACCAGGCTAGCCCCAAATTTAGAGATCCACCTTCCTCTGCTTCTCAAGTGCTGGAATTAAAATTATGCACTGTTGCCACTACTGATGTGGGAAGTCCTTCTGTATATGTGTTACTTTTATTGACTAATGAGTAAAGAAACTGCTTTGAGCTTATAGCAGGACAGAGCAGAGCTAGGCGGGGGGAGGGAACTAAACTGAATGCTGGGAGAAAGAAGGCAGAGTCAGGAATATGCTATGTAGCCACTACTGGGAACAGATGAGCCAGAACCTTGCTGGTAAGCCACAGCCACGTGGTGATACACAGATTAATGGAGATGGGCTAGTTTAGGATGTAAGACCTAACCAATAAGAAGCTAGAGCTAACAGGCCAAGCAGTGATTTAATTAATACAAAAACAAACAAACAAAAAAACAAAACAAAAGAGGTGCTGTTCTGTTGCTTAGGAAAAGGTAGCTGTTTAGTGTGAAGTGCTTTGGTAAGACAGGGCATGAGTGAGAAATGGGGGTCTAATACTTTCAGATCCAGATTCTGCTTGATTCTGTGTTGTTAGCTATATTCTTCCCTCTTTTTTTTTTCACTGCCCCTCTGTGCCTGGTGTCCCTACACAGAGATAATGCAGATGGGCACCGGGCAGTGGGGAAAATGTGTGCTTCCCCTTGACTATGCAAGGAAGGGTGGACCTCTGGCTGAGTATTCTATATGCAATATTATCCAAGCCTTTGAATTTATCTGTTATGATTACTATTTATTTATATAATGCATTATATTATTATTGCCACTATTATTATTGTTTCTAGTTTCATGCTTGCCATTCTTGGGTCCCAGGGTCTTCAAATCCCATTCCATTCTAGGATTTGGTCTCAGCGGAACCTGCTCACTCCGACATCCCCTTGGAAAATGATGAGCATTTGGCTTCTCCCTTACTAGCCCACGACTAATCCATCTTCCAAAATCTTGGTCATATTCCTTCTGGCTGCTTCCTCCTCTTTTCTTGAATTTGTTTCTCTATATATCCTCTTGCTCTCACGTTGAGCTGGTGTTTGGAAAGAGAATGAAGACAAATGCATCCATAAGTGGAGCATTAAGTTGACTTGAAAGCCTCTGAAAAAAAGAGATTTTCCTAAAAAGAAGATTTGGTCTTAGAGTCGTTCTCCACTTCAGATCCTTTAAAGCCTGTGCATAGCTATAAAAGTACTTTAACTTACCAGATAAAACACTTCATGACCACAACTGCCATCTCCTCAGGATTAATCACCGATTATCTACCCGAACCAGGCCAGTAGAGTTGTCTTCACAGGCATTGCTCCTGTTTCATGAGATTGTACTATTCCCGGGAGCAGGCTCACAGGCAGATCAACCTCTTCTTAAAATTGGCTTTGATTCCCGGGTTACCATTTATTTACCTAATTTGGACTAATATAGTGATTTGAATAAGAAATGACTTCCTTAGGCACACATATTTAAACTTTTGGCCCCAGTTGGTAGCATCTGGGGAGGTTGTGAAACCTTTAGGAGTTGGAGTCTTGCTGGAGGAAATACATCATGGGTTATAGCAGATTAACAAAATCCCACACAGAAATTGGGGTTCAACCTGAAGGTCAGAAAATCCAAACAGCCAGCCACTGGCTCTTACCTTTACCTCAGTCCAAAATGGCGATCCGGACTCCAGGAAGCTCAGAATGAGACTGTGTGTGAGAGCTGTCTCCTCCCATCTTATTTTCCTCTCTAAGGCTGGAATTAAAGGCATGGACCACTACCACCTGGTTTCTATGGTAAATTAGTGTGGCTACTGGGATTAAATGTGTGTGCCATTGTGGATACTAGGATTAAAGGTGTGTGTCACCACTGCCTGTTCTGTAAGGATGATCAGCATGGCTGTTTTACTCTTTGAACTTCAGGCAAGTTTTATTTATTAAAATACAAATGAAATATTTGTATTTTACAAATGAAATATACATGAGGAGTAGGCTATGAGACTTTAAGGCCTTGCCCCCTTCTCTCCCCACCCTTTCCTACATGTAATGAAAAATTTGATCTTTTTGCTTTCTGCCACCATGTCCACCTACTGTCATGCCTTACCTGCCATGATAGATTCTCCCTTTGGAATTATAAGTCAAAATAAACTTCCTTCTGTGAGTCACTTCAGGTCATAGTGGTTTACCACAGAAACCAAGTGTAATGCGGTCAATCCCCTTCCTAAACATTTGGGAACCCACAAACTCAGAAGATGCTGAAGTCATTCTATTGTACGGCACTGAGAAGCAACACACACTTGTCGTAGATAAAGAGCGAGAAAGACATTCTGATGGTAGCCCTGATTGCCTGATTCTTTTTCATTTCTGAGACTTATTTCTGCCCTTAGCTCTCGAGTCCCTATGTGTCTGTATAATGAATTCCAAGCTTAAAGCAGTTTATTGCACATAGTTAGTTCTCAGTGGATGTTAGCACCCATTATTCACTCGAGCCTACTAAATGATCGTGTTACTTCTTGTTTCTTGAGGACAGCTTCATGTGTCAAGTGCACATATTTTCCCAGTGTTTCTTCTGCCTGCGTGTCCTTCCCTCTGCTTTCTTTTCCCTGCTGGGTGACTCCTGTGTACATGTCAGAATTCAGTTCAAGTAAAATGGAAGACAACAAGGGCAGGGAGAAAAAAAAAACAGGGGTAATAAAGAAAGTGAATAAATCAGAGTAGTGTATCTACACGTGTGGAAATGTTGGGGAAAATGCTCATCCCAGAGGCCCGCACAGGATGTCCTTCTTGGCTCTCCAGCATCGCTGGGCATCCTTTTCTGAGCATTGTTCTAGTACAGCATAATGGAGTGTGGTCCTCAGAGTCAGGGAAAAGGACGTGGGACAGGAAGATGAGCAGTTATGCTCCGGCCACAAGCTGGGTGCTCTCACGGGTGTTTGCTCGGAAACTCTGAGTCACAAGGTCATGTGGCCTACTCCTCGCAGTAATCACGCTCAAAGACCCAAGCCTCAATGAGGTCGAGTGAGTGGTTGCTATCCAAGTCACTTGATTCAGCCACAAGGTAGAATCACAAGGTAACCTGAAACCAAGAAATGCCTCTAAAACCTAGTCTTTCACACAATTCCACCTGCATAAAAATGTGTTATGGGATTTTTAGCTGGATGCTGAGAACATGAGTTATTTGAGGCATTGTTAGTTTTCTCAGTTTCCTGTAGTTAACATACATCAGTTTTACTGTAAAAGAAAAATATATTTGTGTGCATGCACGTGTGTGTGTGTGTGTGTGTGTGTGTGTGAAAAGCAATTCCCTCACATCAATGGAATTGCCAGGGGGATTTTATTCTTTGAACAACTAAGTGTTAATTATAAGGACCCTTATTTCTTATTAATGTGCAGTCGGAGATAGGATTCGGGCAATTTCCCCCAGATTCTCCCTATTAGTTATCAAAGTAGCTGCCTAGATAACTTGTTTCTTAGCACAAGGTAATAGTTGTCTGTGCTCCCAATCTTGTGCTCCCAAAGCCCTCCTGGAGCTTCCACGGGAGGTGCCTTTGCCATGTTTAGGGAATCTCCAACCTCTTTGAGGTTACAGTTTTCTCATCTGCAAATGGGGGTCAAAGCCCTCACTTGGAAGCTGAGGGAGAACTAAATGAGTTGGTTGTAGGTAACCCCTCATGGCCATGACTTCCGACAGTCGGGGCAGAGCAGCGCCAGCTCTGGAGTGTAATCTGGGACCTTCTACCTGCAGGCCAATCTCCATTCTGCTACATGCCATGCAGCCCTAGACAAACTCTTTACCTCCCTGTGTCTCAGTTTTCTTATCTGCAAACTGGAGATATATGGCCACACAGCCAGTGTGAGGCCTAATGGGACGAACAGAAAGAAGTGCTCAGATCTCTGATCCCTCATTTGCTGGGACTGGAAGGGGGGTGCTGGCGTTCGTTTCTGTGGCTTTTGTAATGGGAAATCAGAACCTGTGTCTTACTGGACAAGAAAGATGCCATGGAACATAGCCACTAAATAAGGAAGTGCATCACATCAATTCCTAGCGACATCATTCAGAAAAAAATAGGCTTCTCCTCAAAAGCCATGCCAGAGATTTAACAGATGCCACGCCTTCCCCATTAAGACATTCAAAGGCTGATCACTTCTGTTCTAAAGCTTTCTGGCAGGCTGATTTGGAGTTTCTGTTAGTCATGTGGTAGGGATGAAAGGAGAGTTACTTTGTAGGAGTAGAGCTGATCAGGTGTGCACCTCACCCAGCTGCCAAAGAAAGGAACTTAACAACTTCACAGATGTGAGGCACAAGGGATGCGTAGACTCAAAATGCTGTCAGCTATCAAACATGGGAGAAATGGAACCAAGTACTTTATTACAGCAGATGATTCCGGAGAGTTATGAATCCTGTTTTTAAAATGCTGAATGACAGGGTGACAAGAGGGTAGAGTTTGGGAAGGTGCAGTGGAGGGTGCAGTGGAGGGTGCAATGGAGGGTGCAGTGGAGGGTGCAGTGGATGGTGCAGTGGACAGTGCAGTGGAGGGTGCAGTGGAGGGTACAGTGGATGGTGCAGTGGAGGGTTCAGTGGATGGTGCAGTGGAGGGTGCAGTGGCAGTGCAGTGGAGGGTACAGTGGCAGTGCAGTAGAGGGTGCAGTAAAGGGTTCAGTGGAGGGTGCAGTGGAGCTGTGGGGGTGGTTCTGTTCCAGTTAGTATAGTCACCCAAATGCTATTCTCTAAAGGAATAGCATTTGAGTGGGGCCCTGAATAAGGTGAAAAGCTGTCTGTTTGACAGGGAGTAGCCAGCAAAAGTCATGATGTCAAAGTGTGCCTAGAGATTTGAGTGAAGCCTGACCTCACTGATGATATGAGCGTGGCATTAGACAGCAGAGAAGCTGTAATGTGTGATGATGATAAATGACCACAGTGTTTGTCAATGGAAGGATACTACTTGACGTATTCAGGTGTTTGCAGAGCTGCCTCATGGACAACAGCAGTGGGGTTAGGTTTGGCTCTAAGTGAGGATCCGATGACGAGTAGAATGTGTCTTGTGTTCTATGGGAGCACACTTGGAAAGCACTGAGGTCTTTGTTACTAAGAGTGTGACAATAAAAACTGGATGTCACTAGTGGTAGTGGGGTTCTAGCTAAGGGACTGGGAAAAGTTGACCAAGATACCTGAACCCTTCCAAGTTGTCTCTAGCTCACAGAATCTGAGCCTGGGGAAACAGGCTCGGAAACAACGGGGAGGAAATGTCTGAGAAGGAGACCCACGTGACTCCCTAGGTGTCCTGGTTGTCATTGTTAGCCATGTTGGCTAGTTCTAGCTTCCCGGCATGCAAAGTCTCTCAAGAGCTGTGGGGATTTCTGTTTAAACACCACCATTGAAGCCTGGTCTAGTTAGTGGCTTATTTGCATGTCAAATTAGAGTTCAAAGAAATGCAAATATGCAAGCTTATTTGCTCAGATAAATTTGCTTTAGTAACCTGGAGGAAACAGTAGGGTCTAAAACACTCACACGGAAATTAATGAGGCCATAGTGGCCTGATGACTTTCCTTCCTCCCACCTTTCACCTTCTCTCCCCCCATTTCAATTCCCTAGCACTCAGCAAACACTGCAGGTTCCCGCGGTGGGGAAGCCATAGTGAAAAGCAGTAAACAGAGCTGGCAAAACCAGCACCTTTGCTTTGCAGAAAGGGGCAAAAAAAAAAAAAAAGCAAAGTTCTTAGTATGATAAGGGATACAAGTACGAATGGTGAGCATGCAACTAAGCAAAATGTCAGTGTCACCTACCCTGCATCTGACCATGTGACTTTGGAACTAAAGGTGACTTTTGATTGACTGGGAAAACCAGAGAAGTAACTCATCACACTGTCTTCCTCCATGCCACCATCTCCCCTGCCTTTGGCACAGGCTCTGAGCTCCTGGAGTAATAGCCCTTCTCACCCACCTTGTTAGTACCACAGCATGTCATTAGGTAGGGATCTCAGTCACCACACTGGGTGTGTGTGGGGAGGTGTGACTGAGCTGAGCTGGGGTAGTATTTCCCCAGCATCCCCAAGGTGGTATGGGTAGTGATCTGGTAAAAGGTCTTCAGTGAGCAAGACTGGAGGCAAGAAAGTAGAAGTCAGCAGGTCATCATGGCAGTGTGACCTGTGCAGGGTGGCACTTGATAAGCGAGCTGCCTGGAAGGAACAGTGGGGGAGGTTGTAAGACGAGGAGGCTCCGTGAGAAGCACTGAGAACTCTGGCGAGGAGTGTGAACCTCATTCCCCAGGAACTTGGCAGCCAGCCCTTAGAAGTTTTCTGGCATTCGGATGACAAGATCAGAGTAATATGGCTTCATTGTTCTCTGCTTGTCACTGTGGAAGCTGTGGCTGTCGTTGCTGATTAAAAGGACCATGGAGTGAAAGGTTGTCTTTAGAGAAGTTGGAATGACAGCTGACTTGTGGGGTGTGAATATGCGCCCCGTACTTGTGAGGTGGGGGACCCACCCTGCCTTATATCTTTGCTATATCTTCTATATAAATTTTCCCTCCTTTCTCTAATTAGCATGCCCTATCCTTCCCCTTTAAAGAACCTTAGGTTTTGAAATTATCTTCTGGCTCAAGTCTAACATGATTTGGATTTAAAGAATAGCTTTCCTTATGAATCCCCATGTCTGGCTTCAAGTGTTTCCCTGAAGCCTACTTTATTTCTCTTTCGTGTGTCCCACCAGCCTCCAGCCCACACCGTATAAACTACAGTTCTTAAATGCATGTATTAGTTGTGTGGGTCTTTCTTTCCATCTTATATTCTTGATAGAGTAAGACAGACTCCATATCAGTAAGATATATTTGTATTGCGTTTATCTATTTATTCTCTGTGTGTATGTCTTTCTGTGTACGTGTGTTTGTGTGTGTGCATCTATGTCTCTCTCTGTGTGTGTCTCTCTCTGTGTGTATGTGTCTGTGTCTCTATGTGTATGGCTGTATCTGTGTGTGTGTCTGCGTCTGTGTAGTCATGGTTGGGTATATGCAATGGAAGTCAAAAACAACTCACAGAAATCAGGGGGTCATGGGGATCAAACACAAGTTGTCAGGCTCGGCCTCAAGTACTCTTAGAGAAGGTGAGCTAAGTGAAATATCTCACACATTCAGCCTTAACTCCTAGCACGCAGTCACAGAACCCTACTGGAGGGTTGGCTGATTAGAAGGACGGTGGAAATGCATGGAAAGAAAGATTTCTGGTTTAAAAACAACCTGTTGTAAGGAAACCAGACTCATCATTTCAGGAACCATGAAGACATCTTGAACTCCATGAAAAACACCACCGTGTTCTCCTGATCACCTCTGCATCTCAGAGCCTTAGTTCAAAGTCTCCCACAGACCCCTGCACATCAGCTGAAGGAAAAAGCAAAAGAACAAAGAATTGTGGTCAGTCATCTCTTTCATCTGTGTTTGTGTGGCATGGCATCCCGGGGCAAGAATTCCCAACAGCCAACAAACTATCCAGTTCTCTGGGACTTCTAGAAGGTGACTACACTTACTGTTAGGATACACACACACACACACACACACACACACACACACACACACACATGACTGAATTACTTTTAAGGTTCTGTTGGTACAAATAACTTCCTTCCAATTGTATACAGTTCTCTAGGGTTTGATCACTAACCATATCTCTGGTTCCAAGGAGGCGGGTAGGACTGCGACGGTGACCACACGGCGTTACCATTTCCTCCCTGCAGTATTTCGTGGGAATTCTAAGCCACCTGTTAGAGTCACTGTCAAGTCGTTGTTCCCACTGTAAATAAAAGATGAGGTAATGGATATTTTAATTACCTCAACTTCTCAGTTGCACATGCATATTTCAAAATGTTTTTGTTACTAATATATACAAATTAATTTATCAAGGGAAAACTAAACTATGTTGCCCTTAAAGTGCAATACAGATCTATATTGTATTAGATAGTATCACGTTAGATGGAGAAAAACCAAAAGGAGAAAGTAGGTGTGGGGGCTGAGGTTTGAGGCTTTGGGGAAAGGCCTCGCTGAGAAGGTGACATTGGACAAGGACATAATGAAGGGAAATATACAGGATTTAGGGGAAGGACTAGTCTGGAAAAGTAAACAGCCTATATTAAAGTTTTGGACCTCTGGCTGCCTGAGGGCCATGAATAGCAATGGGGAGCACACAGGAAGCTTAAGTCCTCCATAGACAATAGGAGTGCAAACTAAAAAGGCTGAACTTTACCATCAGTAAACCAGTGCTGGTTACATCGTGATGACTGGTACGTCTGTGAGCCTCAGCTTTCTCCTCTATAAAATGGGAACACCAACTTTTGTGTCAGGAGCAAAGGAGTCTGTATATAATATAAGCCTAACATGGGAATGGAAGACAGAGTCCTAATCCATGGTGGCCTTGCAGAAATGGCAGACAATGCCCTAATCCAGGCTGGCCTTGAAGTTCTTCCCAGAATGTCCCTATTGAGAGCTCCAGTTTGCTTCATCTGTAGAAATGGGTCACACGCCAACAGACAGAAGTCTGAAGATTCCGTCCTAATGATGTGCCCCTCCTCAGATCTGCACCCTGCATCTCAATGCCCCTCAGATCTGCACCCTGCATCTCAGTGCCCCTCAGATCTGCACCCTGCAACAGTCTCCAGCGAACGCTGGGGTCCAAGAGAGGCTTCCAGCATGACTGTGCCACTGGCTGCCAAATGGAGACCAACTTGAGCTTTTGCAAACAAACAAAGCAAAACAGTTTCCAAGATGTAGGCCTTTTGTCTGTGTGAGCAGGGACATGAGCAAACACCCGCATGTTTCAGTTCTTAAGCAGCTTCTGGAGTCATTGCTGGCACTACCTCCCCCAATTACATAATGTCTGTCTTCTTTGGCAGTGACCTTAGCATTGTCTTTAGTATGAAAAACATCAAGTCTGGGACTCTACAACCTACCTTATCCTTGTTAGCTAATTCATGTGCCCAATTTCTTTCCATTGTTCTTTTCCTGGTTGTCTGAAAACACTCTTTAGTTGACTGATAAAGCATTTAGGTAAACTTGTGGGTGGCAGATTTCCTTGTTTTATGGATACTTCTTCATCACCAGTTTTGAATCTAGGAGGGGACTGAGCCCTGGTGGTGGAAGAGCTATAGAAACATCCCTGGCCTTCCAGAGAGTTGGGAGAGGCAGACACATAAGATACAGCTCCATCCTAAAGCTCACAAATCTTACAATTACAGTTGGATTTGAATTCCAACTTGCACCTTATTTTGTGACCCTGGCCAAGTTATTTAAATCCTTGAAAGCTGTCTATAAAACAGGATATAACACCTAACTCCTGTGTGGTTGTATAAGTTGAGTTAGCCAATATTTTAAAAATACTTGACACTGTACATAGCATAAAGCATACATTAAAATATCAACAATTTAGACTGGAGTGATGGCTCAATGGTTCTTGTTATGCCCAGATCACAGAGTCACCCCAAATCCAACTAGGAGGCTGAGTCTTTTATGTAAAAGCAAAGAGCCATTCTTACACGAGTTTGCAAACTCAGACTCTCCATGTATCCAACGGATTAGAGTGATCAGAGAGACTCGAGCTCTGTTGGGGTTGGGATTTTGTAGTAGCAAAGGTGGGGGTGAGGGATTTATAAGGTTTAGTACCCCTGATTGGCTGACATTTGTTTAAGGGTGTCTTGGTGAAAAGTGATGCATGTGTGCTGGCAGGTGATCCTATCTGCAATGGTTGGAACATTAGGAATTTCCTTTGGATGGTCTGTTCCTGGTTGATGCCAGCTTATGGCTGTTCTTGGAACCCGGTGCTGCCTGCTATGACAGCTGTGTGGCCTGGACCCCATTATATGTGGCCAGGCTGCCCTGGGTCCCACAGTTTTGAGCATTTATTGTTCTCGCAAAGGAGCTGGGGTTCCTAGCATTCATATGGCGATTCATAGTACCCCTAAGTCCAGTTCCAGAGAAGCAGATACCTTCTTCTAAATTCCATGGGCATCAGGCATGAACATGGTATGCAAACATATATGCAGGCAAAACACCCATATACATGAAATTTTAAAAAAATTATTTCTAAAAATTAATTGCTATTATTATTAATCAAATTAAAATACAGGTGAGTGACCAATTTCTGGGACAGAAGAACATGAAGTTTCTGCAGAGATAGGATCCATGCACACATGGGCTTTACCAAATGGTCAAGGAGAAGGGAGACACTCCAAACACAAAGGATAAGAGAGTAGAGATGGAGGTGGGAGGTGAGAGTCTATTCACCAAATATATATTGAATTTCTACTAAATGCTAAACATTATACCAAGTTCTAGGGAAGAGGATGAATATGATAAGGTTACCCATCATAAACTCCAAAAACTAGACAAAAAATTAATAATAAAGGAAAATTTATTGAAATTGTGTCTGTGACAGAAATGGGGTGATTTAAAATGGAGCAACTAAGCACTTCTGCTGGTGGCATTATTTTTTATATATTTCATCACATTTATTTATTCTTCTCTCAAATCATATAAAACATCCCAATCATAGCTGCACCTCCTCCTAGCTTTCTCCCCCTACCCTTTCCCCCATATCCACTGCTCCTCCATTTCCCTTCAGAAAAGAGTAGGCAGGCCTCTTTGTAATATAAACCAAACTTGGTGTGACAATATGCAAGAAGGCATATACCCTCATATCAAAACTGGACAGGGCAGCCCAGTAGGAGGGGAAAGGCCCCAGGAGCAGGCAAAAGAGCCAGAGACAACTCCACTCCCACTGTTAGGAGTCCAATAAAAACCCTAAGCTAAAGAACTACAATACAAATGCAGAGGATCTCGTGCAGACCCATGAGACTCCATGGTTGCTGCTTCAGTCTTTGTGATCACCTGTGAGCCCTGCTTAGTTGATTCTGTGGACCATGTTCTTGTGGTATCCTTGACCCCTCTGGCTCCTACAATCCTTCCTCCCCCGCTTCTGCAGAGTTCCCTAAGCTCTGCCGAATGTTTGACTGTGGGTCTCTGTATCGGCTTCCATTGGTTGCTGGAGGATGCTTCTCAGAAGATGATTGGGGGAGGCACCGATTCCATGACTATAGCACAATATCATTAGGAATCATTTCGTTGACTTTTATTTTTCTGTCAGTCAGATTTGGTTCTACCCTCGGTCTCTAAACCATCCAACTTCTCCATCCTGGCCATCTAGGCAGTGTTGGGTCTAGGCTCTCCCTCTCATGGTGTGGGCCCCAGGTTAGAACAGCCATTGCTCTGTCACTCCCACAAGCTCTGAGCCACCGTTGCCCCCAGCACATCTTGCAAGAGAGGCGGGCTGTGGGTTATAGATTTTGTTGCTGTGTTGATGTCCTGGTTCCACCTCTGGGAGCTTACCCTGGTTACAGAAGATGACTGATTCAGGCTCTGTATCCTCCATTAGTAGGAGTCTTCACTAGGACCAACCTCACACAGTGGCATTATTTTATGTAAAGTATTCATGAATGGCCTATTTGAAGGAAGTAGGACTAAACAGAATGAGAGAGAAGACAAGCATTGAGGAAAGAGGCCATGACTCTCTTTGGAATTTTTTTGGGAGAGAAAATGAGACAGGAGAGGCATTCTGTGTATTTGGCAACATAAAAGGCTCAAAGTGGTGTAGAGAGAAGCATCTTGGGATGGTTTCAAACTGTGAATGGGAGCTGCAGTGTGTCTATCTGGCTTTTTGTTTAAAATCTCAAAGCTAAATACTCATTATTACCAATGGGACTCCAAAGGTAGGTGTCTGAAAGTCTCTCTCTTTATGTTTGTGTTCTTTTTTACTTCTGCTATCTGAAAAAAAAACAAACCATGAAGTAAGAGCATAGAGAGAAAAGACATTGAGCTGAAAGACTTGTGGCAATAAGGAGCAATGACTTGGTAGTGGATGACGGAGTCAAAAGAGGTTTCCGTTCCTATAAAGTGGGAGAACTGAGAGCAGCGCAGTGGATGACTGAGTATCTCAAAAGAAAAGGAGATGTGTGAAGAAATGAAATCCTTGACAAGGAGAAAGGAGGTACCCAGAGGATAGGTGGTTGGGCTTGCCTTTGTGGGGCCTAGGAAACCCACACACATGGAAGGGGAGGAAAAGAAAGGTCCATAGGCACAGACAGTGGGAAGGGCTCGTGTAATCGCTTGAAAAACGATAGACTGCACAGCTACTTCTCCTTCCAGTAGAGCATGAGCTGAGGTCCTCAGCTAACAGGGTGAGGGGATAAGCAGTGGATGGAGTGAGGGAGATGGTGAGGACACAGACTGCCGGAAGCATCAACTATTAACTCCAGAAGATGCAGAGTCCGGTCCTGAAAGCCATGAGCCCAACTGGGGCCTGAGGTTTCTGACTCCTGATCTAGGATGGCTTTTCTGCAACCACATTCTTCTCAGTCATCTCACGGTGTCACAGAGGTCCTTAGATGGCACAGATCAAATTTATAGGAGGTGGAAGCACTGTTTAAGGAGACAAATGGAGGAAAACAAGAGTTACCAAGCATTTGTTTGTAGGTTGGGCTGTGTACCAGGCACTTCATCTACAATATCCTATAATGAGATTTTAGCAACGAGGTGAGAGAGTTTGTCAAAGAGTCTGAATAATCTTTTTACAGTTCCTAGGTATATGTATGCATATGTATGTGTGTGTGTGCATGTGTGTGTATGTGTGTGTGTGCACATGTGCATGTCGCATATATACTAGATATGTACAAAATATGTTTTATATGTCTGACTTCATATGTAAATACACATAAATACCCATATCCATATTTATACTCTGACAAAATTCTATCACTTACTCAAGGAATGTACAATCTGTTAATCTAGACAGGAAGATAAATTTGATATAAAAAGAGACAGAAAACTGCAGGGCCTGAGAGCCAAGTCCAGCGTGCTGCCTGATTGGTGTTATTGCAAATAAAGTTTCAGTGGACCACAGGCAGGCCCATTTGCTTCAGGGTTGTCAGCTTTTCTATTACAAGAGCCACAGAGTCAAAGAATACATCAAGGAAACAGCAACACTTGCATTCCCTCTGGCCACATCCATTCCTTCCACCAATAAGTATATTTTAGCATCTTCTCTGCATTAAGCATTTTCCCGGGTGCTCAGGATACAAGAACAAATGTCACATTCAGGTATTTCTGCCCTCGTAGGACCTAATTTTGCAAAGGAGTAAGAGTTATGCTATAGAGTTAGAGGAAGTCATATTTCAGTGATGCTGAAGTAGTGGTGGAAGGCTCATGGAAAGCTTCAGAACTGGGAAGCAATGCAATGTGTCCTGCAGGCTGTGAAGAGGGCAGGACAGAGGACCTGACTACAAACAGCAGCTTTCAAAGTGGGATCCTCGGTCTCTTCACAGAGGCTCCCAAGAACTTATTAGAAATATACCTTCGTAGGCATGGTTGACTCATATACTTCTTTCTTAAGACCAGTAGTGTTTGGTTTTACTCTAGGTCTCTGGACTATCTAGTCCCTGGTTCTTGGTTACCCAAGCAATATTGGGTATGGATTCCTTCTTTTAGAGAGTACTTTAAGTCAAATCAGACATTGGTTAGCTACTCCCACAAACTCCATGCCTCAATTGCTCTAGCATGTTCTAGAGACTCTTCCCACCCCCACCCCCAATTTGGTTGCTATGTCCAACTTCTATATGATAGTCTTTGCTTGCTACATCTTACATTTTTATTTTGTCATGCTTGGTTTTTGTTCCTTGGAAGCCTGTGCTTTTGTACTGAGAGACAGAAAGGGAGTGGATCTGGAGAGGAGGGGAGGAGGGGAAGAAGGGAGGAACTTGGAGAAGTGGAGGGAGGGGAAACTATAATCAGGGTATATTGTATGAGAAAATAATCTGTTTTAAATAAAAAGTGAAAAAATTAAAAATACATATTCATGGACCAGTCTGCACCTGCTGTTTCCTACTCTCAGGGCTAGGACTCAGGGCTCACACAGTGACCATTTCCTCAGGTGCTTCTTATGCTTACTAGATCTTTGACTTACTGTGGTAGCAGTCCATTGGTGTCCAATTCACAGAGAGGGTACACTGGTACCTGGAAGTGGATGGGACATCCTCATAGAGAAGGGAGAAATTCAGGTATTTCTGCCCTCGTAGGACCTAATTTTGCAAAGGAGTAAGAGTTATGCTATAGAGTGTCCTCACACTTAGGACAACATAGAAAATTCATCACAACAACATAGATTTATCTGTGGGAACTAGTGGTAGCATTACGGTAACTGTGGTAGCCCAGCTACCTAATAGAGAAGCCCAACATCAGAGAAGACCCCAATGCATCTGGGAAACAGGATAGTTCTGAATTCATGGTGAATAGAAAATCAGACTCCACTCATAACCCAGCCCCACACCCTCCCTTCCTAGTGAAGACTGTTGGAGTCTAATAAAGATCTCCTAATAAAGACTGTTAAGCATTTCCACCTATTTCTGATTACATGATCTATAACTATGCCATTTGGGGTATAAACAGAATATGTACTGAGGTGATGACAAAACCTGACAAAATTAATAGAATATACAACTGGGTGATGTTAAGTAGCCAGAAATAGCTTCTGGAAAGTAGGGCATTATCTTCAATGTCAGAAGAAGTGTGAATATGTCCATAAGAGCAGGATAAACTAAAGTAGGCAGAGATGGCATGTCCATCCCTGCAGAAATAAGCTAACGGACTTGGCTGGTATAGCAAATTCATGGAGTGTGGTAATAGGTAGTAAGCTTGGGAAGGTTGTTTAGGGCCAGATGGTGAAGGGCCTTGAATGCCAGGCTAAGGACTTTGACATTTATCCTGGAGGCAGTAAGGAGCCATGTAAATTTTTTTTTATCAGTGGGATTATCTGACTAAAGCTTCACTTTATGGAAATAAAACCAGTAGAAGAATGGATGATGGTAACAGAAGAGAGACTGTAGGCAGATTTCTCTTCAGGCTACCAGCTCACAAAAAAAAAAAAAAGACACATAGACTTGTTCTACTAGCTCTTATAGCTTAAATTAAGCCATTTATATTAATCTACATTTTGCCCCATAGCTTTTAACCTCTCTTTCATCTTGCACCTCCTGTTTCCTCTCTGCATCCTCTGGTGCCTCTCCCAGGCCTAGATTCGTCTTCCCTTCTTCTTTCTCTGTCCGGAAGACCCGCCTAACCTTTCCCTGCCTAGCTATCGTCCATTCAACTCTTTATTAAATCAATCAGAAGGAGCCTTGGCAAAGACACCTCTTCACAGTGTACAGATTATCCCACCACAAGAGACTGGAGGTAAGGAGAATCATTAGGAAATCATTGAGAAGATCGTGAGAATAACGAAGGCTTGTGTAATAGAAGCAATGGTCTAGAAGAAAGAGAGTTTGGCAGAACAGGAAATCTGCAGAAACTAGCCTTTGACTAGAGAAATGGGGCTAAGAGGATCAGCACAAGATGATGCTGGCGTTTCCTACCTGGGTGGACAGGGAGGCATCAGAGCGATGTAGAGAGACTGAGAAAATGAGGATGGATATGAGGGAAGTGTATGAAGGAGTCTGGTATAGGCCAGCTCAGCAGCTGGTTACAATGGAAGAGCTATGGGGAGAGCAGTGATGGCAAAACAGGCCTGCTGAGTTTGCCCTCTCTTCTAGAGTCCTTTCATGGCTGTGATTAAAAAAAAAAAAAAAGCAAATAGGTGTGTATTTAGTCTTGCAAGTCAAAGTTCATCCCTGAGGGAAGTCTGACAGGGACTTAGCTGAAACTGAGACAGAAACCATAGAGGAACATAGTTCCTGCCTCATTCACAGGTCAATGCTTCCTTGTACAGTACAGGACCACCTACACAGAGAATGGCACCATCTAAAATGGACTGTACCATACTACATCGGTGAGCAATCAAGACGATCAAGCACAGACATTTCCAGAGACCAGTATGATCCAGGAAATCTCTGTCTAGGCTGTTTCAATTGGGCAGTCAAAGTTCATTAGGCCAAAGGCAGGAAAACATGACCATTGATGATGTCTTACATGATAATTCATATGGGGCTATTCCTTTTCTATACACACACACAGACGTCAGACTCCTTCTCAGTGTATATATGCTGGGGACGAAACCTTGAGCTAAATGTGTGTGTGGAGACTTGATTTTTTCACTTTTCTACATGTAGAAAGGTTTATGCTAAAATATCCAGAAGGTTGGGGCAACATTAACATCTACTGAGAAAATGCCACAGATCTACAGGAAAACGAATAGAAGTGGTTGGGAAACCAATTTGTTTTCATTCCAAAGTTCCATTTCTAAATATTTCTTTTGTACACCTCTTCCATGCTTCAGAGGAGAGTTGCGGAGAAGCTGAGCACTGCTGTACTCTCCCACGTCTTGCTGTCTAGTTCTTCTTTTATTTCTTAGGGGAGCAGTGCAAAAGTAAATGATCCCAACAGTCGTGCCAGGCTCCAAAGAACTCCGGCCTATCAAGAAGAGCTTCTCAGAAGCTAAACACACCAAGCTGGAAGCACACCGAGAAGCCTCTTTATAGCAAAAGCAGAGTAGAAAACAAAATACTGTTCTACAACGTATTTCATATGGTGAGAGAGGAAGCTGCTTAAGAAACGTGGCCATTTCAAAGCTGAAAGCATTAAAATCAGGACATGAGTTAGTGAAGACACCTAGAAATTTCTGGAAGAAATCAAAGCACGCGAACATCTGTGATGAGAACTTTCATCCTCCTGTGGACCCTGGCCACCTCCTCAGGGACGATCCTCCTCGTCCTGGAGCTCTAGCCCGGTGTCATCACATAATCTCAGACTTGACAGAAAGTTCTCTCGGGTTTGAATCCTGCTTCTGAGATATATTAACTGTATGACCTTAGGCAAATCTCTTAATTTCCTTGAGATTCAACGTTCTCATCCGTTGTTGAGAATTAAATTAGCTAAGGAGTGAAGAGAACGCCACAGGGTGCCTGGTAAGCAATGGAACCCTGTTCTCAGAAAACTTTTTACTTTATAGCAATTCCATATTAACTAAAAATGGCAAAGATTATAGAATTCCTATCTAACCTAAGCCCAATTTTCCCCAGCATTAATATTTTTCATTGATGTGCAATCTGTCACAATGAAGTCATACTGATGCATTATTCCTAAACAATATCAATACATTACTTGGCTTTCTTTGGCTTTTTTCTAATTCCTTTGTTGTTGGTGTTGTTTTCTGCCCCAGGATCTCATCTAAGACACCCATCACATTTCCTCAAGTCTCATCATTCTCATGTTGGTTGTGACAGTTTTTACATTTTCCTTGTTCATTTGTTTGTTTGTTTGTTTGTTTTGATGGCATTGCTGGTTAGGTGGGGTGTCTTGTAGAATATACCTCTACTGAGAGAGTCTATCTTATAATTGAATGTCTATTCTGCTAAGTAACTTGGACCCACCCTTGGACAGCAAGGAAGAGAGGGCATGGTACGGTATGATCAGAGTTGTAGGCAGATAATAGATGGGAGATGGGAGGTTAGAGACAAGCAGGAGAGTAAGAACCTGGACATGGACATGGTGGCTTGAATTTGTCTCTTCAGTACTCAGGAGGTTGAAGCAGGAGGTTGGCCATCAGTACAAGGCTAACCTAGACTACAAGGTGAGGGCCCTCTATTGCAGTCTCCCCTTCCCCCACCAAAAGAGAGACAAATTAGGAGGTAATAGAACCATTTGAGGGGCCTAAACCAAGATAGTGGAGGCTCAAATGAGGGTAATTGGTATGTGTTAATTTGTCAGAATCTGGACAATAATAAACAATGAGGCTATCATATTTCTCTTCTCTCCAGAAAGTATAGTCTGAATTCAATAGAAGAGAAGGGATTCCAAGAGTAGGTCTTAGAGAAAATTCATGATCACCCTATGATATGAGGTTTTAAAAACTGAGTTTCCCAGAAGAGGAGCAAAGGCAAGCAGATAAGCATTTATATATGATGGTAGCAGCTTTCCTATGCAAGCATAATCAAAGGCAATTATTATTATAGGATAATGAATATGGGATTTGGAAGCAAGCCAAACAACACTGAGTTCCTCTTCCTCTCCTTTGCTGAGTTAGCTTGCTCTGTCCCTTGTTTAAGTTCCTTTCTTTGCAAAGTCAGGAAAATAGAAGCACCTAGCCTTTGCGATTATAAAGACAAGAGCTGACAGACTGCCACAGATATAGGTGTCACCTACTATTATCACATTCAGACAGTTCCAGGTTTTAATTTTACATTTTCTTATTAAATCATTTTTACTCTCTTGGTTCCTTTAAGGGGTAAATTTTAGCATTTCCTCTTTGCACCCAGAAATTTCCATCAGGTTAAAGCACTCTCAGAGCAAATTTTGGACTCCAAAGGCAGACCATCTCCAGTAAGGTTGCAGTGTGCATGACCAGAACCAGTAGAAACAGGAAGCTAGTCATGGCTCCCCTGCATTCCTTCCTTACCGAACAAATACTCATTCGAAGTGCAGGTCGACGGCAAGCATTGGAAATGTCCAGGGGAGAGGACGCAGGGAAGCAGTTGACCGCATGCACTTAATGTTCCGTTCCATGTGAAGAAACATGGAAACAACCTGTGTAAAGCAGGATGTTGACCATGTACGGGCATGGGAATGTGGAGGGGTCCTCTAGCTGTTTAGCCTGGAAGACTCTGCTTTAACTCCTTCCCAGGTGGCGCTGTGGGGAGGGGGGCAGTTAGGTGGGTTGGGATGTAAATACAGGCACCAAGTTCCATCTCAAGTTGGGGTACCTGTGTTTGGTTTCGGTGGAAAGAGGAAGCCAAACTGTGATTATAAAGAACAAACTAAGGGCAAAGCTAAGTTCAAAAGATAGGACTGATCCCGCCACGCACAGCCTTCAGAGTGTTTTAGTGTCTTCTGACATTTTCTCTGCCAGCTAATTTCACATTTAAAAAAAATTGAGGTATTCAGTGAGAATTATGTCACCTAAGCCTCCTTTGAGGTATGGTTTTGGCTGTGTGCACTACATTCTATTGTGGGGCCATAGCACCCTTTCTTTAATCATATTCTACAGCTCTGGTTGTCTCCAGTCCTCTGGCTGATGAGATATCTACAGCTGGGTTTCCACCTAATCCTCTGAGTGTATTGTCCTCTCAAACTAAATAGCCTAAAGAAGAATTCAGTATTTATCATGCTTCTCTGGGGCGATTGGAGAGTATTGGTTTAACTGAGAATCATCCAAGTGCTGGTTTTGGGTAGAAAGGGTCATCACAGTTGGAAGGCTGAGATAGTGACATTCATATGGCTGTCAGCAGGTGCTGACTGAGTATGGGGATACCTCCATGACACCTTTTGGTCCCCAGAGATCTAGACCGACTCCTCCATGGTGGTCTTAGAATAGTTTCACAGCAAAGCCAGAATATAAACCCTCTCCAGCTCTCATCTCTGTATCTGATCAAACATCACCTCTGTCACTGCCATGCATCTATGGAAAACAAGTTGCAAGCTTTGTCTAACACCAGAGAACGGGGCTGGTAACATGTCTCATAAGGGAAAGGTGAGTTCTGGCGACTGTCTGATTCCTATTTCCAGGCCCCACACAGTAGAAAGTAAAAACTGACAGCTGACAATTGTCCTCTGGCCTTCACACAAGCATCATGACAAGTGGGCAGACACATAGGCACACACACTAAATGATAAGCCATAAAAATGTAAAGACCTTTCACAATTTTTATTTTAAAAAGGTAGATTCTGCCTGTGGGTAGCAGGAGAGTCAAAGCCACATTAGGAAGGGGTACCCATGCTAGGCTGTAAGAGATCTTGACCCTTTAGCCTATGATGGGGATGACTCCACAGCATGATTCAGTGGACATACTCTAGGTAATTACGAGAGTTCAGTGTGCTTAAGGCCTCGCAAAGGCTAACCAAGTCCTCTATCCCGAGTTACACTCTCAGCATCTGCAGTGAACATTTTACAAAGGCTAACCAAGTCCTCTATCCCGAGTTACACACCCCAGCATCTGCAGTGAACATTTTACAAATTAAGCTTTGCCACAGAGTCTAAAACATTATTTTCTGAAATGAATTCATAGAATTTAATTTGTCAGGCCAGTAAGATGGCTCAGTCGGCGAAGGTGCTGGCAACCAAGATTAACGACTTTACATCAATTCCTTGAGTCCACATGGTAGGAAGAAAGAATTGATTCCCACAAGTTGTCACCCAACTTCCATGTGTGTGTTACAACAAGGCCCATACACGTGTGCACACATACAAACAGAACACCTCGAAAACATTTATACTGCTGATATTCTTGGTTGCCTCCCAGAGGCTGAAGGTAAACCTTATTACTGAAGACACCATGCACTTCATCACAGGGTTCGGAGCATTTGAACTTGACCTGATCAAGACTTAGTTTCATTATACCAGGAGGTGCTGTGCAGGCTTCTAGTGAAGGGATGCAACCCACAGTCCTAGCTGTGATGCCTATGGACTAAAACAATGATCTGCATGATGTAATGATCTTGAAGGTGCAGTAATGGCACTCACTTCTTGATGGTAACCAATAGCTCCCTAATTATATTTAAGGCCTAGTCAACACGGATGAAATCATGCCTGGTAATGGAAACCGAGCCAATTACCCAGGGCTAGTGAGGCCATGAAGCGGTAAGAGAGCCTAAAACTGATGCTCTACTAAACCAGCATAATTTCTGACACCATTTTAAGTATTTATCCTTACACCCATGGAGAACAGTCGCTCTCACCTCAGCAAAGAAACTTATCTTTGCATCAGACAGAGGATAGATGGACTTGTCAGTGAAAGTGAGGGCAAGCAGGCCAGAAGCTTCTTTTGCCCACGTTCTTTTAGATGGGCTGCCATCAGAAGGTAGAGCCCAGATTTAGGTCGAGTCTTCTGTCATCAAATGATGCAAACAGGGAGAATTTTTCACCTCAAGTAATCCAACCAGGAAAGAAATTCTCTCACAGGTGTAGCCAGCTTCTTGGGCTTTAGTTGATTCCAGATACAGTTGATGACCCGTATTGTCCATCAGGAGTCCACCTCTTGACAACTTGAGACACAATCATGTCTCCTATGTCAGGCTTAATTTCCAAATGAAATCAGTAACCAAATCATAGGTCATTACAGAAAACCACAAGCAATCAAACATCAGAAAATACATGATCATGTAGTAGCCATCCCCAACTACAACACTATTCCTGCACCTAAGATTCGGGGAACATCACAGGATAGGGGATGGTAATATTTTAAAAGATAGGGGACTAGGGTGGCTGCTGTGGAATTAGATCCCCCTTGAAATGTCAGAGAAGATCACCCATGAAGTCTCTGGAACATAACAGCCTAAACAAAACCTGAACAAAGTTGCTGACATGCATGCTAACATAGCAGAGGAAAAACTTAATAGATCTCCACACCTAGACAAATAAGTACAGGCAACTAAGAAATGCTAAGAGCAAGAAATATAGTTCTCCCCAGCGAAGGAACCCCCAATGTTTATCCAAAACCAAGTGGCCAGCCCTGAAATCATATACACACAAGTAACATTACATGAACTGAACAGGTTGTATCTATATGTTTAGGGGGAGAGAGAGAGAGAGAGTTGTAACAACAATTAAATAAAAGAGATCTTTTTGAGTTTGAGAGAGAATAAAAGAGTGGTAGATGGGAAGGAGGGAAAAAAGGACAGGGAAAATGATGTAATTATATTTTAATTCCAAATAATAATTTAACTGGCCAGATAAAAGATGGAATGCATACCAAAGCTCTAAAGTCAAAGGGGCTTGTTTCCCAAATGCTTGTAGATAAGCCCCCACTGCCAGAGGGCACCCAAATGCCACTCTGACAAATACTGCTCAGATCAGGAAAGATTGCTTTTTCCTCAAAGAGTGGAACAGACTAGCAGCAATGAGTTGAACTTTGCTGTCTGATTAAGAATAAGGTTCTCTTTGGCATAAATGAAATCTTGGTTGAGGAACTGGAGGCAGAGCCGACTTCAGATCCATCTACCACACAAATCCCTTGTGATTTGAATATATGAATTTGTTGAGATTTCCTGATGGCTAACAGTATGCCTTCATGTTAGCAATGACAAAAAACCTAATAGCTGGGCATGGTATTAAAAAGAAAAAAAAAAGGTAAGGCTCTTTTTTCACGTAATTGAATTCTTCAATCTTGCACTGTATTCATTGAGAAGAACTCTTGGGATGAATTTCTTTGAAATCTCTGCTACTGATTTTATTTTCTGATATGTTGACCTTCTTCATCTCCAGACATGTTGTGAGATTGGCAGGCTTCGTTTTCTGTGCGTCCGATACAGAGAAAGCTGTGTTAAGGCTCCTGTTGTTGAAATTTATTCAGTGTGGATGCTAATGAAGAATGTTAAAGCCATCTAGTCTGGTTCCTTCCTCTTTTTCTCATTTCTCTGCAAGGGAAAGGAATTGCATCTACTTAACAATGAGAATGAAAATAAAACCATGACTGCTTGTTTCATTCAGGACCTTGTCCAGTTAGTTTTCAGCTCTCTCTGCTCGGTTAGGAGAGGCAAACTATAAATCTGTGTCAAGAATAGAGGTGATTATTGCTTTTATTAGTCAAGATGGAATGGATAAATATCTTAGTGGTAATTACTTGGTTTAAGTGTTCTCTGATGCATCCATTTCTATAATGCATATATTTACCATTTATCAGGCATCTGCAATATGAAAAATACTAATCTAGGCATTGGCAATGTAAGTATGAATTAGTTATGACCCGTTCCTTCAGTGTGGCCCACAGTGAAGTGTAGAGGATGGACATGGACCAAACTGATCAATTCCCAGTATTTCACTTGAAAACATGTTTAAAATAACGGATGCTTCGAAATCAGAAGTGAAGGAATGAGACACTCTCTTCTACTCAAGTGACAAGCATAATGAAAAGTATGCTGTTTTCCTTGTTTTCCATCTTGCCCTTTCATTTTGTCTTGCTTTCCGACATAAGACTGTACTATTTCCACGCTAAGGATGCGCTGTATAACCCAGACTGACGTCCAACTGGAGTTCCTCCTGTCTTTGATGGGGATGTACACACCATGACTGGGGAGGAAGGCATTCTTCCTAGATGTGTGACTTGTGCATTGAACTAGAAACAGTTGCCATGCCTCATGCTAGTCAAGACCCACCTCTCCATGTTTTATCCCATGCCTTTAGAAAATCATCAGTCCTAGGTGAGCTCAACCCCCCTCTGACTTGGTGTTAATGGCTGTTCAGGGGTCTGCAGCTTCATTCCGGTGGGCATCAGGGCTTCACTACCAGCCTTGAAGCACTGAGTTTCCACCCACTTTTCTGGTTCAACACGGTGTGTCACTGCTTGTAATAAATATCTCCAGCTTTCCCCATTCTTTTCCAATTCCTGATTTCTCCCAAACTACTTCCTAAACTCTGACTCAGCAGATGTTTCTGCCTTCTCCTTTATATGTGCAATAAATCCATGCGGCGAGAACTGTTCCCACTGAATATGCAATCCGAACTGAATGTCCACCTCCTGCCCTCGCTCTCTCCTATCACAAAAGAGGAGTGCACACCGTGTGCCTTAGTGGAGGCCAATTTCTGTCTCTGCATTCATCCTTTCTATTTTCCCTTTGGTGCATTCGAATCTGGTTTCCTTTTGCGTCACTCCAACAGCTCTCACTGAAGCCACCAAGTGGTCTTGATGTCATTAAACCTACCTCAGTACCCTTCTAGACCACTCTAGATAGCTGTCTACCCTGACAGCAGCAAGCGTTCAACCACTGAGCCGTCTCTCCAGGCTCTGGTGTGGGTTCTTAAGACTCCCAATATATTGGCTCTTCAAAATACCAAGACTCATCAGAGTCCACCTAGACTGCATCTCCTGTGCAGTTCTCTTGAATCAGACCCACACTTGTGCTTCCTCACTTCTTCACGGAGGACTCACAGCATCTCGCACTAGCATGTTGAAAGCAGGCTGTGCCATTTGGTCTCCTCCGGAATCCACAACTTATTACTATGTTACTCTTTTTCCCAGGCTAAAAGTAAGTTAATATCTGAGTGTTCTCTTGCCATACACTTTTCCTCAAGGCTGATATAACTCCTGAGCAAATCCTCTAACTTTCACTCTATGTCCATTTTAACATCCATTTTTTTCCTACCGTTTCCACCCACTGCCATCTCCCTTCTGGGACTATTGCAGATGCCTCTTGACTCCCATTATGATGTCCTCATTTCCGGTTCACCTCCTATATAACACCAAAACTATATGTTTCTGTACATATGGGACTACTTGATCACTACTTTGGTTAAAATCCTCAACAGCTTCCTGTGCCTGGAGAGATGAAGAACACCTTCAACATTTCCTAATAACCTCTACATGATCTGACTTTAGCTCCTCCCTCCCCACGCTGATGGTCATTGCCCTTCTCATGGCCAGTAATTGCTGATGGGGTGAGGTGAGCATCCTTCCTATTGGACCATCAATTTGTCTTCACCTCTTTCTTAACCATCAGAGTATACACAGAAACTTCCTTCTTTGGGCAAAGCCTCTAAGAATCTCAAGACCAATTCACTTCTTATAATTATATGTCCCCCGTCACTATGTATTTTCATGGCTATTTGATCAGTGTCTGTATCTATCACTTGATTAGAAAGTCCATGAATGTAGAGACTATTTTCCCTGTCCCCACTAATGTTTTCCTAGTACCTATCTTAGTGTTTAAATGAAACAAACAGATGTATATATTATTAGAAAATAGTGAATTCTATAAAGAAAGTAGCACAATCAAGTATTTAGAATGGTGGATAGTGGCATGTTGGGGCTGTTTTATTCAGAATCTGAAAGGCTGTTTAGAATAGAAAAGATTGGTCTGTGGTGACATTTGAACTGAGATCTGAATTAAGATCAACAGAAGACTTGGAAGAAATTTGGGAGAAGAGCTCTCCTTCCAGAATCGGGGGAGGTTAACATGGGAAAAGGGTCTGGCATGAATGAGACATAAGAGCTCATGAGAGTCTTGCCAGTGTGGGAGCAGACTGGAGAGAAAGGCGGGCAATCAAGTAGGGCAGTGTGAGGAGTCATACTTCAGACCTGGATAGCATGTTGTGTGACATATACAGAAACACGCATCTTTTATTCAGAGTCCAGCTCTGGGGGATCTGTCACCAATATCTGAGAAGTGCTCTGTGCATTGACTGTTCCTTCCATTTCCAGGTTTCTTACATAGAACAAGGAGAGTGTAGATTGTCTCTGACATTCTTTTTTTTTAAAAAAAATATTTATTTATTATGTACACAATATTCTGTTTGTGTGTATGTCTACAGGCCAGAAGAGGGCACCAGACCCCATTACAGATGATTGTGAGCCATCATGTGGCTGCTGGGAATTGAACTCCAAACCTCTGGAAGAGCAGCCAGTGCTCTTAAACTCTGAGCCATCTCTCCAGCCCCTCTGACATTCTTTCTAGATCTACAGGCCACTTCTTAGGAAAATGAACCTACAGGTTCATTTTAAAAGAACCACGTGCAAAGTTCTTGCTTGTCACGGCGATTTTAGGCAAGCTGCTTTTCTCCCTGGGTCTGTTTGGGTTTGGGAAAAGGGAAGAGAAGGTTTTCCTCAGGATGGCTGTGCCAATCAAGAGATAGAAGGACTGTGAAGGTTCTTTATGAAGAGGAAAATGCTTTATAAAGTCACATCTAGAAACTATTGAGAATGTCCTGCCTCCTGGGCACTGCTTCAGACTCTTTACATGGGCACGTTCATCCTCACAGCAATCTTAGGGTGCAGACCCAAAGAAAAGCTTGTGTGCAGCTAAATGGAAGACTTAGTCTGGGCTGACCGGTTGTTTTTGGTCCTTCCTTACAATGCAAAGTCTACCTTTGGTAGATGTGCAGAGTGAGTGGGTTGATGAGGAGCTATCTGAAATCCAATTACAATGTGCTGATGACATTGACAGTATATGTTTACTTCAGCAAATAAGGCTTTGGAGGGCTGGAGAGATGACTCAGCAGTTAAGAGCACTGACTGCTCTTCCAGAAGACTAGGGTTCAATACCCAGCACCCACATGACAGCTCACAGCTGTCTCTAATTCTAAGATCTGACACCTTCACACAGACAAAATGGAGGCAAAATATTAATGCAAATGACATAAAAGTAAATAAATTATTCTAAAAAAGACTTTTGAATACTGACTATGTCATAATGACATTTTTCAGATTTTTATTTAAAAAATAGAAATTGTCTCTGAGATCATTTTAGTACAATAATCATTCCTTTCTCATATCTGTTCACTTATCTGCTGTGTCCCTACTGTGTGTTGGTGTTGGCACCAACCAGTTGCTACTGTGACAGAAATGAGGAGACTCAACTTCTTGAGGAATATAAAACTTCAAAGTGGACATGGGAGCGATAAAAGCATTGTCTGACAGTTGGGGTAAGCAGAGCCACACACAATGTTCTGTGGGAACTAGAGAAGCCTTAATAGAACATGAAGGGCCTTGCATGGAAAAGACTACTCAGAATTTAGGTTCATCTGTAAGCCATGAACTCAGTACCACTAGGGAAAGCAATATTGTCCCCATCTGGTGTCAATGTTTCCTAAACCCTAATATGCATAGTTGTTCCACACTTTGAAAAATGAGAATATTTCCCAGAATTGCTGACCTCTGAGTAATCAGCTTCATTAGCACAGCACAGCTGTCCAGAGCTGCTCACACCTCCATCTCTTAACTCCTGCCCACTGCCACTGCACCATCCACTCACTTTGACTGACAGCTAACAGATCTTCAAGAAATAGTACACTCTGATTCTGCTTTGAAATGAAAAGTTATTTCTCCTCAGAGGGGGAAGCAAACACAGGAAAACGAGGGCAGCACCATAAAGGATACAAGCACATCTGAGGGATTTCTCGCCGGGTCTAAAATAAAAATACTAAAGGACAAGAAAGTGTTGTCATAGCTTTTCATTGACAGCCTCTCCCTTTTTACCTCGTGGCACATGAAAGACCAGTACACCTTGTCACTGATGCCTCTTAAGCAGGGTGACATGATGAATGTCAATTAATCTAGGCAAACGTCGTGGTTTTAGAAGCTGTATCAGTTCACATTGAGCTCTGGGTTCACTTTCTTTTGTACACGCAAAACCAGTTTCATGAACTCTTGCCAGCCTATTTCTCTGCCATTCATCATTTGAAAGAATGTTTTCCTTTCTACCTCCTTCCCTCGCTTTTCCTCTCTCTCTCTCCATCTTCTTCTTCCTCTCTTTCACTTTCCCCTTTTCCTCTTCCTCTTCCTTCCCATCCCTCTTTCTTCCTACTGCAGTGACATCATGCTAAGCTCAGCCCAGTACTCAGGTTGTTAAAAATAGTCTAAGCTCGAGTTTTCCTAGCCCATATATTAGATGCAGCTTGTGTCATCTTGGTCATGGCTCCTGGTCACCCAAGGATGATCTTATTATCTAAGCATGTTATTTATAAGGAATTTCACAGCTGAAGTGAGGTACAGAATGACCTACTCTAAAACAAGAACAATTAACAAGTTTGGAGCATAGCCAGGCTTGAGAACAAGGTTGTTATTGGCATGATTTTAATCATGATAGACAATTAGCCAGGCTTAATTATATTGAGACGGAAAACCAGAGTGAGCGGCAGTAATGGATTTCTCCAGGAACTCTCCTGTGTCACCAGCTCAAGCTGGCTGACCTATAAAGGGTGAAAAATGATGAAAGATGTTTGCCCACATGGGCTGGCTGTGTGTACCTCGAGGAGCAGCCGGCATGGGGAAGGGGCTGAAGGACTCCCTCTTCTGTGGGGACCTATCACAAGCACAAACGGGATTCCCCAGCTCCACTGGCATTTTCCCGTCAGCAAAGAGATGCAAAAGAGAGGAAAACATCTTTAAGCTGAACTTGGGCACATTAAATGTTAATGTGATTATGTAGCTGGGGATTCTTTAAATGTCGCCCGTGGCTGAAGTATTACTGCAGTTTCGTGTTAGCACATTTTGGTGTTATCAAAGCTTAATATTTTCACTGACTGTGTCAAGTCCAAATAGAATACCCAGAACTTCAATAAAATCTGAAAGTGATTAGAATTTGAAAAAAAATTAACAATTTGACAGTCCTTGCCTCTAGGTTTGGAAATGGAATTTAAAAGGAAATCCTCCCAAAGTCTCTAGTCTCTTTTTCCATTATGGATTTTAATTGACTTATTATAATTGAAACATGGAAGAAAGAAAAGTTCTGTGGAATAATTGAAATCTCTACAGTTTGTATAGTTCTTTAGCCTTCAAAGAGTGTACTGGTATTTCATCTTTATGCCAGAGATAGATAGATGTGTGCAGGCACATGCATGCATGTGAACACACACAGAGAAGTAATAATCTATTTGTCCCATTTCAAAAATTAAAAATGGCAGAGCCTAAGTTTAGATATTGGGATATCTAAATCAAACAACAGAAATAAACTTAAAGCCTCTGATTGCAAGTACAAGGTTCTGCTGCTTTGGAAAACAAAAATAAAATAAAATAAAATAAAATAAAATACCTAAGTGAGGGTGCATCTAAGGTGTGTGAGAGCTTGCCTTTTCCAGTGTGGTGACCCCTTTAATGAGAAGGCACAGGCAGCATTTCTGTCTGAGTTGTGACTGCATCAGCCTGCCATCTTCCGTCCTTATCCCTCTCCCTGCTTTCTCTCACCCAGTCCCTTCCCCTGAGTATGTGCATTGTTTCCATTTATCTCTAGGATTCGTGTATTTGGTGTTGAGACTATGGAGAACAATATGTTATACAATCCAGTCCCGTACCATGGTTCCCAGCACCACATTCATAAGAGCAGAAATGTGGAAGCAAGTTAGATGACTGGATAAAGAAAATGGCAAGCACATAAGCATATAGGGATGTATAATTTTCTCTCTCAAAGAATAAACATCATATATATACATATATATGTATGTATGTATGTATATATATGTATATATATATGCAATATGGTTGAACTTTGAGGGCATTTTCCTCAGTGAATTCAGCCAATCACAAAAAGACAGTTTCTAAATGTCCTTGAATGGAGTTCCTAGATTGTCCAGGTTCTCAGGGTCCTCCACAGTGGTGAGGTTAAGGGCCCAAGGGAGGGGAATCGAGAGTTAATGTTGGGTGGGTGCAGGGTTTCTATCTGGAAAGATGTTAGGGTTCTGGGGTGGATGGCGATACTTGCACAGTAGTCATTTGTCCTGGACTACATTCTTACAATGGCTAAAATGATACATTTGTGAAATATATATGTTCCTGTAATAAACGAGTTTTACTTAGTGTCCTTTACTAAGTCCTCACTGTGTACCTGATGCCCAACAAAAGAAACAAGCCAGGGTGTGACATGAGCTCTGCTGGTGACAACATAGGTCAACACAGGGATGTGGATCAGAGTTTATAGCCAGTATAAGTGTGAACATGAAAATTAAGACTGACTCAGTGTATGGCAAATGCCAGAATGAAGTAAAAAAGAAAGCCCAACGTCTCCTAGCAAAGCTGAGGGAAAAGAATGGGTGTCCATTCCATGCAAAATCTACAGGTGCAGTTAGAGAGCATGGGAATACATTCAGTTGCATTCCTGTTGCTGTGAGGAAAGCCCATGACCAAGGCAGCTTAGGGAAGAAAGAGTTCATTTGGGTTTACAACTGTCATACTGGACACATGCATACTTTGAAGATCCACTGTTGCGTATGACTCTGGGAGAGAGATAAACTGGTATCTCTACTCAAGCAGTGCGTGGACTGAGCCAAGAAACAAACTCATAAAGACGTAAAGGAATGCAGCCAGAGACTGACGCCACCACCACCTAGCTTCTGTGTTTGAGGGTACGGGAGTTCTGAGATGAAGGGCAGAGCCTTCTGTATGCTAGAGAAATGCTCTACCGTTTGTCCACCAGTCCTCCACCCCAGCCCAATGATCCCAGACCACAAGGATCCAGAGCCTCTATATCCTTGCCCTCGCTGCAGTAAAAGCCTTTGCTGAATGTAATGAGAAACTTCCTTAGTATTGTGAGTCTAGGAAAGCATCAGAAGCCCCAGGTCTGGAAGTCTTCAGGCTCGATTTTATACTCAACACAAACTAACTACAAATCTCTTGCCGTCGTTACCCCAGGAGCTTTGCATTTCTGTTCGATCTATCATCTCTCCACCTTGGATGGGGCTCTGAGAGAGTGGGAGACATAACCCAAAGCCCTGGCCTTGTTTTGAAATCCAAATGCATTGTTTAGACACCATCTTCACACAGCAGGTAGTAGAGCTAGGGATTTTGTTAAATAAGTGACATATTCTTTTCAGAAATGTGTCCTCTCCAGTTATTAGACTGTATCTACTATTCCGGATGCTAAGACTCCAGTGTTCTGCTATATGATGAGAGGGTTTATGACAAATCAATCACAGGAAATTTTATGTTTCTTTTTTAAGTTACAGAAAATCATAAAGCTGTTAAAAAGTTCAAGAAACCCACACATTTGTATATATCTAAAATATCATCATAGAAAACTATGGCATATAGAATCAATCACCAAATTGTCATTAATGAGGCAACATGGTAAATGATAAAATAGACCAAGAGTCTCCAGGTGTTGCTCTGAGATTTTCATCTGGCTAACATTGAAAGGAACTTGCCAGCAGCACAGCTCCATCCTCTAGGACGAGACAATATCCACTGGGTAAATGAGGAAAAGGACGAGTCACGGTGTTGTCTTAGCAGCTACCATAACAAGATGCCACCAGCATACCTGTTAATCAACAATAGCAGATTGCTCACAGTTCAGCTGCCTGGGAAGCCCAGAGTCACAGTGAGTTGACTGTCTGGAGAAGACCTGCTTGCTGTTTCACAGACAATACCTTCTCCAACGTGTCCTCACATGGTAGAAGAGGCAGGGCAGTTCTCAGGGACCTCTTCGAAGCTAAGTCTACAAAGCCCCGTCAGCAGAGTTCCACTCTAATGACCTAACCATTTCCCAAAAGAAGACCCCCCCCACCTAATTCCATCACATTGGCAATTAGATTTCAGTGTATCAATTTTGTGGATGGGGACACAGGTATTCATAACATGTTGGATAAGTATTCTCTGACATCTCTCCCACACTCATAACTTATGACTCATACCTTCAATTTGGTTGCATTTGAAAGAAAGGTATTTGGAGTAAAGGAGGAAGTTTGTCTCGTTACAGTGTTTAATGCATTTACCTCCAGAAAGAACACAACTCTGTCCCATTTAACTAATGTCTTATGCCTGTACCTGGGCCAGACATTCCAGTAATCCAGCAATCAGGCATAAGGACTGAGAGTCGTTCGGCTGGACACGCCTGCAATTGGAGCACAGGGCAGACTGTGTTTGTTGCAATGGAAACTTTGCAGGCATGGTAGGAGAGACGAAGTCGCATGGATAGTCAAGGGACTAAGTCTTGATCTCTCAGGAGGGTATGCCAGACTCATTTCCCTATCTCCAGTCTCCCAGAGCTTGTGCCAGTACCCATCCTTGTAGGAAGGTAGCTTGCCAACCAAGTGGACACAGCACCGGTGTTGGTCAGCCACCAGCTGAGATCAGAGAGCTGAACTTTCCTTTTGAGCCCGCTGTGTCTCTCGCCCTGCATTAAGGGCCCTGGCCTTGGAGGTTTGCTTGTTTATTTTGTGGTCTTGCCTCTGTTTCCGTGCAAATAATCTGTGCACAGTGGAAAGGCCAGTAGCATCTTCCAGATAATTCCCTAGAAGTAAACTAAGTAGGGACAGAAAGCATCAGTTACAGCAGGATTGAGAACAGCTTACTTTGACCCTGCTCCCAGCAGTGGGAGATTTGGAGAGCCAGGGCTTTAAAATATTGCAGGTGACTCTCCTTTCATGCTCCGGGTCACGTGTTTTTCTGCTGACTGCAAGTTTAGGATTTAGTTTATGTAAAAGCAGAATAAAGGGAAGGTGACTGACTCAGTAAGTTTCTGGCTTGTGCCAGGCAGCATGCATTTATCGCTTCTACATTTAACCCCAGACAGATTCTGCTTTGTGACTGGGGAAGGGAAGATTGGAAACCAAAACAATCTTTCCCAAAGTCATCACCTAGTGAGTGGCAAATAAGACCAGCTGTAAATGTTATTCTCGTGTAATTTCGTGGTGCAGTACCTATAAAAATTTTAATGTACATGCCAGTTGACTCTGTGATTCCATTCCAAGTCTGTCTAATTATACTTACATATGAACACACTTATTGGGATAACTAGATCCATCCAATAACAATAAAATATTCATCTTGTGAGAACATATTATAGGATGCTTATTACAATATTCATTATAATTGCAAAAGAAAGGAAACTGCCTCCATGTTCATCACTGCAGCAAGGTTAACGACAGGATTGCACTTCACTGTGGAATATAATTGGGCTGATAAAAGGTAGTGGGGTCCTGTGTATCCTTTTCCTCTCGACTCGACAGGAATGTGTATGATGGGCTGTGAAATGGGAAGGAGGAGGTCCACAAAGGAATGAATGTGTTACCATCATGTTTTTATTGGTGTGTGTGTCTGTGTGTGTGTGTGTGTGTGTGAAATTAAGATAGTAAAGAAGTAGAAAAAAGAATGTTAACAGCAAGTTGTTAGCCTTATTTAGCCAGAGCAATTGGGTAGAAATGAATGTAGCCAGGCCTGAATCTTTCAGCCGATAACCAGGAGTTGAGAGTCAGAGACAAATAAGAAAGCCGGGTGCCAGATCCTCTCCTTGGGACAGAGACAAGATCTGAAGCCAGATGAGGGTGGGCATGGGGCTAGATCAGAGCTGGAGGCAGTAGACTGGCTGTAAATAATTGCTATGGCTCCTTCTGGCAGTTCACAGATAGTCTCAAGGGCCAGGACTGCCTGGACATGAACTAGGCTTTCTGAATGTGCAGGCTAGAGACAGGTCAAAGATGAATCATGCTGAAGCCAGAGGCTGTAAATGAGCACGTGCTAAGAGCCTCTATTATACCCTCCCAGGCCAGGGAGAGGGAGAACAGGGCTACATTCCACCTGTGTGTGATCTTTTGCCTCTGAGTTCTGTATCCATCACAATGTCCCTAAAAGCTGAGTCCAAACAGATCTAGGCCACCACCTATCTTCACTTTCTGTACTCTTCCTGAGAAAAATCTTTCTTTAACTCCTTGCCCCATCTTGGCCACCTATCTCTCCCATTTATGGAGTTCCAGGGTGTAGAAGCCTCTGTCTTCTTTTGTGTTTTTCCTTCCATGTGTGTCTGTGACTCAGACTATCATGAGTTTCTGTCTAACACTATCTCATGAAGATTGATCAGCTCCATCTTCTGGATTCTTCCCCTCCAATGCCACCCACTAACGGCGATGACATTCCCCTGCATCAGGCTTTATTGTTACACCCACAGCCCAGTCACTTCTGTGGATCAGGGCAGCAATGAAGAAATCAGAAATTCAGAAATGAATGGCCTCCAAAAGCATTGTCCCCATCTTCAGTTCCACCATTCCTTGATACCGTGGGTAAATTCTCCTAGGGTTCCTTCTTTGTATACAATTGACTACCATTCCAGGAGATCTGAGAAGCAATTATGACAGTACACTAGGTACAAACTGTTCTGCTGGTCAAAAATCAGATTGGTGCTCGGCCCCTGTGTCTTACCAAAGACAGCTCTTCAATGTATTTCCTCCCTGAGGGTAATGGCAGTGAAATTCAGGGTTCCTTGGTGATACATGTTTGTAGTCCTGCCACAGGAGAATTGGTGCAAGTTTGGGGCCAGAGTGATCTACATGATAAGTTCCAGGCCAACCATGACTATGTAGTAAGACCTTGTCTCAGAAAAACAACAGAAAGAGTCAGGATCCTTTGAGGGTGGGGGGAGGGGTGTCAATGTGAAATCCTGGATAGGGAGAGCCAACTCTGAAGACCAGAGAAGCAAGTTAGCAGCTGTGCATGCAATAGACCCCAACCTGGGTCTCAATTTGAACAACAGCGAGGTCCCAGAGCCTCTGAACGTTAATCAAATTTTTGTAAATTGCATATGTTTTAACTGTGCTTTGGGAGTGTGTGATTTAAAGCAATTGTGACGGACCCTCTAGTGCTACAAGCAATTAACCCTCATACATCTGTTTTGTAAATCTGAATTTACTCCTCTGAATGAAGTGTGTGGAGAATGCAAGAGTAGACAAAGGACAATTAACCAGGGAAAACTTCCAGAAGAGAGTGTGTCAGGGGCCAGTGGTGACAGAGCCTCGAAGGGAAGGGACAGGAAGTCTCAGTGAAGAGCAGCCTTATATCTGGACAGTTATAAATCACCCCAAAACAGCAATGAGGACACTTCATGTGCACAGAAGTTTAGTTTTCAGAAAGCTCTACTTTTAATTGTCAACTTGGAATAATCTGGAACCCTCTGGGAAGAGTCTCAGTGAAGAGTTGTCTGGATCCTGTGTGCTGCCCGATGGGCACGCCTGTGAGCGAACTTCGTAACTGGGTTAATTGAAAGTGGGAAGACCCACCTTAACTGTGGGTGGCACCGTTTCATGAGTAGGATCCTGGACTGACTGAACAGGAAAGATGCAGCTAGTACGCAGGCATGCATGCATTCTCTCTCTCTGAGCTCCTGTCCCGTTGATGGCCCCATTGTGATAGGTTGGATCCTGGAGCAGTTCCCCTTAAGATGATTTTTGTCAGAGGCCTTTATCACAGGAAGAGGAAGAAGACAAGGATCGTCACCATCATGATGGCAGCCAGGACGGCTTGTCCAGTGTGCCAGATCTGCACCAGGGACACACCAGGGCTGCATCAGGGCTATACCAGGACTGTAGGCTTACACAGTGACCCTCAAACAACCTATTGGGTTTAGCATTAATATCCCCTTTTCAAAGAGAGAAGAAGCTAAGACCCTGGCGCTTACACTTACGTGTTCTTTGTAAAGCTTAGGTAGGTACAGAAGTGTGAAGATCCGAGGTCTACTGGCTTGGCATTCTAATCACATTGTCGCATGCTCAGAATGGGGAAAGAAGAAGCACAGCTCCCAACAATTTATTTATTTCTCCTGGTCAGATGTTCTGTGCTCTGGTCGTCAGTTTGTAGTCTCCACTAATTTAGTCATCCCAGACTTTAGACTTCTCGACAGGAAGCAGAGAGGTGGGGGAGGGGGAGAAAAAAACCTACAAAATTAACATGAGACATCCAGTAAAAATGTTAAAGCCTTACTTCAAACAAGCTCTTAAATACTTCTCCCACTAACCTGGCCTCCTGCTTTGACACCCAGGACCAAAAAAGGTGCAAACAGTGTTTTCTCCATCCTGAAGATCTCTACTGCCAGGAGGCAGAACCCGAACATCAGCCTGTCAGCCTGTAGCAGTCAAATGAGAAACAGGAGGAGCCACAGGGTGATGGGGAGTGCTTGGTGAGCCTTGTGGGTTTGGGCTTTTTTTTAAAGATAATTTTTTAAATTTAAGTAAATTTATTTTTTCATTTTACATTCCAACCTCAGTTTTCCCTCCCTCCCCTTCTCCAGCCTCCCCACATCCACACCCCACTCTCCATCCACTCCAGAGAGGGTAAGGCCTCCCTTGGGGAGTCATCAAAGTCTGGGATACCAAGCTGAGGCAGGAGCAAGCCCCTCCCCCCGAATCAGGCTGGGCAAGGTATCCCACCATAGAGAATGGGCTCCAAAAAGTTCATGCACTGGGATAAGTCCTGGTACCACTGCCAGCTCCTCCCCCACCATGGATTTTGACCCTGGCTGCCTTATCCCTATCTCATAGGTACCAAAGTCAAGTTACCCATGGCCATAGGTAGGCTCAAAGTGGCTAATGCTGTAAGAAGCAGTGCCAGGACTGACCAAGGTAAGTTGTCCCATCCTGTGGTTACCCCTCCTTCTCAGATGTTTCCAGTAATTTTCCAGAAAATGTTGAACATTTTTTGAGGCCTTTTCATTGAATTCATGTAGGCGTAAATGCTGTCCACGCTAGATTTGATATTTTCTCTCTGTCCACATTCTTAAATAAAATATAGAGTTAAACTTCCACTTCTCAGACCTGGTTTCCGACTTTCTTCTTGAGTGAGTTATCCCCACTCAGCTTTCAGTGTGCCTAGTTCCCTCAAATATGTGCTCAGCTCTGACCACCCTTCTCCACTCGGAAATCAGCCTGCCCCAAAGAGAGCTCTTAGGAACGCCTCTACACATGTTCAACCCAGCCCCCACAACCTAGTTTGTGGCAAGATCACCCCAACTCGGGTCACTGCCACTCCACTGACTTTTTCTACCTGGTTGGGACTATTTGGTCCATTGTCCTCAGCTTCCACATAGGTCCTTTGTCTCCTTTCAGGCTTTCTCCACACCGCTTCCTGCAGAGCAGCCAGGAGTGCTTATGTCATACAAAATAAAGCAAACTCTCTACCCTGCTCCTAGCCCCCAACATTCCAGCGCTCTCCACAATGTTTGAATCAAGTCCAAGTGACTTGGGTGTCCCTCTCCAGGACAAGCTTGCCCTGAGTCCTTGTCTCTGCCACCCTCTCAGCTCTGGAACACTGTTAGCTGAATGGTTTCACACCTTGGGTTCCCGTCCTTGATGTTTCCTGCCTGGAGATGCTTTTCTGTGGTCCTATGCTGTGCTCTTTTCTATTCAAGTTTGCCCACCTCCCCCATGGCAAGTATGCCATCGTAGCTTTAGACCTTTAGACTTACAACCACCTGAAATATTTATTCTACTATAGATCAATTGATGCAATATCTACTTATTATTCATTTTGCCTCTAGGAAGTAGGCTTGCCGTTATACCTGCGAGGATGTCCCTGGTTTCTTTACTATCCAACCTCAGTGTCTGACAATGCACAAGATAGGGAAGATAATCAATAGAAAAGTTGAAATGATAATTTAGCTATTGTCATCAATTACCAAAGTAGTACATGGTTATAACAGAAAGCTGGGAAATAATAGTAAAACAGAGAAATGTACATTTAGGTATATTTCTTTTGCATCTTTGTCTATGCATATTTTTAAGTTGAAATGATTGAATATACTCAATTTGTATCCCATTTTTGAGACTCAGCACCCATAAGCAATTTTTGCCTTGTGTCCCATATCTCACACAATCTATGTTCAAATAGACATAAATTTCACTTTTCCTGTCTTGTCTTCTTCCTGACTACTCTTGCATAAGTGTGGTCACCATTATTTGTTGGGGCTGAATAAGATAATATAGTCCATGGGCAAGAACACATGAGCACATTATTAATATTTCCACGCCTGAATGTCTTTTTCTACAAGATGGGGACCAACAAAACCTGCCTTTATTAATTTACAGGATTGTGCCAAGATCTAATGAGGTATCAGGGCAAACATCTCATTAGGTATTTAGGGTAAATGTCATTTTTTAAAACTGTAGCATTGTGCAAGTAGAATAAGATTTACAGAAGGGACTGTGACAACAAGCCATTTGTAACGCAATTTGAAATTGCGAATAGAAAGCTATTGGCAATTTTTCTATGCTGAGTGAGACATGTCCTAATGTTTGCATTTAATATGCTAAATAGTTGCCAATGCCTAATTCTAGGCTTGTACCCTCTAATAGCCTCTCCCCCGCTTTTGGAATTTTTTCTTTTATTTATTTATTTTTTTAACAATTTTCAGCTGTAAAGCTGGGGTCAATTATTTTTAGCTATTCCTTCAGCCTGTCTCATTAGCAAAGCGCTTTGAGGTAATAACTTGGGCATATTTGATGATTGTTCATTTTGAAAGATGTCATTTTAAGACTTTTCTGGGAATTTCAAAGCTGCCTGTGGGAGATCTGTTTTATGCCAAAAATGTCATTTCACATTCAGCCCTACATACTGCCGTACGCTAGCTCGGCCCTTATAAATGTTTCACAGCGCCTGCATTTTTCATCGCGGTTCTCTCCTGTGAACTTGGATTTCTTGTGGCTCACCTCCACACTCTGTCTGAAGGGGAGAAAGTGATATTTTTAAATGGCCCTTTCCCCCTTTGTCACAGAAGATGAAATTCCCCAATTATTTCCCCCCTGCATAGATATTTATATTAATATTTCAAATAATAGATTCTTTATAGTGTTAGTCGTGAGCCCATGTATTAAATTTAAAACGAATGTATCCTAAAAATGAATATTTAATCTGTGTTTAATACCAGAAGCCAGATTTGTGTTGACTTAATTTGGTCATAAAGGAAATGTATAAAATGGCTCAGACTCATTTATTCCAGAAATATTTTAACAAGCGTATTGATTGCCTCCTATTATCACTTTTAATCCTTGCAATAGTGTGGCAATTTAGGATTCATCATCATTGTATTCATTATCAATCTCATCATCATCAGTGTTATCAGCATCATCATCCCTGTCACCGCAATATAGTGAAGAAAACTGAGTGTTCGGACTGTAAAGGGCCCATTTAGATGGCTCTTTGCTACAGTGTGGAGTCTACGACATGGGTAGAAGATATGTTTAAAATCCTTGAGTCAAGAGGTTGGGGGAAAGCTAGAAAAACTGAAGAAACAGACTGAACCGACAGTAGAGGAAATTCAAAATGGAGATCAGAAAGACTGTAAGCCACAGTTACCAAGTTTTACTTCTTACTTTTACCACCTGGGTATTAAAATAGTCTGAACTTTGGCTCCCATTCTCAGACATCATGACATCATGAGTAAGGAGTGTGGCTTGTCCATAGGAATTTCTGTGTAAATGTTTCAGGTTATTCTGCTGATCGGCAAAGCTGATAACCCCTAAGCTTGGGTGTGCAGTATACAGAGGTGCTCCTCTTTGTCCCTCCTGAGCGCTCCATTTTCCAGGTATTCTGCTGGCTTCTAAACATTGTACTGAATGGGACATAGCAGAAATAGAGAAATCCATATGGCAAATCCCTATAAGAGAGGCTCTGCCTTTAGTGGGACGATGACAAGAATTTGTCACAAGTTCTCAGAATCTCTACTCTCCCTAAATGACTGCTATGAGATCTATTAAGAAGCCTTGTTGTGTAGAGTATTACTTAGCAGTTAAAAACAATGACATCTTGAAATTTTCAGGCAAATGGATGGGAACTAGAAAAAACCATCCTGAGTGCAGTAACCCAGGCCCAGAAAGACAAATACAGTATATGGTCACCCATAAGTGCATAGCAGATGTAAAGCAAAGAATAACCAAGCTACAAGCCACAGCCCCAGAGAAGCTAGGTAAAAAGGGGGACCTAAGAGGGACACACATAGACGACCCTAGGAAAGAAAATAGTTAAGATCTCCTGGGCAAACTGGGAGGGGGTATTAGGGAGGGGATGGTGGATGGGAACCTGAAGGATCAAGAAGACTAAGTTGGGGGAGGTACGGGGGGAGAGCAATGAAAGAGATATCTTGACAGAGGGAGCCATTAAAGGGTTAGGGAGAAACCTGGTGTTAGAGAAATTATCAAGAATCCACAAGGATGACCCCAGCAAAGACTCCTAGCAATAGTGGAGAGAGTGTCTAAAAGGGCCTTCCCTTTAATCAGATTGGTGACTACCCTAATTGTCATTATAGAACCTACATCCAGTAATTGATGGAAGCAGATGCAGTGATCCACAGCCAAGTACTGGGCTGAGCTCCTGGAGTTGAATTGAAGAGAGGGAGGGGGGATTATATGAACAAGAGGGGTCAAGAGTATGATGTGGAAAATCACAGAGACAGTTGATCCAATCTCGTGGGAGCTCATGAACTATGGACTGACAGCTGAGGATCCTGCATGAGACTAAATTAGGCCCTCGGAATGTGAGTGACAGTTATGTGGCTTGGTCTGTTGGAGGAACTCTGACAGTTGCACCAGGATCTATCCCAGGAGCATAACTGACTTTTTGGAGCCCATTACCTATGG
>JAQHUG010000012.1:7971383-8019539 GCA_028555095.1 Dicrostonyx torquatus | reverse complement strand
GCTTAAAAAGATTTTTTTACATAAAAAAGAAGGCTTGTTGTAAGAATTGAATCAGTTATAATTGCAATTATCCAGTCATATCAGAATCCTTAGACAGCTGATTAAAAAACGTAAGAAGCCCATGTATGGGCAGTAGATAGAGTTTTCAAAAAATGACCCAAAATTGAAACAAACCAAAAAAAAAAATCTTTTTTTTTTTTTAAAAAAAAGTTGCACTATTGTCTTTCCATGTGAGGTAGAGTCCATGTTCCTTCTTACAACTGGATGCCCATATAGCATAGCAGATTATATGGCAAATATAATCTGCCTTCAATCTCTTAGAACACAAGTCCTCACAAGCCAAGCTTGTGGACTTCTATGGACTTAGGGGACTCTGAAGCCACCGTGCCAGGGAGATCAGAGGAGTAGCTACAAGGAAACGGAAGAGGTGCACCTCCTACACGAGCTGCAGTTGTTAGAATCATCTCGGCTTCCCCGTCACATGTGTGAGTACCAGAGTCACAGGTGAGGCTAGCTCTGAATTTCAAGATTCCCAGCTGGCATCATGGGCAGCAGAGAGGAGCTGCCCCGAGCAGCACTGTCCACAGGGGTATCCATGAGCAAAAAATGTCACTTCTAAATCGACACATTCACTTTCTAATGCTTTGATGTGCTGCCTTAAATAACCAGGACACCATTGATGAAAAACAACAATACAGATAGGTAAATAGCTTATTTCAGACTATTGAAATCACTGTGTAGTGATTTTTGGACATAGCAAACTTCTGATGAAGAGTCAAGGCCTATACTTGAAGACCTAATGGCCAGAGTCTAGGCACAAGCCATACCCGTGAGGGGTATATTTTGTGATTCACAGTGTATAATTCTGTTAGAGTGCCTGAAAATACCTATGAAAGACTTTGCCGCTTACCCACATCCGTTTGAGGGCCCTACTTTATTTAGCATTTTATTAGGCCCCGGCTTACTTTGTCTTTTTTCCAAATCTTTCAACACAGAGTTCATTGAATGAAAGGTTTTTTCCTTGTAAATGGAGTAAATCTATGTATGTGTCACTTACATAAATCTCAGAATAATAATTCCAAGCACAGTGTAAATAAATCAGTGTATGGTAAGCTGCCATAAGTGGATGTGTAGAGCTTCTTTTAAGTCTGATAGTTTTTTTGGGAATTTAGTACAATGTGTCTTGATTATATTTACCTCCTCTATCAACTATCCCCAGGTCCCTCTCTCCCTCTCTCTCTGTCTCACACACACATACACACACACACACACACTCACACTCACACTCACACATACACACTCACACTCACACCCCATTACCTTTTATTTTTTTAAAAATTTAGCAAGGCCAATTTGTGATGCACAAACACTCTCGAGTGTGTAGCCTTCCATTTGAGAGGGATTGATTTACCAGGTGGATGTTATGCTCAGAAAAAACTGATACTCTCTCTCCTAGCAGCTAACAATTGCCAAGAGCTCCACAGCTCTGGGGGAGATTTCATGTCCATCTCCCCTTTCCATGCTGGGATTTTCTCTGGCTTGTGTTTGCACACTGTCCCTGCCATTGTGAGTTTATATATGTGGCTGCCCTGTTGTGTCCAGAGGACACTTTCCTGGTAGTCATTCCCAGCCTCTAGCTCTTGCATTTTTGCCCAATCTTCTACAATGATCCTGGAGCCTTGTGGTAAGCTCAATGGTGACTTTTCTCCTCTTGTTTCACACATAGCACCTTCTATTAGCAGGAAAGCTAGCCAGTGAGGATGAAGTGTCCAGGTCAACATCAGCTTAGCCATGATTTACAGATATCGATGACTCAAGCATGTTGTGTCTCCAGCAATCGGGTCTTACTGTCAAGTTCTGGAAGGTAACCGAGAGCATTGACAGCAGACTATAATGTTTGGAGGCCTCTGGCACCTCACTGGCCAACAAATACAAAAGGAGTAACTTATTCCCGGCATTGGGCTTTGTTTTGTTAGTCTCTAGTGTCTGGTAGGGGCATCGTTACCTCATTATACTGTAACTCTTATTATGTGTGCACACAGAAGGTTCTACAGTAGTAGTCAGTTTTTGTATGACATTTTCAAAAAGTCTCTAGCATTAGTTATCTCCAATTCTATTCCCTCCAATAACCTGCCCTCCCCCCAACCCCAATTTGAACCTTCTTATCCATTATTCTTTTTTAACCTTTTATTCCAGTGTGCTCTATATCGCTTCCATTGTAAGGCACTTCCCATGGCCCCTAAGCAATTTCCTGACTTCTCTGGGTATCCCAAATGAAGCACGCATAGTTGAAGATTCAAAGCTAACATCCACAAATGAGAGAAAACCTTCAACATTTTCAGAGCTTCTTAGAGAGAAGTCACCTAGTCATTAGTGCTTCTGATGTTATAGGCACCAGTCGATAGAGTTATCAAAACAATGGGAACCCTATTAATTTATCAAATTAGATAAGCGAAGATTGGTTATAAGAGCATCTTTCTTCATAACATTTATAAAATCACTTGTATATAGCAGGTACTCATTAACTGTTAATGTGTTTAGCTACTGAATTCTAATATGCAAAAAAGATAAGCTTACAAATAGTCCCTGCAACCAGATTCCTGCTGAAGAGTTTTATTAACAAAGGGTTCTTTGATGGCCATCTAAATTTCATACCCTTGCAGCAAATGCATTACATTCCTATTTATGGAAAAGCATTTCCCATGGGTTAGGGGTCAGATCGTGTGCATAATATTTTCAAATCACTTGTTAAAAATAAAATACATCATGACAAGCCTTTCTAATACTGTAACTACTGAATGCACTTCCAGTTAGGAGGGAAATTTACTCCTGCAGCCCTGAGACCCTGAGATTTCGCTAGCCCCCAGCCAAATCTTTGTGCAGCTGTAAATAGGATAGAATCCAACATTCTGGGGAAAGCACTGCGTTTTAAGATGCGGTGTGTAATTTACTGTAAAGTTTATCATAATAAAATCTAGCACTTCCTCACCACTTTCATCAAAGCCTAAGTCTCTCCCTCCCTCCAGTCCAGCTCGGCTCAGCCATCCTCTATTTTGCCTGCAGAGTGACCTCTTGACCCTGGAAACTGAAGAGTCAGAATGGCACTAAAGAGCTCCTAACCTCTGGACCATGGTTCATGAGGAACTTCAAGAAATGGACCTTTGCTTTCTTCCCCACCTTTCTGGGATTCACTCCATGGTAGTGTGAATGAGAAGCGCTCCACCTAGACATGGGCATTTGAACACTTGGTCCCTTGGCGATGGCACTGTTGGGGGAAGTTTAAGATGCGTGGCTTTGCTGGAGGAAGCCTGTCACCGAGTGGAATTCTTTTAGAGCTCATAGGCTCGCCTCTCTTCCCATTCACTCCCTCTGTGCTTGTGGTGAACAATGTGGTCTCTCATCTCCCCTTTCCCGCTTCCCTGCCGTCATTTGCTGCTATGCATCCTTGTCACAGTGGACTCTTGACACACTGGAATTATAAGCCAAATAAACTCCTTCAGTGATTTGCTTCTGGTCACAGTGTTTTATCACAGCAATGGAAAATTAACAGTATGTACCCTAACTTCTGGTAAGGCTCAGGACCAAGCACACGAGGCAGCATGACCAGTCACTGCCCATGTTGATGCCCAGCATGGAGCTGTGTGAACGAGCACTACTCTCTCGGTTCTGGAACCAGTACTTCCCAAACTGTGGGAGGCACAACAGTCAGGGCTCATGGCAACAATTAAGTTGACTTCCAGCATTTTTAAAAATCAGGATGGACAGAGACAGACCAACTGAGCTCATAAGAAATCAAGAACTCTAGACCAGCAGCTGTGGAGCCTCCATGGGACCGAACTAGGCCCTCTGCATGAGGGAGAGAGTTGCATAGCTTGGTCTATCTGGTCCCTGGCAGTGTGTATGAGTTGGTCTTTTTTTTAAATGTATTTAATTTTATTTTATTTGCATTGGTGTTTTCACTATATGTATGTTTGTCTGAGGATGTCAGATCTTGGAGTTACAGACAGTTGTGAGAGCTGCCATGTGGGTGCTAGACTTGAACCCAGGTCCTCTGGAAGAGCAGTCAGTGCTCTTAACCACTGAGCCATCTCTCCAGGCCCCATGAGTTGGTCTTTTGGAGTCCATTCCCTATGGCGGGATGCCAAGCTCAGCCTTGATGCAACGGGAGGGGCTTGGTCCTGCCTCAACTTAGTGTGCCAGGCTTTGTTGACTCCCAATGGGAAGCCTTACCCCAAGGGAGAAATAGATGGGGGGTGAGTTGCAGAGGAGGCAAAGGGAGGTTGGGAGTGATGAGGGAGGGAGAACTATGGTTGGAATGTAAAATGAAAATAAAAAATAATAATCAGGATGGAAGGGAAATACCACAGCATGGAACGGAATAGAATAAGGGACTGGGGTATATCACATAAAGCATTAGCTATTAAGTTTTGGGTTCAGGAGTGTGTGTGTGTGTGTGTGTGTGTGTGTGTGTGTGTGTGTGTGTGTAACTATAATGACAGGGCATGTTTTACAGTGGTCATAAAATCAGAGTACCAAAACCTTCACATCAGCACCCGTTTTGCACAGTGCTCATTTTGCTGGTGAGATCTTCTGCACACAGCATCTTCCTTTGTCTTTCTGACAACTTCCACCTCTGTGTAAGACACGAAGCCTCTGTCTAGCTTTGCTTCAGAGTATATAGGTCTCTTTTCTTTCCACAACAAACTTCTGGGAATTATTATTATCCCAGTTTTATTGGCAGATATATGAAGTAAATTGCTTAAGGTCCCAATTTTGACAAATAGGCAACCCGGAATTTGAACCCATTGCCTCTGAGGGCAAAGCCGAGACTTTTAGCTGTTAAACAGCCCAGTTTGTCCCTCCCACGTTAGGCTGTACCCAGCACTTTTCCCTGTCAGTTACTCTGGGACAGTCTTCAAGATAGTACTTGTCACATTGTTTAAATGTCTACCTCCTAGCAGACAACCATAAAGACAAGAACCACATTCTCCTCCTCTCTTACTGTCTTGTAGGGATGTGCATGTATGTGCCCTGCACCAAAAGCCTCAATCGCCAGTAATCATTATCATGTGCTCTTCACAGACAGTACAATGTAAGGCATTGCCATGGTTCTCAGCTGAACTGACAGATTTAACCCGGAAGCTTGGCCCAGGTTCTTTTTCCCTCTTTTTGCTATGTTAAACACATGACTATTGTATAAGAAAATGAATGATCACTTTGGATAGAGGTCCTAGAAAGTCAAAGAAATCACAGAAGCATTAGCAGTTGTATAGATAGATAAAGCATGATCAGCAATGTTATGCAAATATTAAATATGTGTTTTCATTCATAATCACAGTGATCATAGACATGACTGAGAACCAAATTTATCTCTCTTTTCAGTCCTGGTTCATTTGGTCTATTTATTTATTTTTTTCCTACAGCAGACAGTGTGGACCTAAATCCCGTGGTGTGTGCTGGAATAGGGCACTGTTCTCCCCACCAGGAGTTCCCTGGCTATATTGGAGTGTAATAAGTAAACAGTAAATGTTATCTAGCAGCAAAGGGTCTGATTCAAAAGTTGGGCTTGGGTCTCTAGGCTGGTCTCCCCTCAACACAGATCTGTCATACCCTGAGCAAGGTACGACACCGGCAAAAAGCCATCTGGACCTTGAACAAGGCTTGACACTAGCGATATGCTGTGTCTTGTCCTTTGGACATAAATGAATTTCTAAGTCATTGTTTTATCATCTCTTACAGCTGCTATTAGAGAACATGCACAAACATTCCTAAGCAAATATAATTTCTGTCTTTAAATACCTACCTTTTCACTCCTTGAAAAGCATGTCTCTCACCTTCTCATTAAAGAAGCTTCTCTGCAACAGATGGAGATGATTATAGAAACCTACATGGCCAAAATGCAGAGAAAAAAAAACCGGTGGGATGCCCAAACCAAACTCATACATCTTCAACAGTGCAACATCTGTGCCTAGGGCTCAGGAAAAACCACATAGGAGAGGGTATAAAACACCATAAGAGCTAGGGCATCTGGTGCTAGATAGTGTCCCTTCGGCTTTACAGGAAAGATGGATCCAAGAAATCTCAGTAATATAGCTACCGAAAGAAGGAAAGAAGACTACAATAATGACAATATCATTTGACATGCCAACGTAAGTGGGGGAAATCACACATGGTCCCACCCCTAGAGAAGAGCTATATGTTATCAGTGACTGCAAAGGGAGGAAGAATTCATTTCTTTCAGGGACAGGCTCCCACATAGACTGCCTAGTGGTCAGACCTGGACACAGGTATATACCACTAATGCTAAATGGTCTCAGTAAGTTGTACATACATGTGTGCATATATGCACATGTAACAATACTAATGAAAGAGTTTGTGGATTAAAGGAATACATAGGACTTTGAGGGGATAGAGGAATGGGAGTGACAAAGATATAGTACTCATGTATAAAATTCTTTTTAAAAAATTTTAAAACATGCACAAAGATCGTTGCCCATAGCCAAGCACAAAGCTCCCTGTTAATAGGAAGGGCGGGCTGATAACCAACACTAATGATTTTAGATGTATGACCTTTGGCAGGTACTTGATATGCCTCTCTTTGCTTTGATTTCCTTGACCAGAGAAAAGATCTAAGTCAGAATGGTAATTACTATTCCTTGGTCAACTTCCATGTGTCCATTGACCCAGGCATTGTGCTAAGCCTTTTTCCACATATGAGCTCACAACAGGATGGTGGAGATGTGGCCACTTGTGATCTTAGGATGGTCCTGGGTCCTAGGCTTGTGCATAGTTCCTCTTTCTTCATCCACCTTTATTAAACCGCAATGCAACGATTTTTCTACTTCAAATCCTCTAGAGCCCAGCACTTCCTAGCTCCTTACTTTACATATTTTCATAGAACCTTATAGTATAAATTTATATCATAATGGTTCTTTCCTTACAACCCCACACAATCCAATCTACCTCAAACGTTAAAGTTTTTGAAAGAAATACCTTAAATGTATCCTTCTTAGGAGGAATATCCTTCTTTTACCAACATGGAATTTCTTTATAAACAAAATATCAGCATGCTTATCTCTCATAATAGGATGATTCTGTTCTGATTCAATATTATACTATAGGCCCGTGATGCTGAAGCTATACTCTTTTACACTGCAGCCTGAACTTGGAAGGCTTTCTGGAGAAAATTATGGAAGCTGTAAATTTATATCTCATAATGGAACAAAAAATTGTACCCATATTCATCAAATTAACTCACTATGATTTCCTCTTTTTGAATTAAACAAAATTGGTCTATTTAGCTGTCATAAATGGGGTGGTCAGTAGGATATAGAACATGGACTAATTTTCATGCCTGAGAAAATGGAAAAACCCAAAAGCAGCCCTCATTTTCCCAGCAAAATACTGGATGAGCCTTGACACCTGCATCAAGTGTCAGGCACGTAGATGCTTTCATTATGCACCGGCAATGGCCTTACTGGTTGCTTCACAGAGAGTTATATCTTAAAAACCACGACTTCGGGGCCAGTGGGATGGCTCAGCAGGTAAACACACTTGCTGCCCAACCTGATGCCCTGGTCCCAGAACCCACATGATGGAAAGAGAGAATGGACTTTTGCAAGTTGTCCTCTTACCTTCCACATTCATGCCTTGGCACCTGTATGCCCAAAGTAAATGAATAAATCTAACAAAAAAAGTTGACACACAGGTCCCCCAGCTATTTCAGTATCTAGATTATATACTCAAGATTATGTCCCTGTATTTTAAAGAGGAACAAAGGCCATCAGCCATTTTAAATATCCAGTATTACTGTTAATGTGATTATGTATAACACTTCAAATTTTTATTTGAGTGTTTATTTTCTAAACATATCCTGTAATCTAGCAAAGTGTATTGTCCCCCTGTGCTGACTCTAAATCCTATGACATGTTTCTGGTGCTCTTGAACAGATGCTCTGCTCTCTCTCTCTCTCCCCTTTTTGCTGTGGGCACCATGTCATTAGGGACGTAATAGACACTGTTGTGGTTATTCTATTTAAAGGAAAATATGCAGAAATCAGCATGGCAGAAGCTTGATAGGATGGTGGCAGCAGAGAAAAGGATGAATCAGACAGCCCCAAAGGTTTTCAAGGTACTCAGATTCAATATATAGCCGACAAAGTGAGGTTTGGGGCCATCTGTCTTTGTTGTCTTGAGCAGCTGCAAGTGACCAGCATTGTGGTGGAGCCCCCAGATGTGTGGCTACTGTGGCTTTGGGATACCAGGCAATGTACAGTCATCACTCAGTTGTCACAACACTACTTTAAGTAAGTCCTTGAGAATCCAAGTCTAAGAAGTGGATTCTTAAGTAATTGATGCATGGGGGTGTGTGGGAGGGAGGAGAAGACAGGACTGAGAAAAGGTGTGGTGTGTAAAGTTTCTCCTCTAAGTTTGCTTCCGATTGAGGCAGTGGCTTAAGGGTAGCCTCAGGAGAAAGACTTGGAGATACAGGAAGGAAGTTCTACTGTAGAGGAGCAAGAAGGGTTCAGGGAAGGGAGAAAGTAGATGCCCAGCTCCAATAACAGTGTGGACTCCTCAGTGTGTGAGGCAGTGATTATTGTCCTTATCTTCCAAATGAAGGCAGAAGTCCTCAGAGTTTACCTTGCCCAAAGTCGCTCTTTGTACACTGGGGTTGGAACCCAGGTCTACAGCTCCATGATCAAGACTGCTAATCCTACGAGCAAAATCTTGTAAGCTAAAGGCCTGCTCAGGGTCCAGAAATGGCACTGAGGAGATGGTGCTGGGCTTCCCAGAGAGGTCAAGGAGTGCGGTGCTTTGTGGAGAGAAGCATGCCCTCCCACCATGCTGCATAAAATGGAGATGACTTTGCCCTTAAAATCCATGGTCATAAAGGAGGAAGATTTTAGTATACTTTTTTGTTGCAGAAGGCAACAAAATTCTGCTGTGTACTGTAAATATAAAGATATGAACCTGCTAAGCAAATATAAAAACAGAGCCCCCTTTCTCGGGGAAAAATATGTCCCTAATTAAGGGAAATGGGCAACAGTATTGCTTCTCTCCCCTGGAATGACCCTCTGTGAGTCTTAGAAGTGAAAGTGGCACACGTCGTTTCTCCTGGAGCCAATTGGTTCTAAACCCTCATGTTCCAGGAAATTCCTGGAGACAAAAACATGGATGCAGCAAAGAGAGCCAGTCTAGAAGTCCACTCCCAGTGTTTCTAACTGCCTCTTTGACTCACCCCACAGGGAACAAGAAGAGTGTGTCTCTGAAGTCTTTGCTTTCCTTGTTTGCAAAATGAAAGTGCTATGTTCCTGGGTCTCCTGCATCCTCTGGATTTGACTGTCATATTTTCCCACTTGATAGACAATTGGTTCTAACATGTGGGTTATGACCTTGGGGGGTACAAATGACCTGTAAGAGTTAGCATATCATATGTCCTGCATATCAGAAATTTCTATTACAATTTAAAACACTAGCAAAAAGTCACACTTATAAAGTAAGCAGCAATGGAAATAATTTTGTGCTTTGGGGGTGTAACATGAAGGTCCTGCTGGTTGGAGTTTCTGTCCCGCCTGGTACCCCACAGCCGGCAAGCCCCAAAGAAAATCACACAGAGGGTCTACATTAGGTTATAAACTGATTGGCCCATTAGCTCAGTCTTCTTACTAGCTCTTGTAACTTATATTAACCCATTGTTCTTATCTATGTTAGCCACATGGCCGGTACCTTTTCTCATCAGGGCAGCTCACATCCTGGTGGACTGGCAGGAGTGCGGGAAGAGCTTCCTTCCCTGAATACTCCTGTTCTCCTTGCGCCACCTCTACTTCCTGTCTGGTTTTCCCACCTATACTTCCTGCCTGGCCAATCAGTGTTTATTTAAAACATGATTGACAGAATACAGAATTGTCCCGCACCAGGGGGTCACCACAACGCAAAGAACTGTATTAAAGGGTTGCAGAATCAGGACAGTTGAGAACCACTGCTCTAAACGACTCAGGTTTTCTGTCTCCCACGTGGGCTCTTTTTAACTTTGTTACACTTGCCAGGTTAACTTTGAAAATGCCTACATCGCCATTTAACTCTATAGCCATTTTCACTGTGTCCAAAGCAGTCTATAATACGGATGTGTGAGGACATCAAAGGTGGCCCATCATCATGGGACTCTCGACTCTCAGTTCATACCTCACCTAACAGTGCACTGTGCTGGACTCCTAGACGCGCACATTAAGGAAATTTTCGCTTCGCTGTTGGTTGAGAACTGGTATCTTTAAGGATACAGAAAACATTCCATTCCCAGGGTGTTTCTCATTTGGAGAGTGCTGGTTTGCTCTATGAGTGATTTGAGTAATGCTGATCTCTGATGTGTCTGAGGCTGGGTGATGGATCACATCGCCCTGTAATATCTTGGCTTTACATTTGGTTCATCGTATTCTCTTCAAACATCTCTAAACAAAATAGTCTGAGAAAGTTGGGATTGGGTGCCAACTATCTGCTCCTTTGATTCGACTCCAGTGTGGTGATTGGGCGAGTGTTTGCCTTCTTGCAGATCAATTATTTTGAGGACTTGCGGTCTTGAATTGTGAGGACGGTTTTTAAGTAGGCCATAAAAATTCCTGCGAATGATTTGTTTAATTATTGTCTTGCTCCTCATTTGCATTTTTATCTAAAACTCTGAGAGCTGAAATCTGTATTCAATTCCATTTCCTGTGAGCTACAATTCGCCTTATTGGGAGAAATATCTGGACTGTGCTTTGTGTACGGAATTAATATCAGTGGGCAGCCAATGTCTGTGATGTTGTTCTGATGACTACAGACATTGCTCTTTTGGCTGCTTTCCCTCGGGTTTAAGACAACACTTGATGGTTATTCAATTGCCTCAATTCTTTATGTCACTTGAGCAATTATTAAGGTTTTAATATCTTTAGACTTTCTCACTCTGAATTAGCCTTCTGGGAATGAAGAATTCTGGCTCATTGCCCAGAAGTTGTTTTGTTTGTTTGTTTTTGTTTCCCTGTTTCTTCTTCTTCCTCTTCTTTTTTCCCCTAACTTTCTTGAGAGACTGTCCTTTCCATGATGCATAGTTAACAGCATAATAGCACAGTGAACCCATCATAAAGCAATCAGTGACACCCTTAACACCGTCACTTTACCACGGAGACAACCATAACATGCCGCAGTAGAAAGAACATTTGAAAATGGTGGGAATGTGCTTTACAAATATTTCTGTGAAGCTCAACACAAGTAAGAGCTTTGGAAATTCTAGAGTCTTGACTGAGAGAAAAACTGTGAAGAAGTAAAATCCTGGGGGTGAAAAACTGCAGTTGCAAAAGACACAAAGCAAAACATTCTCGAGATGCCGGTGCCCACACTGCCAAGACAGCTCGTGTTGATGGGAGCATTGTGAGAGCTTGCTGTCAGAGCGGAAGGAGCAGAACAGATCACTTCTCCAGCTCTCCACAGAGACTGAGTTCTGTGCCTGTTCAAGGACTTCCGTGAGTTCGTGATGCATGGGGGAGAGAAGTAGCAAATCCTGAGTCCAAGTCTCACGTTCTTTCGCCCTCACACTGCTATAAATGTGACAAATTGTCTTATTAGTTTAGCCTGGTTCAGCATTTCCTCAAGTGTGGGATGTTAATAGGTGTTACATGAAATAATAGTTTCATGGTCAAATGAGTATAGAAAACGATGTTAAATAAAATTAAACACATTTCTTTATTTCAGGCTTCTCTGAACCTTTAATATGTTAATATATATTTTGACTCTCCTAGAGGGAAATCAGATATACAGCGGCTTCCAAACTTGAGCAAAGAAAATTCTTTGGCACAGAATCACTCACAAAAGACCTTTGGAGAAGTTCTGACCTCCTGATAAAAGGCGACCTCTTTGTACCAGTCACGGAGCTGAAGGAGCAATAAATTAAGTTAGACTTTTCAGATGATGTGAACAGCATTCTGCATCTGTACATACAAATGGGACGACAGAGTGGGCAAGGAGGGCGGGTCACTGACAGACATGCGACAGAAGGTGCATAACCACTTGCCTGCGAGAGCAAGAAGGGGGAGCCAGTACAGCTAAGAGGGACTCTCAAGAGTGACGCTTATAGGATAAGGAGATTTTAAAAGACACCAGGCATCTTGCTCCTTTGTTGTTGGACCAATCTGATTCCAGGTCAGCCAACTCAGCTGTAGCCTCATTTCTGGGTTCAGCGTCTCAGCCCCAGAGGGGTGATGTGTGCTCTGCCCAAAGTGATTTGAGTGTGTTAACTGCCTCCTTATATTCCACCTGAATCCAACAAGAGCAGGCGCAAGCTCACTTAGCCAGTGAGGGACGGATTCAGCTCAGGTTTCTCTGTCTGTCTTCCATTTTCACCATATTGCCGAGCTGGAAAATATTTGAATTTTAAGAAAAGCTTGAAGCACAGAAGAAATTTTTCATCTTCACTTTTCAGCGAATTCATCGTATCATTAGCATGAAGAATCCTCTAAAGCAATGAGTAAGTTTAATTTGGGGGAAATTTTCCCCCTGCAGGGACAGAAGGCCTTCTATTCATCTCTGTAACCCAAGGAGCTGGCTTAGCACACTGCTCACTGTAGAATGCAAGGACAGATGAATGAATGAATGAATGAATGACTGAGTGAGTGAGTAAGTGAGAGGAATCTAAGTCTGCATTACACGGTTTGCTTGGTGCTCTCAAATACAGAGCTGGTTCTTTGGTCTGTTTTTGAATGTTCTAGTTATCTGAAATGGGACTGTTTCCATCTTGAGCATCTGCTCTGATTTCCTTCTTGGATGGCTATGACACCTCTCCTGCCCCCACCCAATGTACACATTAAACACACATGTGTGTGCAATACCGAGTGTGGGTCTATGCCTCTGTCTCCACCATATGAATCCCTTTCTGCCTGGAGCCACCAATTGATGATACTAATCTTTTTCGGGTACCAAAGATAGCCAAATCCTACAGCAAACCTCTTCCCTCGGACGACCACAGTAGCCCCATGTCGCTCATTACCTTAAAAGGCATCTTTCTGATTTGGTTGGAAATTACATTTTCTACCCCACAATTCCAATGTCCTATAACTCCACTGAACTTTACTCAAGCAACTGTTCCACAATGAACTCTTATCTCCTCCTGGGAGGGAATTCTCCTTCAAGGTTATGTATTATTCTCATCCCTCCTTGTACATCTTACTTTCTCCCACACAGCACTGTCTCCTCTTCTCGCACTCACTTGTCCAACTCAGTCATTCGGTCTCTGATTCACTGAGCTCCTAGTGTGTGCCAAGTACCAGCATAGAGAAGCAGATACCAATACAAATGGATCTTGGTCTCTGAGCAATCACAGCTTTTCATGGGAACTCCACACATTAAGCAAGATAGCATAACACAGTGTATAGAGGTTTGTGAAGAAGTCATGAGTTCACGGAGAAAGTCTTGGCCTAGCATTTCCAAGAGTTCAGAAACAGCATCTCCTCCAAGCATCCTCTACATAGCTGAAGCCCAATCAATAAGTGTTTATTAAATGAGTGAATATGGTAAAATTTGAACTAGGATTTTTTAAATGTGTACCTATCAGATTCTCTCAAGTTCTCTGTGTTTATAGTGGAAAAAATACTCTTAGAATTCTCAAAGTGTGCTGTCAGATACGTATCCAAGAAGGAGAAGAGTGTCAATGGTGAGAAACAGCACATGCACACCATTTCTGGCTTGGGAGCATCATGTGAGATAGAATGTTTCGAGCCTTAAATGGTCCCTTGCTGACACTAGCAAAGAAACCATACCAAACCAAAGAACAAAGAAAAAGGACCTCAGACCTACGCTTCATGGAGCTGAATTCCAGCACTTATTAAGAGGACTTTGAAAGCAACCTCTTCCCCAGAGCCTCCAGAAACGAGCCTAGTCCAGGCTAGCCAACACCTTGACTTTATCCTTGAGAGACCCTAAGCTGAAATCTCAGTGAGGTCTGCTCAGATGTCTACTATGCAGAACTGTAGAAAAATAGTTACATTGCTTTAAGCTGGCAAAATTGTAGGAATTCGTTATACATCAGCTGAAAACCCATGCACGCATGGTTGAGTTGAGTTCAGCTCTCATTCTTTGGCATTGTTGGCCTCTCTTTACAGATGACTGTGTGGGACTCAGGGGCTTAGATCCTTTCCTGAAGTCTCATATCTAATGGGCAAAACTTTAATTTGAATTTACAAAGCTAAAAAAGATAGACTCTAAGTAGACACCAAGAAAATGAATCCTGCTTCTTTGACATGGCCACAGGAATGGTAAGTTCCAATCTGACCTCTGTCAGAGAGTTGAATGGTCTGAAAATAGAAAGGAAAATGGAGATTTTTTGCTGTTGTCATGTAGCTAAAATTCATGGGGTGGAGATGGCTATACAGTCCAGTGCTCCTGACAGGACTCTGAATGTTGGCAAAGCAATAAGGATGTCAGGCCAGAGACAAATGACTTAAGTGCTTCTAGCTCACTACAGACAGAGAAAACACTTAGGTAAAACCGTGACAATCTCCATCAGTTCCAAAAACACAACTTGATTTCTTGTGATCTCAGCCAAGAAATCAAACACTGAGACTATTGACGGGGGAGCAGCAAGCCCTCTGGTTGTTGAATCAGGACATACTAGAAAGTTCTATGATGTGTTTTTGTGTACCACCCCTTGCTTCAATCTGATCTTTGCCCTCGGTTTTTCTCAGTTCTCTTGGAGACTCACTAAGGAAAGGCAAGTCCACCTAACCATCCGTCATTCCATCAGTCCTGCCTGCCTGCCTGCTATCTTCCTTCTGCTATGCAGTCTGTGGGGTATGGAAGCAACCAGGCCTCTTCAGAAGACCAGAGATTTGCTAAATTTGCTAGAACAAAAGCACTATCTCCTAAGGAAGAACAAAAATTAAAAATTTATCCCCCATTATGATATCAGCGTTTGAAAAGAGCTTTGAGGTGTTTTAACCTATGTGCACAGGCCTTTTTCAAAAGCATGTCATAGAAACGCTACAGGAACAGAATAATTTATCGAGCTCCTTCAAGTGAAGAGTGTTAGACACTGAGATGACTTAACTCCATGTCACTCCTTCATTCTCTCAAGGAATAAACATTGGGCATTTTCCATGTGCTCCCAAGGGAGGCAAAGTTACAAGGTACATTTAATGCCTAGTACAAGTGGCCAAAACATAATAAAAATAGCAAACATTTAATGTGCAGAGTTTTCTGAGGGGAGTCTATGTCCCTACCCTTAGACTCCCCCCCTCCTTCTTTTTTTTTTTTTTAAAGTATAACCCAATGTCTGAGGATTGTACTGGTAGATTTTTCTGCTGGGTTGAATTTTTTCTTATTTAGTCTGCTTGTAAAGCCCTCACTTTCCATTTCTACAGCTGCTCCTTGGGGGAATTTTGATGAACCGGACGACAGAAAAGCCTATCTGTATGTAAAGAAGCCAAGGTATTACACATTGCCTTCTGGATTCTTCCTCTGACAAGTGGTTGGCATCTGCTAACAGCACTTCTTTTCTTGCGCTTTGTAACGTTGCCAGGCTGAGAACGGAGCTTTGAAAAGGGGAGATGGAGCTGTTAACAAACGCCTTTGTTATCTCTGGAATTGATTATTGTACAGTGGTTCACAGGGAAAAAAAAAAGGTTGATGTGTATCTTGTCTCAATATTTACCAGCTCCTCCCAGGAAATACTGTGCTGAGAGAAACTCCCTGCCGCACAGCAAATATCAACTTCCCTATGCTAACTGGTGCAATTCACCAATCGACTGTCCCTTTTGCCATCTGTGGGAACCGTATGATAAGACCCCAGGAAAAAAAAATCTTATGAAGTGCTTGGAAGTCATTTGAATTTGCTGAATGTGTAGTGTTTAATATACTTCCCGGCTTTCCTTTCAATGGAGAAGTATGTATTGAAAGTGTCTATACGCCAAGGGCTTTGCTGGGCTCTTAGAATGCACGAAGAATGAACAAGGGAGAGGGACTGTCATAGAGATGATGACTCCTGGACCAGAGAAAGAGGAAGCCTCTTCCAGTATTTCCAGGACATGATGGTGAGCCAAGACTGGGGAGCCCAAGTACAAGCACCATAAAAATAATTTGTAAAATAACAGAGGGGAAGGCAGGAGTTGGGCGTTATTCAGGAAATGGGTTGGAGGAGTGATGGCTAGGGAGTCATCCTGTTCTGAGCACAAAGCACAGCATGTAAGAAGGGGTCAAAGGGCATAGCAAATATGAATGGGACTGTTACTTGACATCTTAAAAACCTCAGTTTTCTCCTGTACAATGGGAAAATGGTAAAACCTTTAAGATGGTACCTAGAAAAAGGGCTGACTCTTGTAAAATCCTGTGCTCACTATTTACAAAGATGTTCTTGTAGAAGAGTAGCTAGAATTTAGACACTCATTAAAGGTCTAGAAAAAAATCAAGGTCAGTGTGAGTCAGCTTCTTTGTGTTTTCTCTCAATCTGGTATATCAGGCTTCCTGTCCTGCTAGACTATGGCCTGAACTGTACCTAAGATGTCGTCTGGTGTGCACGCGTGGGAGATGTTTGCCATTTATAATCCCATTCATGTCTGAGTCACAACTACCAGGTCTTTGACGGTAAGTGCTGGGATTTATTTGTTTCGATGTCTAGTGGCCATGTGTAGCGTCTGGCCCAGAGCAGTTCCTCCACGATAGGGTCCTGAATGAGTGAGGAGAATATGAAGCAAGCTAAATCTTGAGCAGAACACCACACCTGCCCACTGAATCTTCTGGCAAAGATTCAAAGGAGCAAAGTTCTTTTTTTAACATTCTTTTTATTTATTCTTTGTGTATTTCACATCATGCAACTTGATTCCATTTGTTTCCTGACCCTGCATATTTACCCTCAGCCCTTACAGTGGCCCTTCTGCCCCAGATAATATTTAAGAGAAATAAAAGAAAATAACAAAAAAGGTGTGTGTGGGGGTATCATGGAAGCTGTAGTGTGACACAGTGAGTCACGGAGTAAACACTTTTGTCCAGATATCTTTACTTGCAAATGTTCACTGTAGAGAGTCATTGTGGGCCTCTGATTTCTGCTACACTCTTGACGCTGGGCCCTCAATGGAGCTCCTTGGTTATCCTGCTGTTGCCCTGTGTTGTGGAAATCCTGCAGCTCTGAGTCTGCAGGACTGGTCCATATGAGAAGTTCCTGTATTAACCTGTGCAGGACTGGTCCATATGAGAAGTTCCTGTATTAACCTGTGCAGGACCGGTCCATATGAGAAGTTCTTCAGTCAGTCACCAAGATCCTCACTATGGAAGGGACAACAAGAAATTGCTGCCCCAAGCCACCAAAGGCTTGAAGCAGCAGGTGGTAAAGGGCTTCCCCCTCCTAGGTATTTTCTGTTTCATCTTAGAGAATACACTTTGGGCATCGATCTCTTCATAAACCCTGTATACAAGCTGTGCTACAAGGTACCGAAAGCCTCAGATACTAAATATAAATTCATATTATATTGTTAGTTAAAGAATCGTATGTTTGCATAATTTAAAATAAGTGTGTTTAAAATATTCTAAATATACCCAAACAGAGCAATAACCCTTGAACCTTTGCCTTTTATTATAATCTTCATTATTATATATATAATCTTTGCTCTTTTTTAACTTCTTTGTTCTTTGTGTCTTTCACATCATGTTTCCTGATCCCACCCATGCCCCCATACCCCCAGAATAAAACAAAGTAAAATTTAAGAGAGAAACATAAAGAGAAGAGAAGGGGGAAAGTATCTTCAGAATTCTTTACTCTTTACCCTGTGCTGAAAAAGAGATAAACGTACCACACTTGGCTAAGTGGAACCCCTGTTACTTGAACCCTTCATTTTGAGAGAATGAATGTGAGGGCTGGAGAGATGGCTCATCCACTAGAGATAGACTATGCAACCTTTGCTCACTTTGGGTGTGATAAATATACCCATTTTACATACATGATGGTATTGTGTTCCAATCCCTTCCTCTGAGATCTAATGGCCTCTCCTGTGCCTCCACTTGTATCTCACTCTTTCAGGGTTTTCCTGGAGCTTCAACTCCTCCATGGAGCCTTCCTGCAGCAGCCTGGCTAGAGGGAGTGTCTGTTCCTTTCACTTTACCCTGTGGCCACTCTGTTTGCCTCCTGACTTGGTGCTTTTAACGTGTAGTTATCTTTCTTAGGTACAGACACACTCAGATCAATGATAAAAATCAACAACTTTTAGAACCGGAAGCTCCCTTCTTTCAAATCTTAGCTCTATAGCTCCTGAGATGTATGTCAGTGTGAATGTTCATTTTGCTGTGCTCCAGTTTCTCTATGTAGAGGAAGAGGAGGAACGGTAAAGGAGGAAGAGGGGAGGGAGGAAGGAGGAGGGGAGAAAGAAAAGGTAGTGAAAAAAAGAAGATGAGAAGGACAGGTCTCTTTCATGGGTGTTCTGGGGGCAGAAATGAGTTAATACACACAGGCCACCTGTTGACTTTCAGTGGTTGTGAACTACTTCCTTGGACCAATATTTCCATGTGTAGAACTGGGAGCACACATGAAGCTGACTCTGAGGATAGCAGGCACTGGAGTTTTACCTTATCAATATGCATAGGGACACTCTTAACCCACCAGACTCTTTGGACCTCCAAAGAAGAGAGTTTGAAATCCTTTTAACTTTCTTTGTACCTTTTTTGCTCATTGGTTTGTTTTGAGACAGGGTTTCCCTGTGTAGCCCTGACTGCCCTAGAACTTGCTCTGTAAACCAGGCTAACCTTGAACTCACCTTCTTATGCATCCTGAGTGCTGGGATTAAAGGCATGTTTCTGATGTGGGAGTGTTCTCCTGTATTTTGTATTACTCTTATTGGTTGAATAAAGAGATGCCTGGCTTATAGATAGGTCAGCCCTTAGGTGGGCAGAGTAGACAGAACGGAAGTTCTGGGAGGAGAAGAAAGGAAGTGAGCCAGTTGCCATGAGGCCCCCGCCTCAGAGGGAAGTACCATAGAACCGTCCAGTAAGTCACCCACCTCGTGGTGACATACAGACTTTTATAATGGGCTAGTTTAGATGTGAGAGCTAGCCAAGAAAAGGACAGTGATAATGGACCAGGCAGAGTTTAATTGAATACCGTTCTCATGTGTGTTATTTCGGGTGCAGGCGGCCAGCAGCTGAGCGGGCCAGCAGCTGGCAGCTGGCGGCTGGGGAACATAACATGTACCTCTCCTCTCCCCTATTTACAACATGTTTCATCAATGCCAGGCTTAAAAGCAAAGCCCCCAGACAGGTGGAGTGACATCTTAAGGTTCCTGAGCCAATAATTAGCAGCATGACTTGAGCTTAGGCAAGTACGTTCCCTTTACATCCTAAGACAATACCTGATGACTTCGATTTATCTTTCCTCTCCCACCTCTTCCTAGCCAAGAAATTACCTATGTATGTTTTGGTTTGTCTATGGCGTGTATGAATACGACTAAGAGCAGCACTTGTGTTTGGGAGGCTCCTGTTATGGAGGCAATGAGAATGCGACAAGTAGGAATGGGAAAGAGAGGTATCCCAGGTCACATGAGGGGAAATCATTATTTCAGGGTTGGCCAAAATCTGAAAGGATAAGCAGGATATAAGGCACAGACGGGAAATTCTTGGCAAAGAGCATGCCACAGTAAACACACAGGGCAGAAAGTAGCATTATATTTTTCAGGAACTGTAAACAGGTTCCTTTTTCAACTGAAACATGATGAACAATCCAGGACATGAGGTAAAGCAGGGGTTGGAGAAAAAGATGGGGTCACATACTTGGGGAAGGTTGAAGGGAAAGGGCACCTGTGCTGTTCCAGAACATCTGTGGATAGGTTTTAGTTTCCAGAACAATACATTTTCATCTGAAGTCAAGCAGGTATACGTTTGAGGAAAAAAACAAACAAACAAGGAAACAAACAGAACCTGTGTGTTTGAAAAAGCATTCAAACAGAATATCACCAAATGTGTGTTTGTGTCTTTGAAAGCGATGACAAGGGGACAGTTCTCCCCAACAACAGCCTGAGCTGAAGGGCTGAGAGTCTACACAATGAAGACACTGACCAATGACTCTGTGTGTGGTTATGGCACAGCTCTGCCTTGATAAATGGAGACTTGGCTGTGATGAGGGTCACCAAGCATTGCTAAGCCACCTTAGAAATCCTGGACTTTGTCTGTACCTGAGAACAAACGATTCAAGTCAAAAAAGGCAAATGGTCTACCAAAGGAGAGACAATGGATGAGCATCTCTCTAGCCAGATGGGGGAATCTGCAGAGGAAGATGTGTGGGTCTGGTGTAGGCAGACTCCTCCCCAGTGTGGCCCAGGGCTAGGGAACATATGCAGCTAGAGTAAGGGACCTGTGAGGCTGTGACAAGAAGTCCTGGCAGCTAAAGCCTATTGATTAGCGGCTGTGCTCCTCCCCTGCTGTTATATTAATATAATGAATTGTTCACAGGTGCATCAAATGAGGTTTAGATGATCACTGGGAGCTTTGCTACCCAAACAGGCCAAATTAGCAACAGCAGATGCAGCTGCCAAACAACAGTCCCATAGCGAAAGTACAATGCTTGAATTAATGAAGGTCGGGGCTCACATTTGGCCTTAATGGGCCCTCACAGCAGTGGGGTTTGCCCCCTGTTTAACTCTTAGTTGCCAAAAGGTACTTTCATGGAAAATTCGGCTGAAATGTTGAGTGTTTCATGGAATACCCCCCCCCACACACACACACACAATGAGAGGAAGAGTGGCTCCCTTGGGGTGGGCCTCCCCAGGTACTTGTGCAGGCTTTTCCCAGAACCCACTGCTCCCAACCAAAGGATGATGGGGATTGATAGCCACCCTGTGTGATCCATACCAGACTGTGTGTGATATTCCCTAGAGCAGTGCTTCTCAACCTAAGCGTCACAGCCCCTTTGGGTTGCATATCAGATATTTACAACATAATTCATAACAGGTAGCAAATTGCAGGTATGCAGTAGCAATGAAATAATTTTGTGTTTGGGGGTCACCATAACATGAGACATTGTATTAAAGGGTCACAGCATTCAAAATTTTGAGAAGCATTGCCCTAGGAGGAATTCCTTCTGTTTTTGATGATTCAGTTTTTAATCTGTTTTTGATGTTTACCTGAATGTATGTATGTGTATCGTATGTGTACTTGGTGCCCAAGGAACCCAGAAGCAGGTGTTAGACTCCATGGAATTGGAGTAAGAGCAGCCATGTGAGTGCTGGAACCAAACCAATATCCTCTGTAATAGCAGCAAACACTCAGCAAAGACACATGATCTGTAATAGGAGAATTATAGTATTTCCATGTAATAGGGTACCACATGTCTTTAGGTAGAAATAGGAATGTGTTTTTGCAAAACAAATTAAGTGAAAGTGCAGAGTGCACAACTGTTGGTAAACTAGAACACAAGTGTGAAAGCCATTTGCAGACTGGCTCAAAAGACAGCACAGCACACAGTAGTTCATTCTGGTTACAGGCTTGTGAGTTGCCTAAAGAATTTGCAATGTTATGTTAAGGCGCATCACCTTGAAAAACAAATAGCTCAAACATTCCTTCTACAGTTTTCACTAAAGCTGTATATTTTTTTCTTCTCTGGTTATAAAGGTAAAGTTCTTCATTGAAATTTTAGCAGTTAAAAAAGGCCACAGAAATGAACATGTTCAAATTTCATTTCTCAGAAGCCAGCTATGTTCAGATTTGATGTCTAGGTCTTTGTGTCTATTGAGAGTGAGAGTTGCTGTCTGTTTTCTTTAATCATCAGCCATTTCTTCATTGAAAGCTGAGCAACCATTGTTAGCTTTCACGGATTTATATGAAAAAATGTTGAAGAAACTGAATGTTAAGTGCGGACAAGAGAAAAGTCAATCCCTGATATGTGGTCTCCCAGGAATTTGAAATCATCATCGGATTAGAGGGATCTGGAATGTAGAACCAATGATTGTAGGTGGACAGTTGGGGCAAAGAAATTTAAATAAGGGTTTAGGGGCTTCAGAGGATCTGATTGGATTTTGCTCATCATGCATACAACATCAAACAATGGAACCTTTGATGTAATAAATGATCAAGACCTACAATACATGCCAGTCACTTGAAATATATGTTGTGAACAATTAATTTATGCAGAGAATGGGCCAACAGCTGTCATAGATGCTCGGTAAGAACTTCCTGTCTTCAGAAGATCCATATATTGAGTTGTTTTGAGGTTCTCTATCTTCCATGACCTCTGGACTCCTTTGAATACAAGAAGAGAGAATCTTTCTTCTTCATCATGTATTAGACAGGATTATGAGTGGTATCACATGGTAGAGTGGGGTCAGGTTTCCTTTTTCTTGTCCCAAGTTAGCTGACTGTGTCACCTTGGCATCTCTGTGATGGAGAAACCACAGTGCCTGCAGTGGTTCAGTAGCTGGCATTTCTTATCTGGACTGATAATCATATCCAGAGTCGGGTTTTGGTTTTAATTGTTTTGCCTCCACTTTTCTCTAAACCACACTCTCAGTGTGGCTTGAGAGATCATTCTAAACTGCTCTCACTATTGTGTTCAACCCTCCCAGGTTCTTCCACATAGCCTAAGGAAAAAGTCCTACCTCTCTGGACCAATTAACACTCTCTAACCCAAACTCTTTGAGTGTAGATTTTGATGTTGGTGATTCCCAGCTGTGTGATCCTGGACAGCTGTATGTGTTTTAGTTTCCTCACCTGTAAATATAGGATAATAAATACTGCAGTGATCTGGAATTCCCTTCTATATGCTGTGATTACCATTGATTAATAAAAAACTGCTTTGAGCCTATAGCAGAGTAGAGCAGAACAGAAGTAGGCGGGAAAAACTAAACTGAATGCTGGGAGAAAGAAGGGAGGAGTCAGAGAGAAGCCATGTAGCCCCACTGGAACTTTAGCTGGTAAGCCACAGCCATGTGGCAATACACAGATTAATAGAAATGGGTTAAATTAATATGTAAGAGTTAACTAATAAGAAGCTAGAACTAATAGGCCAAGCAGTGATTTAATTAATATAGTTTCTGCGTGATTATTTCAGGACTAAGTAGCTGGGAACTAACTAGCAGCTTCCTTACAACACTGCAGCTTCAGGTCTATGAAAATTAATTATACCTAGCAAGTAAACACCTGATATAATACACAAAAAAGCTGGCTGCACCATGAATTGATATATTTCTTTCTTATTGCTAGTTCTAGGAGGCTCTTACATACCAAATGGAACCACTTAATGTGTCAAGTCCTTTGTACACACCTAGCATGGTATTCAGCTTGAAGGATGTTTCCTTTCTGTTTAAAAAAGCTTTGGCTCTCTATCTCAGAATTTTGATCCTTTTACAGTTTAAATCTCATTTTGTCCCCTCTTTTTTCCTTAATTTCTTCTCCACAAACAATGACATCCTTTCTTTTTCTCTCATTCTTTTTCCATACCTTTATTAAAGCACTTGTAACAGGAATTGAACTTTAGTACAGTCTACATCTTTTACCAGATCTCCCCATAAAGTCAGATTATTTTGTTTATGTATTTTTGTAATCCCCAGGGTTGAGCCTAACTTTCAAAGTCCTGCTGAGTAAAGGAAAGAAAGAGCAGAAACGTCTCTTCTGGATCCCATAGCATGACAGTAACTTTCCTTACCTCTAGACAATGGTTTTTCATTTTCAGCAATGTGTTGTCTTGGTTTAGAGAATGTAGCCCTGTAAATGAAGGCTACTAGTTAGTTTCCCAGCCACCCAGACCCAAATAATCACACAAAAACTATATTAATTACAACAGTTTGGTCAATGACTCAGGCATATTTCTAGCTAGCTCTTACACCTTAAATTAACCCATTTCTATTAATCTGTGTATTGTCACAAGACTGTGACTTACTGAGTAAGTTTCTATTCTGGCACTTTTCTCCTTCAGCACCTACATGGCATTTTCTTGACTCTGCCTACTTTCTCTGTTTGGATTTCCCACCTGGTTTTACTCTGCTAAGCCATTGGCCAAAACAGCTTTATTCATTAACCAATAAAAGCAACATATACAGATGGACGTCCCATATCATAACTTGTCCCTCTCTCTAAGAGCTATAAGTATCTCATGATTCAACTTCTACAATAGCTGAGATTTGGTCCAATGTCCTGGTTGGTATTTTTGTTAATTTGACAAAATCTAGAGTCACCTGAGCAAAGAGAACCACAACTTCACAAATGAAGAAATATTTCTATAAGACTGGCTTGCAGGCAAGACTGTGGGGGCATTTTCTTAATTAATGATTGATGTGCAAAAGTCACTCCTACATGGTAGGTCCTGAGTTGTATCTGAAATCAGGATGAATAAATCATGGAGAACATGCCAGTGAGCAGCATTTCTTCATGGTCTTTGCTTCAATTCCTGCATGAAGGCTCTTGCCTGAATTGCTGCCATGACTTCCCACAATGATAAGAGTGTGACCCTGAGCCTTACAAGCTAAAACAACTCCTACCTTCCCTACATTGTCTTTGCTTGTGGCATCTTACCACAGGAATAGAAACCCTAAGAAATTCAGAAACTATGAGATGGAAGTACAGATGCCACAGTCACTATTGTCACTTGAGAGTCAGGTCAACAAAAGACTGGGCAGAGCTAACCCTATTGTGAGCACCTTCAAGCACACAGTAGGGTTGAGAGACGAGACAACAAAAGACTGGGCAGAGCTAACCCTAGTGTGTGCACCTCCAGGCACACAATAGGGTTGAGAGTTGGGACAACAGAAGACTGAGCAGAGCCAACCCTAGTGTGAACACCTTCAGGCAGTTAGTAGGACTGAGCATCAGGTGACTGGTTGGCAGGCTGAAAGAAAAATGAAGCAGGCTGGTTACTAGGGTGGGAGTCTGGGAGAAGCTGCCCCTAGAAGGATATAAGAGCTAGTAGAGTTAAAATGAGTATCTTCTGAAAGGCACTATTCCTAAAACTAATCAGTAAGATTGTGTTCTTCTTCTTTTAAGCATATAGATAAATAAAGAAGTCATGTCTACCATGAGCAGCTATAAAATCTTTTTATGAGATAAACTAAAAATACATACAATGCCACATAATGCACTTACATCTTAGGTTGTAATTAATGCAAATTATGCAGGATTCATATACAATGTGATTAGACTCCTCTAGCACATAATTTATGATTGAGTTAACAAAGAAGCTGATTAAATGAGAAAATTGATTTCTGTCATTATCCCTTTTTGGTTATGTTTTTATTAAGACCATATTCGAGTATTCAAAAAATTAGATTATAAAGTCGGGGTTATGGTTCAAGAGGTTCCTTGCACTTGGTGCTCTTCTTGCTGATAGCAAACTCGGCAGCACTGTTTTCTAATGAGATACTACAAGGGCAAATTTTGGTGAGCCAACAGGGGCATCTACCTCTCCAAGGCACCAACATGTGGGTGACTCAGGCACAACCATAAGAGATTTGTGTGTGTGCCCACATGTCTCAGTGTGTGTGAGTGCCCATACATGTGCTCATGGAGGCCAGAGTTGAGCAGAGAGAGGTTGGGATGCTGATGGTGTGCTAACTTCATTGATGGATTATCACTCTGATGCACTCATAGCTGAAGGGGCTTTTGGGAGGATGAGCCTGGTTGGAGAAACGGGCTGTGGGTTGCCTTTGGAAGGCTTGTCCTGTCTCCAGCTCCTTCCCTTGTTTTGAGCCTGAGCATGGTGTCAACCATGAACCAAAATCAATCTTTCCTCTTGCCGAGTTGTTTATCTCATGTGTCTTGTCACAATGACTAAACATTCATAGACACAGAGTGTGAATAATTAATAAGATTGACTGTATTCTTGGAGCTAGAAGACACCTCCTATAAACCCCAGGGTGGAAATTTAGTCTTGGTTAATAAAAGAGATCAGACATTTGACTAAGTTATCACCTTCCTAGCATTGCTGACAGTCCCATTGGGGGAGAGACTTCTTTTTCAACCAGGGAAGATACAGAGTGAGCTAGATTGTTTTGAGTTTAATTCCTGGTTCTGCTACTTTCTGTCTTGGTAAGATATGACCAATGACTTTTTTCTGTGCATCGTCACTTCCTCAGTTTATAATGGGAATTATGGTGACAGGTTGGTGTGATGATCCAATGTGCCACTACATTCGTGTGTGATATTGAGAACAGTGTCTGGCACAGAGCAAGTGCCAAGTGAATATTAGGATTATTGTTAACCATTGGCCTTGTGGCAGTGGAAATATATGACCCAATCTTATTGTGTGGATTCAAGTCTGCAGGCAAGCCTTGCAAGTTGTATGTCCTTGACACAAGAACAGAAATTCTTGGGGTCTCCAGTTTTCCATGAGAACAATAGTGGTAACAATTGATACTCTATCCATGGAAAAAGCCATGTCCTGATATGTTAACTGGGATGATTATGGGTGCTACTCATGACTAAGAAGCTACTATCTGAGAATCCAGCTTTAGATCTATACTTTGAGACTAGAATCAGAGCAATTCAAAGTTAGTGAGATGCTCCAGCATCAACAACATGAATGCTACTCAACAAAGCCTGGGATGAGCACTGTCATCAAAGCAAGGTGTGAGACATCAGAGCAAGACAGGATGAGTCAGAAATAAATCTAAATATCCGTGGTGCCACTTAAGAACTAATCAGAGGGAGGGGAGCTGAGTTTGGGGATGGGGGCACTCAGAGCAAGACAATAGAATCAGATAGGGGTGAGTGTCCCTGGCTTCTCTTAAACTCTGAAAAGAGAGAGGAGAGCCAAGCTTCCTCAAGTACCTACCTTCTTCCTGCCCTGCTTCTATCTTACTAACAGTTCTATGCCAGAGATGGAAGTAGAATATTCTAGTGTTTTCTCCATGATACTAACAGGGTGACTAAATTTATCTCAAGTCACAGAGCCTTGGCTTTCTTTTCTTGAAAATGAAATAACTTTCTACTAATTTGACTATCTCCGAAAACAACACCCTAGTTCTGCTGGTTCGACCCCTCTAAGTCTGAAGCTAGAACTCCAGTGCAGCTGTCAGTTTCTTGTGAGGGATGTTAATGTGAATCGACCTTCCAACTCTACTTGCTTCTAAGACATGACAAGACTCAAAAGACTCCAAGTTGGGAAAGTCAAGCCTAACTTAGGAAATTTAAACCCAGGTAAGAGTCACCTCATGAGACCTAGTCAGTTGCCAGCCAGTCTCTTTTTAGGTAATGTCCTGGAAAAATAAATTGTCTTTCCAGTCTCTGCAGGTCCCTGTGAGGATCACCCTCAGTGAGGGAATGGACAGGGCTTTGTAAACAGAAAGCAGGGAGGACAGGCTCTGAGGGGAGGTGCAGGGAGGAGACTCAACCTCCGAGTGCATAATGGACTTGATCTCGCAGAATTCCAGGTGAAGCTGGTGGCACAGGATAGCATAGTAACAGTTCACCAGACAGCCCCACACCCCCACACAATTTCTTGTCCTCCCCCCCAGATAAAGAAACCTCATTTTTAATATCGAATCCTCCCTGCTGGTTCTGTGAAGGCCCGGAAACAGCAGGTAACGATGTGTAAGTGACTTTGAATTAAGACTGAACTCTCGGTGTCCTTCGCTTCTCCCTCAAATGTGGAATGATTTTCTAAGAATTTAATTATCTAAGAACACAGCATCAAAGCTGTTAGACCCTTGTTAGTGTTAATTCAAACTTAATGTGCATGAGATTTAGAGATCTTGGATACTAGGGAAATGATTTCAATTTAAATGGCTCGCTTTGTCCTACACATCACAAAACATCTTTTAACATAGGTAATTTTTTTAATAGAATACTGTAACCTAGGTCTTTTCGACTAAAAAGAGAATCTCACTGTGGAGGACTCAGATATTCGGTAAATCAGCAGGATGTAGTTAGAAGAACAAACATAGGCGCTGGTGCCTTAGAAACCCAAGTTGAAATCTTAGGGTTTCACCTTTTTCCAGGTGTCTGTGGGCAGAAGCTTAACTTCTTTGAATCTCAGTAAATTAACCTCTCAGCAAGGAAGACAAGCTAATGACAGAAGGTCATGTGAGAAGTTGCAGACAAAAGAGTGTGTCTGGGAGCTGGTGGCCCTTGTGGAGCCTGGGGACGGGCATTAGCTGGTAAGGTATTCATCACAAGGCAAAGCAGATGAAAGCCATGGTGGCAGAAAAGATTAAGCAAGTCCTCTGGCTTTCATGACCTGCATTTAAGTCCTACCTAACTTGCAATAAGATATGCCTTTTCTCAGGAAGCTGTAACTATTTAAAAGTATTTTATGGTGGGGTTTGAAAGGTGTCTCAGTATTTGATAGCATGTCTTGCTTTCTTTTTATTGTTTTTATTGAGCTATGCATTTTTCTCCACTCCCCTTCTTTCCTCCCCCCTCCTTCTACCCTCTCCTCTGACCCCCACACTCCCAATTTACTCAGGAGATCTTATCTCCTTCCTATGTAGATCCATGTATGTCTCTCTTAGGGTTCTCTGTGTTGTCTAGGTTCTCTGGGGTTGTGGTCTGTAGGCTGGTTTTTCTTTGCTTTTTGTCTAAAAGCCACTTATGAGTGAGTACATATTATATTTGTGTTTCTAGGTCTAGGTTTCCTCACTCAACATGATTTTTTTCTAGATCCATCCATTTGCTGGAAATTTCAAGATATTATTTTTTACTGCCGTGTAGTACTCCATTGTGTAAATGTAGCATATTTTCTTTATCCATTCTTTGTTTGAGGGGCACCTAGGTTGTTTCCAGGCTCGGGTTATTATGAATAATGCTGTTATGAATATAGTTGAAGGAAATGCTCAATATCTTGCTTTTATAGATGACCAAAGTTTTTTCCTCAGCAGTCAACACCAACTGTAACACTAGTTCTAGGAATCCGACTCCCTCTTCTGGAATCCATAGGCCCTACACTCAGGTGCACAAACCCACTGTGAATGTAACTAAAATAAACAAATAAAAAGGCTTTGTGTGTTCTAAGGAAGCATGTGTCACATGCAATGACTAGGGTGTGGAGCACATCTAAAACACAGCACAAGGTGAGTTCTTAGCAATAATCTTGAAGAATATAGAGGGACAATCTCTTCATTTCATTTTAATCTGAAAACATGTGTTTACAAAGTTGAAGTTCATTCTTTGAAAAGTATGAGATAAAAGCATTTGTGACTATATCCACAGATGCATATGTTTATAATGAGTTGTGAATTGGTTTTTCCTCTGGTTTGAAGCTCCTTTGAGGCCCCTACCACAGTAAACACCGGCCCTGCCCTGAATGTCCTACGTATTACAGCCTTTGATCAATGTCATCATTATTATAGCCTCATTCTCTGTGAAGTTGTAGCACAAGAAGTCCCTACCTGATTTTAATCAATAACTTTGCTCATTGAAGTATGCCTATTCCTACATACAGAGTGAGGTAATTTGAAGTGAAATGGCCAAATAAAAACCCAGAACTGTGATTCCAAACTTACTCTACTTTTTAACAAATAAAAATATGTAATATTTTTATTATAAATATTAATAATAATAAATAATAATAAAAGAGGTAATAAAAATATGTACCTCTTCTTTAATCTTTCATTCAACAAAAGGCCCACCATAAGCCACCTTATCCATTAGTCAAGAGCTCCCTTGATCACATTATGGTTTCTTTTAACTTTCCTTTAGTTCAGAATCTAGTAGGGCCTCTTCTTTGTCTACCTGCTATCCAAAGCTGTCCTGTGAGGAGATGTAAACAAATGTCAGGTCACTCCAGACAGGACACCAACAACAGACCCAAGAAATGAACCACGCAAGTCTAGCTAACTAAACCAGTGATTATCGGACTTACTTTAAAAAAATATAGATGAGTGGTTGCTCACAGGGGCATAGATAACTCAAAAGCAGATACATTGTTAAACAGCTCATCTGACCATGGGTGAGCACTAGTGGGAGCCATATCCCTGGAGTTTCTAGACAGCTTCACAAGTTTAAGAGTCTTGAATCCCCCCAAAAATGTTAAACTGCCTATTTGGTCTTGGGAAGGGGCCTTGTGGATCTTGTAAATTTCAGGAACTTCCTCAGCCTTCTAAGTTTTGTTTACTTCTTTAACAGGCCCAAATTTTGGGATACATTGCTATACAGCAAAGCTTTATTTATAAAATAGCATCTCTTTTGGTTATATATGCTTTAATGTGAATTTAAGACAATGTCTTGCTGGCCATTATTTTGCCAGTTGTTATAGTCAGAGATTGCCATAAATTTAATTATCTAAACATTTCTAGACTTGATAAAACCAACAGTTATAATAATACATGATGTCAAATATGTATTATTTTCATAAGTTGGATTTAGAAATACAGTAAATGACATTTAATAAGTATTTTGTAGCCACTGGTAAGACTGGTAAAGTGTCTCCTATGGCTCCTGAATAATCATTTATCATTTAGTCACACATTTAATAAAGTCATAAAGCAGAGTACAGAGACGCCAGCTGAAGTGGCGTGTGAGTCAGAGTTCCCTTGATCTCACATGTATAGGAAGGTTGTAGAAGAAGTCATTTTGCTTGTTTCTTACACTTAGGCAGTCCCCCTTTGAAATTGGGCGTAGTCACATTGGGCTGATGTGTGGCAACATGTTCTAATGTAGCAGGAATGGATGTTCCTTTTCTCTTGACTTTCAGTGATAGCATCAAGACAGCTAACTAACTGGAACAAAATGCTTATTGAAAAAAATTAAAGTGGTTGTCACTCAGAAGGGAACAAAAATCCAGGTTGGAATATCATAATATACACAGAAGTGAGACTATGGGACAATGAACCTAAGGTCAAACTTGGGAAGATGAAAACCTAGCCATTATTTGGAACATGAAATAGTTTCTGTGAGGTCTGGGGAGGTGGATCAGTGGTTAAATCACTTATATAAACAAGAGGAATTGAGTTTGGATTCCCACAACCCACATAAAGTCTGGGTTAGTGAGGGAGCTTGCTTATAATTCTAGCCTGAAAAACTAGAGTCAGGGGATTCCTGGAGCTAGGTAGCTAGCCAGACTAGCTGTATTAGCAAGCTCTGGGTTTGATTGAGAACCCTTGCCTCAAAGGACAGGGTAGAATAGTATCAAGGAAGATTACCAGCAGTAAAGTCAGAACTCCACACATACATGCAATTCATGCTTGTACACCTATCCATTTGCACCACATGCACAAGAAGCTGCTTGTTCGTTCCCAGCTGCCCAGACCACTAAATAATCACACAGAAACTATATTATTTAAATCACTGCTTGGTCTATTAGCTGTAGCTTCTTATTGACTAGCTCTTATATCTTATCTAACCCATCTCCATTAATCTATTCATTGCCACATAGCTGTGACTTACCAGGTAAAGTTCCATTTAGCATCCAGCGTCTGTCTCCTGCAAGGGCTACATGGCTTCTTTCTGACTCCACCTTCTTTCTTCCAGCATTCAGTTTAGTTTTCCTGCCTAGCACTATTCTGCCCTATCACAGGCTAAAGGAGTTTCTTTATTCATTAACCAATACAGCAGCACATATATAGAAGGACTTTCTACATCACAAACCCACACATCCAAACATGCATACACACACATACAAATGAGAAAAAAAGATTTGGCGCTAAGAGAATAACGTGAGTGTGTGTGCATGTGTCCGTGTATGTATGATGGTTGACGTGAGAGCATATAGGAAATGCAGGAACAGGATAGGTCAAACTGAGTCCTATTGATTTTTATTTCATGCATTAAAGCCTTAAACCAAATGGGCACATGCTACTCCTGGAAGGTAAGAGCAATGTGCCACTCAATCATTTGGTCTATGTTGTCTAACAGAATAGGTGGTCAATAAACATTTATTAATTAATAAACCCCTCAGAAGAGACAGGTCTAGCAGTTATATGTTCAGCATAATAATTCAGTACTCAAGTGTTATTAGTTATAGGATTGTTTTACTCCACGTTGCTGGAAGGACTTTTTTCATGTGAGTTAGTGATTGCCTTATAGAGTTTGTGTCAGTGCTTGACTAAATTAATATCTGGATTCAAGCACACCTGGTAATGAGCTCGGAAAGTATAAGGACCAAGCACATGTACGTTTTTATTGCTGTGACTAGATGTCCCACATAAATATGGTAGGAAGCATTGGTTAATCTCAGTTTAGGAGATTTTTAGTCCATGACTAACGGTCATGATGGGGCAAAGTAAGGTGGCAAAGGGAGTTTATGGCAGTCAAACCCGCATACATGGCAGTCAAGATGCAGAGAGAGACAGGGAAGGGACAAGATATTTAAAGGCACAGCCTCAGTGACCTCTTCCTCTAGCTAGGACCTACCCCTGAAATCCCCACCATCTCCCAACAGGGCCACCAGCTGGGAAGCAAGCCTTCACCCTTCAGGCCTATGGGGAGCGTTCCATAGTCAAACCATACGAAAACACAGTAATCCATGTGTGCATCAACCTGTGCCTGCCCTCAATGGCTAGTATACATAGTATACTACCTACACTAACTGCTAAATTACTGGGAAATTTAGGACGAGTGAAGAGGTTCCCAGTTAATGGAGAATACTTAATGGATGGTCCCTGGGAGGACACATGGAGGAGTCTAGCTGCAAATCTTCATTTTGACCCTTTACTGAAATAATAGTCAATATAGTAGAAGTTCTTTGCAGCTATATTTACTAGGAAATATTATGAACATTTTATGAACATTGAGGTAGGGTTTTGTTGTTGATTTGCTCTTTTATTTGTTTTTTAATCTCCTTGGGAATTGATGACCTGCCTTATTCCAGGAGGGTTTTGAGGAAACAAATTCAACTGTCTGTGAATTTTTCCACCATTGCTGCTCCATGCAGGGACTTGGGAGGAAGTTTCTGAAAATGTAAATCAATTCTGATCACCCCTCTACTAAGAGCCCATCAGTGACTCCTCAGGCCACGGAGGTTTGCCCGGCAGGCTGCAGGCATGTGGAGATCTTGATAAAAGATGCCCTGGCATCATTGCCAAAGGCTAATCCGGGAGGGCCATAGCGCAGATTAAAATTCTTGGTTTTACCCACAGGCCCTGGGGAGCAGTGAAATGATTTTGAGTATAGACCTGGTCTAATCAGATTTAAGTTTCATGCTACATAAAAAATCATATAATATTTTATTCTGAGAACTTGCCCTCTCATTGATCTCGTCGAAAATAAAGCCCACGAAAGGAGCAAATTTTCCTCCTTGGGAAAGCAAGGGATGGATTGAGCCAGTTGCGGTGAGAGTGTGGGCCCAAATGAAAGGAAGTGTCTCCTGTGAGGGGCAGTAGCCAGACAGCTGCCGGGGGAGTGATAAATCTTCACAAGGACTTCTTTCTTTGGAAGTCCTTTGAGGATGCTAACATAGTCACCAGAGGCACTAGAAAGGATTAAGTTGGAGAGGCCCTATCAGTAGCAAAGCAGTCCAGTGAGTCAGTGGCTCCAAGATGACCTTTGCCTCTGTGGGCCCTAGGTTCCTTCTCTTGAAACCGAGCAGGATGCTGTCTCTCTCAGAGGAAGGGGATTTGAGGTACTTAGCAGCTAGTTCTGCTATAATACACAAGACACCACTTCTGCAAAACTACTTGTTTACCTTTCTTTGCCATTATTCTGAGTAATTTTTTTAAAATGGGGCCAGCTCTCTATGAGTCTGTTACCAGTGTCTAGAGAAGTGTGTTAGGCATGCGGGAAAGTGATGTATGGACAAATGAATGACAAAAATTGCAGATTTTGTAAATGGAATCAGCGGTTGCTGATCAGAGTAATGGAATCCAGGGCTGATTTGACAGAATTTCAGTCCTGAGTGTCCTTAGGGGAAGAGTGGATGAATTCAGAGGTGTATATGGGCGTGCAAGGCTGGGACTGCAGTGGGGGGACTGACTAAATGACCTTCTGGATTCCCCTAAATATAACTAGATTTTTGAGATATAGTCACTGTAGGAAATAACACGCCAGGCTTTAGAAATCACTATGTAGTTCACGTGTGGGGGTGCTATGTGTGTGCATGTGCATATACATGAATGCATTGGTCCTTCTTTTCCATCTTGTTTGAGACAAAGTCTCTCTTTTTGCTGTTTCCTGGTGTATACACCGTGATAGGTGGCCCCTGAGTGAGCTTCCTGGGATGTTCCTGTCCCTGTCTCTCATCTCACTGCGAGAGTACTGGGATTCTAGATGTGCCCTATAGTCCCCGGCATTATGTGTGCTCTAAGGTTTTTACCTAAGGGCCTCATGGCAAGTGATTTTATCCTGCGAGCCACCTCCACAGCCACAGTTCATTTCGTTGACAAGTATTTTAGAGATGCGCTGTAGTGGCGCATTTGGATTAAAGATGGACTATTGGAGCGTGAGAACAAAACGGTGGCGTTCACTGGCACTCGTAATGACGAAATTGACATTGGGTGGCTCAACAGGGTGGCAACACCATGAGATATATTCTGATTTCCAGAATGCTCTTCATTCTCACAGACAGAGAGAAGAGGACAATAGCAGCTGAAAATATTCCTTTAATAGAAATAGGTGTTTAGTTGTTCGTTTTTGCTTTTGTGGATTTCTTTCCCCTGTGACCCATGTACTACGCATTAAATTTGAACCATAATTGTTAGAGACTCTTCAGATGGCATTCCCTAAGTCATATATGAAGTGGGAAGGACCTCACTTCTGAAGTCAGTTGACTTATGCTCACATTTAATATATTTTGGGTAAATTCTTAAATGAAGAGATAATACCTGATAAACTTCTTCAATATTTGAATACCAGAGTAAAATCATAATTAAATACAGAAATAGAATAGTAAACGCCTGTCTAATGTGAATATTCCCTCTTGGATTCCTTGGGATATGAATGGAAAATTTTTGTTTTTATCTTACAGTTCTTGAGATTGGCTTCAATATCTCTTTCATTATCAGTGAGGACCTGCACATACTAACTAGTTTAATCACAATGGGTGCTGATGTCTTTGCCTGGAGATAGCAGCCACCTACCCAATGGCTTTAATTAGAATGATGCAGTTGCATTTGGAGAAGACACGGTAGTAGCTGCTGGTATGAGAATTGCATAAACAATTGCCACTTCTCTCTGCCTGAGCTAACTGGGTGACATTGGGGTTAGTCAGATAACCTTTCTCAATTCTGTAATCTCCACTTATAAAAGAAGGGATCTGTCTAACTTACTCTGCACTCTTTCCGTGTATAACCTCTAAAATGTCTAGTGCCTACCATTTTGTAAAAAGTTTTCATCTACTACAAGTTGATGATTAATTTGAATTTATCTGATTTCTCTTTGGTAGTAGTTTCTGGTATGAATACTGAACTATGACTCTTCTTCCTTGAATGATCGCTTCTTTGCTCATTTATGATATAGTTACTGGAGGCTGGAGAGATGGCTTCCTGGTTGAGAGCATGTGGTGCTCTTGCAGAGCACCTGATATTAAGACCCCCCCCGCGGTGGTTCAAAACCATAATGAACTCCAGTTCCAGGGAATCCCATGCCTTCTTCTGACCTGCATGAGCGCCAAGCATGCATATAGTATAAACGCATACACACACACAAGATACTTATATGTATATAATTAATCTCAAAACAGTTTAGAGATATAATTGCTAGCCAACATTCAGAATCTATTGGTGACAGAGCACACTGGTTTCCTAGCATTATTGTGACAATTCACCACATTTGTCTACCTAACATGGCAGGTATGTATGCTCTTGGACTTGTGCGGGTATTAGCATAGCTGTGTTCTTTGCCCAGGCCGTGCTTCTTTCGGCTTTGGATAGTCTCAGCTGTTCCTCACCTTGTGACCACATCATTCCAGTCTCTGCCCTTTCAGTTACTTCTCCCCTCCTCTTTCTTGAATATCTGTGTGTTGTGACTTAAGGACACCTGCGATTGTGTGATGGGATTAAGGACCTACCTACAAAATCCAAGATTATATTCTCATTTCAATATGATAACTTAATTATATTGGCAGACTCCTATAAATTAAAGAGCATATGCATGTTTCAGAAGTTAGGATATGGACATCCATTCTGAGTCACCATCATTCAGCCCACCTAGTGACCAAGCAAACTAGCAAACAAACAAAAATAACAAGTAACCGAAAACACTCCTTTGACTTGATGGTACCCAGAATCTATGGGGGAAGATAGATATTTAAATGATTATAAAACTCAATTATATTTTGTGTGTAGTTATAAATACATAGCTATAAATTGTGGCCAGGTGTATGAAAGAAAATTGCAAGGTGCTTTGAAAAATTATAGCCAAGGGACTTCATTAAAGAAAGGGATGGATCAGAATTCTCTGAACAAGTGGCATTTAAACTGATCATCAATGCAGATGTATCATGGGATTTTCAGAGAAGTTGTCGGGTAGGTGAGTGAAGCCATGTCAATCAACATCACTCATCAAAGGTTGTAAGGGGAACTTTAAGAAGTGCCCGAAGGCCACTGAATCCTGAGTGCACAGAACAAGATAGAATTTTGATTCTAAGTCAAATCATGGGGAACCTTGAAGCCTTTATCAAAGTGAAGCACACTTAAGTACAAAGGGGTACCTTGGGTGTGTTTTGAACACGACATGTCAAGAGGCAGATTATGTCTTTCAAATATTACTGTGACTGTATTTAGAATGCATGCTGCAGACAAACAGGAGAGAAATAGGAAACCGCAAAGTACAATGTAGCAGATAACCATGGATTGTCATAGGTGAAAGGAGGTACACGAAGGAAGCCTATGGACTTGAGTGACACGTTGGAGAAAGGAACAGCCTGGCTTGGTGGGAAGCTGTTTTTAGGGACATGAGGCAGAGGGAAGCTTCAAAGACGACTTCCATTCTGTTGGAATGGCAGGCATTAAACAAATGGCTACAACAGGGGGATTCACAGTGGATTCAGTTAGAGAGGAAGGGAAGCTGAGGGTCGAAGACGTTACATCTCGGTTGGGCTTCCAGAAAGTGTGGTGGGTGTGGTAGTTACCGCTGTTACTGCAGAGGCCATGGTCAGAAGTCACTCAAGGCAGGAAGAGTTTATTCTGGCTCATAGTTTGAGAGTGTGTGTCATCACAATGTAATGTGACACTGCTTCCTTAGCCTGTCCTTAGCCAAGAAGCAGAGAGAAATGAATGCTGGGGCTCACCTCACTTCCCCTTTTTTATTTGGTCCTGGATTCTAGTCCATGTGATGCTGCTGCCCACATTCAGGGTAGATCTTCCCTTTTCAGCTAAACCTCTCTAGAAATAGCCTCACAGACAAGCCCACTAAAATCATGACTCTTTGGTGACTCTAAATCTACTCAAATTGACAAAAGTAACCATCACAGTAGGTAAAATGTTTAGAAAGGCCATTTCATACAGAAAAAGAAGCCTAAAGAAGGCATCTAGGTGTATAAAAGTGCTCAGTGTGTTCTGGGCACACGAAGGGCTCAGTGAAGACAAGCATGAATGCTCATGCTCCCAGCAGCATCTCCTTTAAAGGCCTTGTTTCCTCTACTCTTTGGTTACAGTAGTATCTCAGTTCTTCCCTTGACTCAGACCTTTCTATTGCAAATCCATTCGAATAGAATAGGACCACCCCAGGACAGTCCACACAATCAGGAGGTACAGACTCATCTGTCTTTAAACTGTGCAAACATTATGGTGCACTAAATCCAGACATGGGAAGTCCCCAGTGACCAGCTGTCATCTTTTAGTATTTTGCAGTATGTGCTAACTTTATATTAGAACCAACATTACATTGCCCACGATCCTTGCTTGATTGTATTTTTAAACAAATGCCCAAGATGCCATGCTTTTATTTTCTTGAGGTTCGTGGGTGGTGGTGTTCTGAGTATGTTGCAGCAAGCAGTGAGGGGGAAGACAGAAGGAACACATGAACCCAAAGTGGCTTGGACATATTCATCATTCTTTGCTCCCACAATGATACATCTACTACAAATATTTGGCCCCTTCTTTCAAGTATTCAAAACTCTTTGATATTATCCAATCACCTAGAATAGCATTTTCCAAAATAGTTTTCGGAGATACTCACATGGTAATTGTCACTCCCATAGGGAGCTCTCCTCCTAGGGTAATGCCTAGAGTCATTAGCATTTATGGCCATGCCAGATGCATCTCTGTCTTTTCTCTCCCACTCAGGAACACAAGAGAGTGGAGGAGGAGGTGGTGGCATGGTTGTAGGTATTGTCTAGAAACTAATCTGCTGTGGATCCACCACCCATGTCTTTGTATGTGGACCCTGGCAATTTTATGATCAGTAAAAGGCTACTGGTTGTAGGGAAAAGAAGCTCACTCGGATAATTAAATTAATGTTGTTTTGTTTTGTTTTGTTTTTTTGCAGGGCTAGGGCATTCATTCAGTAGCTGTGTGTATTAGGATTATCATTAGTACTGCCAAAGTATTTGTGGTTTCATGCAGGAATATATATGAGGGCCTATTATCCTACAGGTCATTTTTTCAAGAGAAAGTCATGAGAATCAAAGACAGAAATCCATGTCCAAATGAATAACAGCTGTGGGATTGTGTATTGAATGTCACAGTCTTATTAAGTTCACATATGACAACAAATGTCTTAAAACTTTATTTCATTTATCAATTAAGATAGAAACTGAATTAGCTTTTGTAAGCCCTGTTCTATTGTATCATTATTTCTATTAAGTCTAATAAGTACAACAGAACTCCCAAGTTCATTTCTCACAGCGTCAGAACTAGATTAAAAACGAGGCTATAGTTTTAAATGGTATACTCCTCTTTATCACCCATGGTTCCTCCTTGCATCTCAGCTTCTCCCCTTTGCTCTGTCATTGTCCCCTTAGCTCTGTGTTTCTTCATAAACTCCAGTTGGATTACAGTCCAGGCATCCTGACTGGAAGGCGTTCCCATGTTTACACATCCTCTTGATTGATGTTTGCTGATGAAGACTTATGGTCACATTGACCGAGCGGACTTGGACACTGGTGCTGAGGCAGATGTTACAACCAGCCCCATCTCCATTTATAAGGAGCTTAACATCTACTCTGGGAGATTACAGTTGCAGAGGGGAACCAACCATGTAGAAAATTGCTCCAAGTCTGGGCAGGAGTCAAGACTGTACGCAAGCAGTCACAACATAGACAAGAAGGGAAACAAAGCAAAAGGTCAGAGGAGTTTCATTTAAACTAGACTTCAGACTGGAAAAGGCTGTACTAAATGAGATCCAGGAAGGAGAATCCTGAATAAGGACACAGCGTGAGCATAGTGTGGAGTCAAGCAAGTAAAGGCCACGGAAGGGCCGGGATTTGGTGCTATTTTGTGTGAGTGAACTTGCTAGGAAATGAAGTGGCAGAGCTGCAGCAGAAACTCTTTCACTGGAAGCATCCTTTGGTTTTTGTTTTTTACTTAAATAACTTTTCCCCATTTATTTTACATATCATTTTTCCAAAAGATTTGAGTATTGGGCTTGTGAAAGGACGTCACTTCCCCCTTTCACCTCCATGGTCAATGGCATCCTGAACATAATCACCATGATTGAACCTGATTCGGTTTGACTAACAACTTCATTGGGTCTTTCAAACTACTTGTCACCAACCAACTCTTGGTAGAAAGTAAGAAAAGCTGTATCCAACACAGGCTTAAGTGTTGAAAGAACTATGGCCCAAGTTTTTGTTAAGGAGATGGTGCACCTAGGCCATGACTCAATAGTACAAAAGGAATAATATTTCTTCCCATCTCTTTGATTTGTTCTCCTCCCTTTAGAGTCTAAGATGTTGCTCTTTGGGCTATATTCTTCTTTGTTAAAATTTGGAAAAGGGCTAGGGATGTAGCTCAATGGTAGACTACTTGGTCAGCATGCCCAAAATGCTGGATATGATCCTCAGCATTAAAAGAATTTTTTAATTGATTTTTTTTTGTTGAGCTCTACATTTTTCTCCACTCTCCTCCCTGCCTCTCCTCTCCACCCTTCAACCCTCCCCCAAGGTCCCCATGCTCCCAATTTACTCAGGAGATCTTGTCTTTTTCTACTTTCTACTTCCCATGTAGATTAGATCTATGTAAGTCTCTCTTAGTGTCCTCATTGTTGTCTAAGTTCTCGGGGATTGTGATTTGTAGGCTGGCTTTCTTTGTTTTATGTTTAAAAACCACCTATGAGTGAGTACATGTGATAATTGTCTTTCTGTGTCTGGGTTACCTCACTCAAAATAATGTTTTCTAGTTCTATCCATTTTCCTGCAAAATTCATGATGTCGTTATTTTTTCTGTTGTGTAGTACTCCATTGTGTAAATGTACCACATTTTCCTTATCCATTCTTCGGTCAAGGGGCACTTAGGTTGTTTCCAGGTTCTGGCTATGACAAACAATGCTGCTATGAACATAGTTGAGCACATGTCTTTGTGGCACGATTGAGCATCCTTTGGATATGTACCTAAAAGTGGTATTACTGGGTTTTTGTTTTTTTTTTTTTTTTTTTGGTTTTTCGAGACAGGGTTTCTCTGTAGCTTTGGAGCCTGTCCTGGAACTAGCTCTTGTAGACCAGGTTGGTCTTGAACTCACAGAGATCCGCCTGCCTCTGCCTCGCGAGTGCTGGGATTAAAGGCGTGTGCCACCACCACCTGGCCTTACTGGATCTTGAGGAAGGCTGTTTCCTAATTTTCTGATAAATTGCCACACTGACATCCAAAGGGGTTGTACCAGCTTGTATTCCCACCAGCAATGCAGAAGTGTTCCCTTTACCCCACACCCTCTCCAGCCTAAGTTGTCATCAGTGTTTTTGATCTTGGCCACTCTTACAGGTGTAAGATGGAATCTTAGAGTTGTTTTGATTTGCATTTCTCTGATGACTAAGGATGTTGAACATTTCCTTAAGTGTCTTTCAGCCATTTTAGATTCCTCTGTTGAGAGTTCTCTGTTTAGGTCTGTACTCCATTTTTTTTTCTTTTAAGAAAAAGAAAAAAATGTAGGAGTTTTGTCCTCTTTCCTGAGGCTCATTCTGCCTGGACAAAGTTGACCTCTCTGCCGACTGTGGATCAGCCACTGTGGCCATGAAGATGGGATGTATCAACTGACACAGCCTGAAAGTCATGTGTTCCAATCCAGAGCCAAGGCGGAGGGGGATGTCAGCCTCAGAGCTAATACTTCCTCAACTGGGAATTGAGACTTTTAGGCAGCACAAAATAGAAAGAGCAAGAGCAGGGCAAGGCCAAGTGAGGAGAAAGCAAACGAATGTCCCTTGTAGAAATGATTCCTTTATTTCAGAGCTGAGGAGAAGGGGGCTCATGGTATTGTTGGCTGCACAAAGATGAAATTGTTCTCTTTCTCTAAGAAGAGCACAGATGTCGCAAGAAAAAAAAAACTACACATGTTTTTATGAAGTCCAGAAGATAAAAAGATGGGCTATGTGCCCCCTGGACACATAGCCTATGTACTGTGTCATAGGCTGTGACCCTGTGCAAGCTATTCAAGTTCTATTTTCTCCCATGGGAAAATTAGATAATACAAGTTACTTCATAGGTTGTTGAGAAGATTAGATGAAACGTTTACACATACAGGTGGCCCAATGCCTTTCTAGTCATTGTGTGTCCAAACTCTCACAGTATCTAGGGAGGCAGCAGAAGACATTCCGCCTAAGAGATGGAATTGCCAAGGCTTATTTATAACTTAAAAAACAAAGTTAAGTTTTGTGAGTCCAAGTCTGACCCAATCCTTTTCCAGGGCACCGTGTGCTTAATGAGATCTTCAGTTCTCTGTTCCAATGCCTTCTAGTTAACAGAACTGGAAGAAATCACACATACAAATAATTATTAGCATCAAAATGGGTAATTATTTATTTTTTTCACATTTGCATCATCAGAGATGATCTTTATATTAGTCATTCTTTAGCAATGAATGACTGAGCTAAAGGGATTGCTGTTCATTCAGTCATTAATTCTAAGTAAGAAAATAATTTCCTATCCCTCATGTTGCAGAGAGGAGGGCGACTACAGAGTCCTAAGTAAGGGATATAATGGAAGTTGGAAATCACCTAGCCTAACCTTTCAATTCACAGATGCGGGAAAAGAAAACTAGAATGGGGAAGGTCACAGGATCAATTAGTGCCAGAGCTGGGGCTAGAACCCCTTCTCTTCACTTCTCTGCCCAAGTCTTGTCATTAAGTCATGGATGCTGATAGCCTGATTCTCATTTGCTTAGAATCTCCTGATTGTTTCAAATATATTGAAGGTGTAAGGGCAGAGAGATGCTTGATGGGATGAAGGTTCCCAGATGAAAGTGTAGTAAGCATCCTTCTCAAATGCCCTTGTGCTGTATTAATTTTGTCTTGATAATTTCTGCAGTACACTTGTGGAGAAGGGGGATAGCTATCTGTCTATATTGAATGGTCTCATTTGAGTCTTGTCAATGTAAAGGTACGAACTAAAAACCTCCTACATTCAAACAGCAAATTGCTTATGGTAACCAATGCATAATGAAGGAACACAATGAAGAATTACAGTTCAAATTACTTATCAGTTCTCTTCCATTTTGTAAGTTTTTAAAGTAGAAAATTGCACAGTATAATTACAGTAAGTTAATTTGCATTCATATTACAATTCAATGAGCAATTACATTCTTTTTATTTAAAAAAATATTTTATAAAATGTGATTTGCATCAGTATGTTTCTAGGAAGAGTGGTGACTTTTTCCTTGTGAGGTTTTCATGCAAATTGAATGGTGCAACTGATATATTCCGGTATAAAAATGGAGCTGCATCATGGCTTGTGGGTGGGGGTGGGGCAGAGGGGGCAGACAGCCATCTGAAGTATGACTATGGTTTCAGAGCTTATGGATTCCTCAAAGAATAATAGACATCAGATTTTGGATCTAGAACCTAAGGTCTTATTGCTGGAGACCCCCTTCTTCATTCTTTTTTACCATCTTGAATTTGAATTTCTCTATAGAATTCCTGCCAAGCCATTATCTAATCTCTATTTGATTAACTCCTGTGCCAGGATATTCTTTGCCTTCTAATGACGTTTACTTCATCACCAGGCAATGCTTTCATTTTCTGGAGGGTGGCTCCATTTTGATCTGATCATGGATATATTAATGTAATATAAAGGACACATTTTACATATCCATTGCTCTCCAAGTATTCATTATACATCGAGAGCAGAGTATTTTTCTAGCACTTGCCTCCTAGACATAAGTGTCTAGGTTGGGCCATGATAAAGAGGTACACACACAGTTGTAAGGGCTGGTTGGCTACTCTATTTTTGTGTTATACCTACTCTTCTTAATCATGCTTAGCCGGGTGTTGGTGGCGCACACTTTTAATCCCAGCACTTGGGAGGCAGAACAGGTGGATCTCTGTGAGTTCAAGGCCAGCCTGGTTTACAGAGTGAGTTCCAGGACAGGCTCCAAAGATATGCAGAGAAACCCAGTCTCAAACAACAACAACAACAACAACAATAATAATAGTAATTGATGCTTAAAGTAAAAGTGACATGTTGAAGTGTGCAGGTCAGTATTCACAAAAATATTTGCTTATAGAAACACTATGTTAGAATAGGTATGACATTCCATTGCCATGGAAACTTCACTGTTCCCCTTTCATCCCACTCCCTCTCCAAGGAGCCAACTGGTTTTCTAATTTTTCTCACTGTAGATTTATTTTGCCTGCTCTTAATTTTTACATAGGTGGAAACATAAAAATGTCCTCCCTTAGGCCTGGTCTCTCTCTTTCCCTCAATATTTTTTTAAAGATGCACCCATGTTTCCACACATGTCTGTAAAGTACTTAGTTTCTTGCATAGTAGTATGCCAGTATATAAAAATTTTACGAGTTGTTTGGTCATCCTACTGTACATGAACTTCTGGGTTGTTTCCAGTTTTACCTATTTTTAAGAGAGCTGCAATGAGTGTTCCAGTGTACATATGTGCATGTTTTAGTTTTCTTGAGTAAACACCTAGGAGAAATACATATGTAAATACTAAAATTGCTCATAAGGTATGTATATGTGTAACTTGATAAGATTGGACTAGGCAAATCCAGTAATGTAGAAGAGCGCTACAATTGCAACAACATTATTAATGTCATTTGACTTTTTGAAGTCACTTATTTTTTATTATTATTTTTAAAATTACATGTTTGTGTGTGTGTCGGGGGAGGTATATGCACCTGAGTGCAGGTGCCCATAGGATTCAGAAGAGGGTCCAGGTTCTCTGGAACTGGAGTTATAGGCATTTGTGAGCTATCTGATGTAGGTGATGGTGGCTGAATTCTGGTCCTCTGCTGAGCCATCTCTCCAGCCCCATCATCACCCAACTTTTAGCCTGCAGTCATTTCAGTGAGGGTGAAATAATGTCTCACTATGTATATGTGTATGTTTCTCCCGTTACTAATGTGCCTCTCCACTACTGTGTTTATTGGTGCATTTTCCTTTGTGAAATATCTATTTAGATCTTTCTTCTGTCTGTTTTAATTAGGTTGTCTTTTTTATTATTAATTACTAATATTCTATGTTTTTCAAGATTTAAGTCCTTTGTCAGATATGCATATTGTGAATATTTTTTCAGGCTTGTGGCTTACCATTTAATTTTCTTAATGTTGTCTATTAATCAGCCGCTTTAAATTTTGATTAAGCCAAATTTATTATGTTATACTCAGTGATTTTTTTTACATCCTCTCCATGGAAACAGAACATATAATCCAAATAGTGAAGACACTAGTGCTTGCTCCTAGAGCATTTTGTTTTTAAGGGTTGCTATGTGGCCCAGGCTGGCCTCAAACTCCTCCTGCTTCAACATCTCACATGGTGGAACTAGGCATGCGCCTCCATGCTGACATCATTCAGAACCTTTACCATTTCAGCTCTGCCTTTTGTTCTTACATATGGTGCAAAGTGGGGTACACAATTTTTCTGCTTCCACAGCTGTTCCCGCAAGATCCCTTGAAGGCTGTCGTCACCTCTTTGAATTACAGTACCGTTGGGAGGAAGACAAAGCAGCGACTGAATTATGCTTGTTCATTTCTGGGTTCTCTATTCTGTTCTAATGATTATTTCTCTTCATTGTCTTAATCATCTTGTTTTGATTACTACCACTTAGAATATGTCATAAAATCGGTATGGGATGAACCCTCCAGAGCTGTTCTTCTTTCTTGGAAATATTCTGCCTTTTCTGAGTTCTTCTGCATTCTTAGACACATTTCAAAACTGTTAGTTCCTTGAAAGATGTATTGGAGCTCTTATCATAGCTTCATTAAATGCACATTTCAATTAGAAGATCATTGACATTTTAACAATACTGATTACTCTAAACCACAAATATGGTATACTCCTCTACATTCTTGAGTCTGCTTGGGGTTTTTTTGTTTTGTTTTGTTTTGTTGTTGTTTTGGTTCTTTTTAATCTGGGGTGTGTAGGTTTTGGTGAACAAGCCAACTTACACTTGGTCTATCCCTAAGTATTATATGCTGGGCTATGGTAATTAGCGTTTTATCTGGGGTGTAGTAAGTATTAATCTGAATGCTGCCTAGAAAGTACATAGCATAATATTTAGTATAGAGAATTAATTTTATTGAAGTGAAAAAAAAACTCCAACAAGTCAAACTGTCTTAAGTGAAAGAGAAAATATCCTTACTCCCATGACAGAAAAGTCTATGGAGGAGGCGGTAGATGTCTTCAGGTTAGGCTAACCCAGCACTCCATGAGTCCTCTTAACTCTATTTCCCAAGCTCCTACTACTCTTTCACTCTCTCTTTACTTTGTACTCCAATGTCTTCCCTCCACTGTCATACATGGGTTTAATTTCTGCAGCCACATTCCTCTAGGTACCTAGTACATCTCCAATTTGCTGTGGCCAAGAGATATTTTTCTCTTTTTCACCTGTCTGTCCTTGGGCTAGAGGTATAATCTTTATCAGAAAAAGAAAATAAGGTAGAGAAACGATAAACTAATGAAACCAAATCAAGGTATTAATTCACAAGAAGGAAGAATCCCCCCACCCCATCCCTAGCAGCAAACAGCATGAACATGGAGTTCCTTAAGTACAGGAGCAATAATGTATGCTTGCTGGCTTGTATGCAGCTCTCCTGTGCTTCTATGACACTCCATGGGCACCAGACTCTCAGTCATTTCCCACTCTTTCCATCTGCCCCCCCCCAATACTAACATCACTTATACTCCACTTTATGAGTGGAAAAAAATTGGGAGTTTGTATTGGAGCCTAAGAGCCCTCTGACAGCCACTTAGGCGCTCTACTTTGTTTCCACTGTGCGTTTAGCGACAAAGAGCAGATTGGTGGGAGAACTGCCATCCCCACATTGCAATCCCGACTCCCTCGTTGAGAATGAAAGGGTGCTATTTACAGCTGCTGGAGAGCAGAGTCAAGCCTAGTCACTCCATCACACCACCTTTCCCTGGAACCAGGCTGGCTGGGGTAGGAGGAAGAGGGCAGTCTGTGTTTCATGAAGCATGGAAAGAGTTTTCATTGTCTGTCTGACCACGGAAGAGAAGTGGCAATTGGATATTTTACTTGTGTGTCGTACAGAAAACAACAGCTTCTTTAGTAAGGGGGTTATAACATTTTTCAAAATATTTGCCTTTTTAAAAAAGTGGATCCCGTATCTCTGTGCTAAATTAAATACAGCAGATAGAGCTGTCTGAGTGAGGGGTTGGTGCAGGCTCTCAAGGGTCATTTGTAGCCGCCTTCGAAGAGAACTCTCCACTTTCTTTCACACGACCCCTCTTTCTCTGACTTGAAATCCTGCTCCAACTGCCTCTTCTGTTCATTCTCTTGGCACCCAAATGTGTTTCAAAATGATCCCCACTCTTGCCCTACCCTGGAGTCAGTACAAATCTTGATGCCCCTTAAGCATCTTGTACTCAGCCCCGCCATAGCTCTTATCCCATGACCATTTGATGGTGTGCTTTGTGGGCAGATTCTCCGCCCCCTGCTGAGATCTAACATTGCACCTTGTAGAGTGAGCATTGATTTTGTTGATTTTATTTTATTTTTTTAAACACAGGAATGAGACTTTTTCTTCTTAAATAAAGATTTTTGAGTATGACAAGAACTCCTCTAAAAGGTTTAATATGGAGGTTTAATGTACCTTCAGTATTAACCTTTGAGATTTTATCCATTCTATACTAGTATCTTTTGAGTATATGATGCCTCTGCTGACAAGCTTGGTAGGTATTTTTACTAATCATTGTTTAAATTTTATGAATTTGAGAACTTTATATGTATATTAACATTTGCATAACCTTGGCATATATAAGTGCTACTGACCACTTAATAAATAGTAAGTATTCCAAGGCTAAGCAAATGATTCCATTTACAAGAGCATAAAAAGAAAAGACAAAAATACTTGGGGATAAGTTTAACCATGGAGATGAATAGTCTCTACCCTGAATTCATAAGACAGTGAGTAAAGCAATTAAAGGGGCACAGACAAAAGGAAATACAGCCCAAGTGGGAGAATTAATATTACTGTGCCTAATCTACCCAAAGCGCCTCCGGATCCGGTGCATTCCTATCGGAGTTCTAGTGACATTTTTGTAAACAAAAATTATTAAAAATCCTAAAATTCTATGGAACTACAAAAGACCCTGATAAGTTAAAACCTAAGCCAGCCCTACCTGTTTTCAAAGCATATTACAGAGATATGGTAATCAAAACAATACAATACTTTCATCAGAACTGATAGATTAGACCAGCAGAACTAAATAGAGCTAGCCTAGGAACAAATGACCACATACCACGAAAACATAGGGGAAAGAATAATATGTGCAGTAAAATGTGCTGGGAAAACTATCCCCTTACTGGAAGATGAAATCAACCTCCTTTTGTACTTTCTACAAAACCAATTAAATTGGATTTAAAAACTTAAATATAAAACCTGGACCACAAAGAATACTAGACTAAAACTTCTGGCTTAATCTTTTTCACATTTAGCCTTGACAGTGATTAAAAAAAAATAAAGACAAAACAAACAAAAAACCATAAAGAATCTGACACCAAAGGAATAGGCAACGAAAGACCATAAGGACTGCGTCCAGTTCAAAAGTTGTTCCAGAGCCACAGAAACTTTCAGTGACTTAGAAAGGTAGGGCAAGGTACCTTTGAGAGTGGGAGAAATCTTTCAAATGTTGTAGTGGATAAAAAGGTTTATACCCAAGACATAAAGAACTCAGGGAACTTGCTAGTAAAGCATAACCCATTTGGCCACAAGATGGCAAAGGACCCGGACAGATGTCTCTCTCTC
>JAQHUG010000012.1:7953372-7971189 GCA_028555095.1 Dicrostonyx torquatus | reverse complement strand
AAAAGAAAAGCTCCAAGCCCTGAACCCAAAACATAAAGAGGTAGGATTGTATACCTGGCACAATGTCTGGCACCAAAAAAGCAGATTGTAATGATTATGGGTAAAGGTTTGGAAAAGAAGGAACCCCTCCCTGTCCTCTGCCGGTGGGACTGGGAGTTGATCTACCTATTTTGGAAAACAGTAAAAAGCTTCTTCAAAACCCAAAAGTAGAGCTCCTCTCTAAGTATGTATCCAGGAAATGAATTGATTACCTCGAGGAGATATCTGAACTTCCTTTGGTTCATTGTGACAATGTCATAATCATAGTCATTGTCATAATAAAATCAGCGCAATGCTTATGCTGACAGAGGTATGGTTTAAGAAAAAAATGGCATGTGTGGCTGGTACAGTGGATTACTATTAAGTCTTAAAAAGAAATAAACCCTGCCATTTGTGACAACATGGATGTGCTCAGTTGCACTAGTCTACATGAAATAAGCCAGGCACAGGAAGATAGACACCATGACTTCATAAACATGGAAGCTATACAAGACAAAGCCATAAAATCAGTAGAAAGGTGGTGTCCAGGAGTAAGAAAAATGTGGAGATTGGTATCAAGGTATTAACCTTTGTTATAAGTTCTGGAGGTCTTGTTACCACTAGGTGAGGTGACTACATAATAATGTACTATGCACTTGACATTTGCTAGGGGCTAGGTCTTCAGTGAGCTTATCACACATGCAAGAAAAAGTGACTACGTGAGGTAATGAATATGTTAATTATCCTGAGAGTGCTAATCATCTCACAATGTGAACATATGTCAAAACATTGTATCGTGTACCTTAAATACATATACTGACTTGCCAACTATCCAACAATAAAGCTGTAAGACAAGATCTCCAAAATAGAGCCCATGACACACCATCCAACATGGCAGATATTTGGAAAATTGTAGGAATAAACAGGATTTAAATAGTATTTACAAAGGCAATGTAAAGGCTCTGCATTATTTTCTTTGGGGCAGTGGTTATCACTCACTGGATTTATGTCATAGGACCTCAGGTCTTGTTTCCAATCATGGGTCAGTTGTCTTAACTGACTCTATGAGTACTTGTCAATCACATGAGCAGGGATGACTTACACAGTTGCAGTTCATGGAGCTTACCTTTTGCCTTCTTCGTGCTACTCATGTGACATCTCTGTCCAATGGGCTGAGCTCTTAAAGCAGACTCGACATACAGAATGGGCCCTGCCGACATTCGAAGAATCAAGACGAGCTGTTTGGGGTGTATTCTGGGAAGAAAATCAATGGCTGTAGGGATAGTTGTCCTTCTGCTTATATCTCCTTTAAGGCTCATTGCAATCTTGTGAGTGAAGTGTTCTCCACCAGCACTGGAGAGTTGAGAATATAGACGCGCAGAGAGGTAGCCTGCCAGAGTGAAGACGTTCCATCAGATTTCGAAGTCCGTGTTATAAAGGTTATACGAGGAATATCTCAAACCGCCTATAATGGAATATGTAATATATACGGCCCCACTAGTCCTATTACTTTGCTGTGTCTCAGAGTAGATGATAAGAGCACATTTATTGATTGTTTTCTTTATGCCATACTTAATACAAATTACACTGGCATTTTCCAAAGAACAGCAGTAAAGAGCCACACCTCATCTTTCAGCTGAGCTATTTCTCGACATTTAGTGAAGTGACAAAACGTTCCTTTAAGATTTGGTTTGGTTTAGCCAGAAAGGCCCTGAGGCCCATAGCGGGCAGCTTGCGCCTATAGATCACACTTCCTTCCAGGCTCGCGATAGGAACAGCTGTGGCTTGTTGCCCCCACTGGATTTCATGGGAATCTGCCCAGTTTCCATGGTGGACTTTGTCCAACACCGAAGAGAGATAGAATTTTACATTCTATTACATTGTATGGCTTGGCCGACTTAGTTTTCCAGTTCCCTCTGATGTCTGTAGCCACCATGTCAGGTGAAAACAGGAGGCAGGTACAGTCAGACCTCAGATATGTGCACTTAAAATGCATGGAAACAGGATGGAAGTTTCAACACTGTCCTTACAACCTAGAGAACTTTAGAGTTTTGTGTTTTGTGTTTGAGTCTGTAGAAAGTCGAACTGATGCTAGATCATCCAAGGTTTGGCATTGTCTTACCTTAGAAATGACTAACATCCACCCACACTCCCCCACCTACACTCCCCACTCTTTCCCCTACAACTTCTAACATTTCTTCCTTTTCATGGTGGTCTGTTCATGGTCCAGGACTTGTCTTTGCGAAGAGCGAAGATGAAATGTTTTCTTGACCGCAGTGGAGGTGGTCCCTAGTCAGTCTCAACTTTGCACAGGGTATAAAACAGCACCTGGTGCCCATCTCCTCTCACTTTCTAGAACTTTTGTAAAAGTTGGAGAGAATCTGATGGGGATTCCCTGGTCCCACCATTAGACAGACAGCCACCCCAGGGGTAGATAGGAAGAATGGAACCTCCCTGCCAAACTGTGGGGCAGAGGGACACTTCTGATGAGCTCTTCTCGGTAGAGGGTATCCTGCCAATGACCTCAGGGTTTTTTTTTCTTGTCTCTATGTTAAATTGCTATCTTTTCAGAGGTGCCTGACAGCCAAGTTTGCAGGGCCTCCATTTGTACAGAAGCTGTTATTATGGGATAAGTGTAATGGCTCGTGAATTTTGCGGAGCAAGGGAGGGTCTCCAGATGACTTAGTACGAACCAGACACGGACCTACTGACCCCACCAGCAGTGCATTAGGCTAAATATTTTTAGCCCATTGACTCTAGAGGTAATAACCCTAAATGCATCATTAAATTTTCATGGGTGAATAACAAAAGCTACCAGGAAAAGAATTCCCCCCAAAACAAGCCACCACGTTAGCTTTGACACCCAGCTGGAGGGCGGGCAGGAGAGTGGCTCCTAAAAAGAACAGTAAACTTTACAAGCAAGTGTTGCTGTCTCTTCCTTTGCTCTTGGGCACCTGACTCCCAGGGGGGCAGCGAGTGATTTTCACACTACCCCCTCCCACCTGGCATTCAGGCCTCTGGAGACATATGTGCTACACCGGCATTGACGAGACTGAATCCAATCTCAAGGTGGAAAATTTTCCGACTAATCCAATTATTTTTTGCCACTCGGTGTTTCTGAGACCTTTTGTAAGACAGGACCTGAAGAGCCTTCTTTGGCACAACAGGTTCTAATTTACAGGATGGTCTAGTGCCCTGCATTCTAAGAATGAAGTAGGGAAAACAAGTTAATTGGGGGCCCGCGTGCCCTTGGGGGCACAGGAGGCTGCCTAGAGCTGAGGAAATCCTGACAGGTACAAGCCAACTTTGCCTGGGAAACATCAATAAAAAGGTGGGTTGAAGCCAGAGCGGTGGCTGGGATAGAGCGCCCTCTTCTGCCATGGGGCGCGGGGCAAGAAGCTAGCACAGTCTCCGCTAGGCTCTGCGCCCCCTCTACTTGTGTGGGGGAGAGGCTCGGCTAAAAGCAGACGCAGGAGAAACGGAGGAGTCCGGGCGGGAGCTGCCTCGCAGCTGAGGAGCGAGGTCCGCTCTCAGCGCCCCCCACCCCACCGCGGAGATCCGCAGGGCGGGGACCCCAGGCTCTCGGCTCCGCTCCGTCTCCACTCCGGGATGGGGGACGAGCGCAGGGGCAGAAGAAGCGCGACCGCAAGCCGCGGCGCCCCCGCTCGCCCGCTCGCTGGCTCTTCCTCTTCGTCGTCGCCGCGGCGGCTTGGCTGAGCTCTCGGAGTGCGCTCGGGCGGCGCACAGAGCGCCCCGGCGGGAGAGAGAGAGCCGGCGACGACCGGCGAGGGGCGAGGAACGCGCGGCTGGCCGGGAGCTGGCAGGTGAGCGGCCGGGCTGGCGCGGGGCGGGGGCCGCGGGAGGAGGCGGGTCTGCGCACCGCGCGGGGGCCGGTCTCCTCCCCCTGCACTGACGCGCGCCCGAGCCTTCCCGGGGAGGATGGACCCAGCTCCGCGCTCACCCGGGCTTCCCCGGGCTGGAGAGCGCGTCTGAGTACGGCTGCCCGCAGGGCATGGGGAGCCGCGTCTCGGGCGGCTTCGGCAGCCTAGGAGGATGTTCGGGGAGCTGAGGTGAGAGGCGCGGCGGGGGGCACGCGGCGGACCCCGAGTTGAGCGCGCGCTGGTGGCCCACGGGGACCCGGCTCCGGCGAGCCCGGGTGGCTCGGCTGGGGCCCGCGAACCCGGGTGTGGAGGAGGGCTTTCGGGGCGCGTCTCTCGGGAGTTTGTCCCGAGGTGCTGTGTACTGGCGACTGCCGCAGTTTTCTATCGTCTCCCACCACTTGCTGGCGAGGGGAGGCGACCCTGCGTCTCCTTCCCGGTCTGTCCCCACTTCCATCGCCTTACTTCTGAACACACGCGACCCTCTCTTTAGGCTTGCCTACCCAAGACCCACGCATGTCGCCGGACCCCCTGCATCCTCCCTCCCTTGGTCTCGGCTTTGGCCAGCCCCAGGCTGTTTTCTACCACTCTAGGACCTGCGAGTTCTCGCTCAGCCTCCTCCGTGCCTCGCTAGTGGCGCCCGCGGATCCGACCTCTTTCCCCACTCCGCGGAACCCGCGTTCTCACTTCTCTACATCCCGGCAGCGCTGTGCTTCTTTCTCGACCTCTCCGTTAACCCGACCTATCCCAATCAAGCCAATCCTTTTCTCGGACATGGGCAGCGCTGGACTGCAGTCTTCCTTTGGGTCCCGCGTCCCGGTGTTCCCCTGTCGCGCTCCCTCCGGCCCTCGGTCACCCGCCACTCCCCTCGCAGCCGGCCCTCTTCTCCCACAACTCCGTACCCCACGGTCTGTCTCCAAGGCAAGAGCAGGATTTTCTTGCTGGGGAAACTTTGATTCCCTGTGGTTAGTCTCCTAAAGGAGACATACGACCCGGTCTCAGCCGCCAAAGGAACCCGGGGTCAGGAATCTTGATTTGGGGGTGGTTGTGTTGCGGCGCCAGGGAAGGTACTGGGTGAGTCTAAAAAGTACATTTCCACACCCTGCTGGTCACAGCCTCCGCTGGCTGCGTCCCACGGAGTATGCTTGTGACCCCTGGTGGGAGGGTGCGTCTTTACTGCACTTTAAGAGGCGCGTTTCCTTTTTCTTTCTTCCTCTATTTTCTTTTGGGGATGGTGATAGTGGACCGGCGGGGTGGTTAGAGAAAGCTGCAGGGCAAAGTGGTGCCACTAGGCTGCTACTTAGGGGACCCTCCACTCTGGGTTTCGCTAGTTGTACACTGGCCCCAACCCCCACCAGCATCACACAAGTCCTTATTGTTGGGGGTCTGCGGGGTGTTTCCGCCCGTGCTGGGAGAGTGAAGGAATGGGGTGGGGGCGGGGAGCCCGAGGCTCTGGGCGACCGTCGGGCGCTGGAGACGTGGAGAGCGCCACGGCGCGGGCGAGTGCGAACTCGGTTGTGTGTTTCTGAGGCAGGGTGCGTGCCCGCGTGGGTCGATGCCTGCGTGTTCGTTTGTATGTCTGCGCACGCCTGTGTTTAGCTTCCTGAGAGAAACAGAGATTGTGGAGGCCGGAGCTCCTTTCCAGAAGGTTGCTACAATGCCTCCCGCTGCCAAACTCTGGCTGAGAGACCATCCTAGCCATTGCTTCTCTCTTCTTCCCTGCTCTCTTCTCTTAAGAGCTGGCCCATTAAACACACTTTCACAATGTTGACGGTTTTGAATAAAGGCCTTGTGGGGGTTCCGCTGACACTTCCGCACACTTAACATGTTTTCAAGTAATCATATAAATTAAAGGTGGCTTACATTCAGAACCTCCTAATTATCCAGTTCACGTTTGTACATTCATGTGCCAATTATGGGTCTTCGGGAGCTCCATAAAATTATAAACCATCCCCACCCCCTGAATTAGCACCCATTGTTTTTATTATCTCCAAGATGAGCAGTTCTGGATGGAACCCTGAGTTGCACAGGCAAAAAGAAGTACGGTGGGATGAGGGTAGATGGATTACAGATGCCCCCTTCCCATCTCTTTCCCTTCCTAGCCTAACAAGGTTTGGTGGCTCTTCTGGAGACTGAAAGGGATCAGAGATTTTCTTGATTTCCCATTGAGCAGGGTGACCTAATCAAAGATGTAATAAAAGTCAACTTCTAAGCAATCAAATTGTCTGCTGCTGGCCTTGATTGAAACCCTAGCATTCGAATGGAGTATTAAAGAACTCTCAGAAATGGCTTTTGAAGTGCTATTGTTCTTTTCCGTACACACAGGCCCTCGGAGAGGTTTAGGAAGTTCAAACTGCACTGATGTGAAGGGACAGACTTTGTAACTGTTTGACAAGGCAGGATCTGCCTGCCATGTGAGAAAAGAGACCAAAGTGGAAGCGAAAACATGTTACTATATTCCTCTCAAGTGAAGATGGCTCTCAAGTGAAGATGGGCTTCTGCTCATGAACTGGGCAATTAAATCTCCCAAAATCAGACTCAAAAGATGATTTTTAGTTGGGGAGTCTATTTATTATTTTTTGGTGCTTTTCTTAAGGTCTGAATAGGCTTGTCTGAAACCTTTAATCATGTTCATTTTATTCAACAATAAAATCTGAATAAAAATTACTTATTGTTGATGGAGCTCATCTCACAGGCTGTTTCCCAGTATGTCTCATTTGCAAGAAACACCATTGTTTGAGGCTGCAGGGGAGAGATTCTATCACTTAGTGTTCATTTTCTCCTCCCCAAAGCCCCGGAGGAAGCCGCTGATTCTGTCCCCTTTGCCCTCCAAAGTCATTTTTCTTAAGCAGGTGGGTGTTTGGCTTCGTTCGTGATCGTGTACCCCTCGCAAAATTGCATTTGGTGGATTTTCAAGGCTTGGAGCCACGCTGCAGGCAGATGAAGAATCTATTTGAGGCAGCATTTCATTTTGATAATTCACTCGTCAAACATGAAGCAGGGAAGCAGAGCTGATGCCTTTCAGATGGCGCTGGAACAGATAGCATGCATTAAAGGGTGCTTCTCAGAAACTTTCCGGGTTATTTAGGACTCACTAAATCTTACTTCGCTCACTAGTCACTGGTGACAAAAGATGTTCACGACTTCAGCAATTAAGAATAAGTCAATGACTTCTCACAACTTGGATGCCAGCATCTGTAAAACAAGGACCTTCTTTGTGGGCCCTGGGTCAGTTTTAAGGGAAAATCCTCTCCTTGAGTGTTTTGGTGCATAGTAGGATTTCAAGAGAATGGTGCAGTTTAGTAACAGCATAGAAACTGGGTAAGGAATAGGGGTGCCTTTTGTTTTTGTTACCTCCTGAGCCTAAGAAAGGGCCACATAGCCTTCTCAGCACTTGACACACCTTACCTTACTCCATCTTTCAGTATCCTTCCTGTTTGTTAGCAAATCTGGCCATTGTGCTGAGATCACATAGGCGATAAGGGAGTTTAAATTCATCCACCCACTCTAGCTCCAGGGTCTACCCAGCCCACAGGTAGTGCTGTTCTGGATGGGGAGGGGAAGTGAGCTCCTTCCAGGGCTTCTGGAAACTACTCAGGACATAAAGACATGATTAAACTCGCCTGTGGCAGCAGGCTCCAGATTTTCCATTTTGCATGCAGTCAACACATATGGGTGTGGCTTTCCTACTAGGGGATCACTGGGCTGATGGTTGTACCTTGAACACTTGCGACTTCGCTAGAGCTTCTAGAAGGTACTGGCTGGTACTGGGTCATTGCTGTCTACTCTGTGGAAATATTTATTAATTAGATAGTTAATCAGCAAGTAATTGATTAGGCAGTTAATTAGGGCGTTATTGCTACTGTCAGTGACTGCCGTGGTAAACAAATACTCAGGCCTAGAGGTGGGATCACAGGTGGCACCAATTCTCCAAGCGTGGCTGCATCACCCGTTACCAACTTCAGTTGCCCCAGCTCTGCAAGCACTTCTCTGTGCTTTAGTTTTGCTTATTCTAGAACAGTAGTACCTGTTTCATAGCTGTTATGAAGGGTCAGGAGAAAATGCTTCAGACATTGCCTAGCATGAAATATTTACTATCAATGAAGTAGTAATATTGTCCTTCAAATGAGGTAAAAAATCCTCTTGGCAACGGACATAGCCTCTCTTTTCATGCCAGTTTTACTAACCAGAGGTTTGTTTCGAGATCTCCAGTGAACAGTTTTGTTTCTTAGTGTTTTACTGGAAATGTGTCCTTACGCATTTCAACAGTGTGAAAAGCAGTCGTGGAAGTGAATATCGTGCTAAAATAATGCCCCTGCCCTCGTCTGTACTCATTCTGAAGAGAATAACTTGGCTTTGAATGAATTCTCATGTGATAAGTCAAGTGGCCCAGTTCACAGCTCGGGGCGGGATAGGGGAGGGACAGGCTAAAGATGACACATGATTTTGCAGCTGAGAAGCGCTGCTGTGGCCCTGAGTCCTTGGACTCTTCACGCAGTGCTCCTTCTACAAGGCCAGATTGCCTTCCGTACCAGGATAGAGAAGTGGCTCAGAAATATAAATAAGACTTGGCAGGGAAGCCGCTGTCAGGCTAAGAGCAGAAACCAGCCAGACATTCTGTATGGAGAAAGGAGTGTGAGTAGGGAATCCACATTCATATCCATGAACGCTAGCACTGGGCGCCATCTATGAAATGCATGTCAGGATGCGAACTTGTGTAAACACAAAGCAAAACAGAGAAGCCCATTATGCCAGTTAATCACCTGAAATTCCCTGAGGTTGGAGAGCAAATGTTCCGTTTCTTTTTCTGTGACATTCCCTTTGTATTGTTCTTCCTTTTAGTCCTCAGATATGGGAGGTTTTGGTTCAGGAATCATAAAACTCCTTTGGCTTCTGTTTCATGAAATATGCAGCATATTCTATTGGAAAGAAATTGCCAGCTTGCTTTTATTATTATTATTTTATTTTATTTGAACCTGACATATATAACCAATCTACAATGCCAGTGGGAGATTCTCATAAAGCGCAAGGAAAACAGAAATAAAAGTCTGCTGAATAGAAGAGCTCACAGCTAAAATGATGGAAGTTGCATGTATAAAGCTGGGCTGCTTGGGTTAGGTCGGGATAGGATGTGGGCTGGCTTCGTTAGGCAGCTACAGTTGGTGCACAGTTAGCCCCAATCCAGTAGTGCTTGCTGACCATCTGCGGGGAGACTTGGCACCGTCTTCTTACTCTTACATCTGCTCCAGGCTTCATTCCTGTTTCTCAGTCTCTCTGTGGTCAGTCTCCTACTCTTCCAGCTGGGTCCTAATCTGTTGATTCACCATCCTTCAATGTAGTCTTTTTCTCCTCCCCTATCTCTCTGCCTCTCCTGCTTACATGGTCTTTGTTTCCGAAGTCTTTATGTCTGGTTAGTTTTAATCTTGTTAGTGTTACAGCTGAAAACAAAGACTGACAAGTTACTGATCTGCTATGGAGTGCTGTGGTTTGAGTGTCCCCCATGGCTCCATGTGTTGAAATTTGGCTGAAATTGTGAGATACTTAGAGGCTGGGACCTTAAACATAAATGTAGTTAGTGTCTGCAGGAAGGGGTTAGAATCCAGATCATGGGTTAGATCCATCCTTGATTGGATCCCAGTGCCTTTAAAGTGGAAGCATCACCAGAAGAGGCAAATACTCATGCCTCTCCCATGCTGTGCAATGACATAAACCACTTTGGGAATCTGGCAGCATTAACCTTCAGATCCCAAGACCTTGGACTTGCAGAACCATAAGCTAGAACAAACCTTCATATTGAAACTTACTCAGTCTATAGTATTAGTATTAGCAACAGAAATTCCTGAGTACACTAGGTTTCTGGGCAATTGAGGAAGAAGATTCTGGTCTTGTGTTGAGGCATCACTATGTCCACTCATGTCAATGGGACATCAGCTATGTCTGGCTCTGTACTGGGCACTGTGTATAGTACCAGGATGTGAAGGTGCATGGAGCCACAGAACATTTTCCTAGCTGAGTTCCAGGGAACACTAATGATCCCCAAGGTCATTTTGAGTAAATCAAGAGGAAGAATGCTAAGGGTGCAAACAAGCACTGTTTGCAAGACAGAGTCCCTGCTTGTAGGGAGTTGCGACATTTCCTGATTGGTGAGTGGTCCAGAGGTTCCAGCAATGAAGAAAACCATTTAACTCATGGAGAATTTCCTTAGCGAATTTTCCATGTGTTAGGCAGCTGTAAAGACGGTAGCAGAATTCCAGAGATGCAGTCTACTAAAGGGAAGGAGGCTCACTTTGTATCATGTTATCAGGTTTCAGTCTTTTTGTTTGTTTCCTGGTGTTGGGCAAGTCAGGTGGTGAAGACCACTGGGTGGAACCAGCTGTGTACTTCATGGTGGATGGGAAGCCAAGAGGAAGAGGAAAAGGGCAGAAGCTTCTTCCTTGGGCCCGAAAGTCCACCCCTAAGTGGTGTGGAATATGGGTGATGCCTAAGAAATTCCTGCAGAATTGATGTATTTGTAGTCCCATGTGACTCATTATGTTGACAGAGGTAAAAAGACTAAATTGTGCCGTCCCCCCCCCCCGCCTCAACTAGACAATACTGAAACACATTTTCGGGAATCCTAAACTTTTGTTATACCTCTTTACTCTTGTGACATGGGCTTGGGAGAGAAAGACAACATCCTCTGATGAAAGGTATCTGTCTGTGTTACTGACATCCTGTAGGATCAGAGTAAGAGCTGTCTGTTCAGTCAGCTCCAGTGAACAGTGAATAGAGTGGGGCCATCCGCTTCCACTCAGGGAAAATTCCAAATACTTTCAGTAGGAAAGGAAAGTTATACATCACCATGCTAATTAATTACTCATCCTGACACTAACTACTCAGAAGGTTTATGAGGGTTCTATCCCCGAAGTCCTCAAGAAATAACTCCCAGTAGCAGAGTCTCGTAGTTAGCTATGATCACGACAACAGTAGTATCTGTCTTGACATATGGAAGGGGCATTCTCCTGCATAAGTGCATCTGATTTATAGAATACTAAGTGATGCTTTTCCTTCTAATTATCCTTGCTTATATTCGTGTTATTGTATACATAATCAGCTTAGATCATGAACAGTAAAATACTGGGGAAGGCTACATGGTGGAAGAATGAAGGCTTTATACTGGGGTTGTTTTTGGTACCAAATCATGGCTTTTTGGGAGGCAGCACATTAGGTTCTTCCTTGGGCCCGAAAGTTGATTGTGCAAATAGTCCACCCCTAAGGTTTCCTGACTGTGTTTTTGGTGGTAAAGATGTTTTTTTTGAGGCTGATTGTTACATCCTAGCAGATAGAAGCAGATAGGAGAACAAGAATGAACTCTGTGATGTGAATGAGTATGAATATAACAGAGAGTGCACAGGGGCAATGGAGAGAGGATTCTGTATACTTATCCCCTGGGCTGATTGGTGACTGCTAGTACCCGTGCAGTGCCACAATGTCACATAGTGGTGCTTGTCTTGAATTGTGGGCCGTCTTATTCTGAGCAGCTTGGTATGCCTGCACATGGAAGCCCAGCCACAAGCCATCACCATCCCAGGGCATTCAGTTTTAAAGCAGAAATGCACACAGGTAATCCAGTTGGGGATAAAGTCCAGGATGGGCTAACCATATGCTCAGCACAGGTTCTGGTCTGTTGTTGGAGTGTATGAAAAAGGTCACTGTAATTTACTTCTTTGGGAAGCTGAATAGATTTATAGACCACGAAGAAGTTGGGTTCGTGCCCATCTTTGGCTTTCTAACTTCTTAATTTTAACGTAGCTGAATTTATCAATCTTTCACAGTTGGCACTTTTTATGTCCTGTTTGAGAAAGACTTTTTTCAGATCCTGATGTCATAAAGATACTCTCCTTCATTGTCTTCTAAAAGCTTTATTATTTTGCTGTACCTGTGTAGCTCTGTTAACTCATATTCGATATATGGTGTTGTGAGATAGGAATCTGAGCTTTTGTTTAATTTGAAAAAAATCACTTTTGAACTTTAGGTTCAGTTTCTAGACACCTTTGTCCATTCTTTTTCTCAAACCAGCTTTTATTATTGTAGCTTTATAAGCTCTCACATTTAACAATACAAATGCCCCACATTGTCCTCTCCAGAAGGGTCCCAGCTCTTCCCTTCCATCCATATTTTAAGATTTCAAAAAAAATATTCTTGAGATTTGGTTTACGTAACCTTAAATTTATGGCCTGAGGGTGACAACATTATGATACTGAATCTTTGAATCTATAAATCATACTACATTAACTTAGTTATTTAATGTCTTTCAGGGCAGTTGATAGTTTTCTCCAGAAGGGATGCACTTTCTTGTTAGGCTTACTCTTTATATTGTTTAGCTGCTAGTGTAAACATTATCTTTAAAAATTACATTTTCCCGCTATGTGGTTGCTTTTTATCATACACCACTTTATCTGAGCCAGGAGAGGATAAAGACCAGTGTCTAGTGCAGGGTACTATGTACAGGGTGCACTAGATATTTGCTTTCGATCCCAGAACAACCTTAAGATAAGGGCTCTGGCTCATTGTCCTTCTCAGCAGACTTACAGCACCAAGGCCATTAAAGACGTTGCTGATCCCAGTGTCTGATGGGAATTCTGAGGGATGACAGGCTAAGGGGGTGGTAATTGCACTGCACATGCTCACTTTGCTCATTTTGAAGTTATGAAAACTATCCCTTGGTTTCCTGAGTTTGTGAGACAATGTGTGAGGTAAGATGCCATTCCCTTCTGGTGAGATGCTGTCTTTGTCAGCCTCCTGTGACAGCACAAAGCATCTGGAAGGAATGTTTGCTTACAGGAGAAGGAGGTCTTTTGGCTTAGTGTTTCAGTCCTTCTAGTCTGTGGTCACAGTGGCCTTGCAGAAAGCACGCAGTCAAGCAAAGCTGCTCACCTTCTAGCAGCCAGGAATCAGAGCAAGCAAGAATAAGAACAAGAAGCAGAAGGTGGTGACATAGATCCTCCAAAGGTCAGTCTCCTGTGTTTCTTTACTTGTGGCTATGGCAAAACGCCTGGTGAAGGCAATGCATAGAAGGAAGGTTTGTGTCACAGTCTGCGACAGCGGGGAAGTCATGCTCTAGGAGTAGGAGGGCCACTAGTCATGTTGTATCTGTGCTCAGGAAACAGGGAGAGGTGAGTCCTGCTCTTCAGTTGGCTCCCCTACCCCTTTTATTCAGTCTAGACCCCAGCCAATGGCATGGTGCTGCCTTCTTTCTGAATGGGTTGGTCTTCCTCCTCAGTTAAACCTCTCTGGAGATGCCTCTAGGACATACCCAGAGTCTCATCCTCTAAGTGACTGTCCATCCATTCACGTTGACAATGGAGGTTAACCTAACTCAGTGTGGCTCCCTACGCTCAGCCCACTCAACTACAGATTTCTCAGTACTCTTTGACTAGGTTAACACCCTTATGATCTACTCCTCTCTCAGTGTCCCGCCACATTGCTGCTTTGGGGAATACTTTATATCTAAGCCATACAGATGCCCAGACTGGCATGAGGATGGGGAGCTGGGGCCAGTGAGCCAGACTGGCCGTGCTACTGCGCCACATTTCAGCAGATGGTGGTGGGGATTTCCCGCCTCCTCGAGGGGTAAGTTCTGGCATACATCCCCAGTTTTAGCTTCTTAGATGACAGAATTTCAGTCAGTCCAGCTTTTAAATGAAGAACTTCAGGTCTGCGGAGTTGAAAACAGATGTTTAATCATTGGGTTGAACCGGGATAGAGACCCAGGTCTCCTTGTACCCAGATCAGCGCTCTTGCCATCTCTGCCTGTTGATTTAAGGGTTTCAAGTGCAGTATGATGGCAATGGAGTGACTTGCTGTTGAGAGCAATGGAGTGACTTGCTGTTGGATTACAGGTGGAAATTGTTACATGGTATCTGAAGAAGGGTCTAATGCAAGAACTGAGTGTGGTCCCCATACAGGGGACTATCTGTCAATCTCCCCTCTCCTTTTTTTTTTTTTGGTTTTTTTGAGACAGGGTTTCTCTGTGGCTTTGGAGCCTGGGCTGGAACTAGCTCTTGTAGAGCAGGCTGGTCTCGAACTCACAGAGATCCGCCTGCCTCTGCCTCCCAAGTGCTGGGATTAAAGGTGTGGGCCACCACCGCCTGGCTCTCCCCTCTCCTTTCTTCTCTCATCTCCACTGCCTTCCCCTATGCGGACTCTTTCCCCACTTGTCCTCCCCTCTTTGTAAATTTATTTTTATTTTTTGTTTTCCCCCTTTTAATAACATTTTTTTAATTTTAGGTCAGGTATTCATTCTTTTCCAGAACTACCTCTTAAAACATCTGTATTCATAAAAGTTCAACCCCCTCCTTTTTCCTTGCCCCTCCTCCCATATCTTATTATCAGCTGGTTTTTTTTTTTTTGTGTGTGTGTCTCTGGAATGAAAATGGTAGGTTTAGTATTAGGTTGGGATGAGATGGAGGAGTCTGTCACATACAAAACAAGGTTAAAGGAAAGAAAAGGTGACCCCTTGGTTAACCCAATACATAGCTCTGTATAAAGTCTGTGGTGTTCACACGAGTGAGGCCATTGGGTGCGTCCTGACTGCTCTGCATGTCTCCATGGAGAATGAGATCCTGATTCGTTTGTGTTGCCATCAATCAGCGTGGCTGGAGGAAGAGGTGCTGTGAGGAGGGTAAGGGGGATTGAACCCCATTGATCACGTTTGATAATTAAAGCTCAAACAGTTAGACTTAGTCTCCTCTTGGCACCCATGTACCGTGTTACTTTCAAGGTGTATTTGTTTTTCTCAGGCTGAGTGTGGAACTCTTACTTCAAGATGACTTCTCTTGCCTCTCCCAAATTTTTCAATCTAGATTCCTCTAAAGATCAAGAATCTCCTTGCTTGGCTTGTGTTAGACGTCCACCATTAATTCTTGTTGCGTTTGAAATAAAGAAGAATTTTTTTAGAGTAGAGGCAAAAATGTCCTGTAGTAGACTAATTTGAGTCTGTGAAAACACAATAAAAACTTTCCGTAATCATTTCCTTTGGGGGTAAGGTTTAGTGCCTCGTTTCCTGATGGTGCTTTGTCGTTCTCTTCCTCAGTACTTCACTGTCTTCCCTCTTTCTTCCCTCTCTTTCGTCCTACTCATTTAATGAAAATATTATTAGTGTGTATGAAGCTCAGAGGGCAAGTTATAGCAACTGCTTCCTTCCGTCCCTCTTCCTTGCTAAGACAAGGCCTCTCTTGCTTCAGCTGCACTGCGTGGCCCAGTCATGCACGCCCCAGTCTTACGTGCCCCAGTTCTGCACACCCCAGTCCTGCGTGCCCCAATTCTGCACACTCCAGTCCTGCGTGCCCCAATTCTGCACACTCCAGTCCTGCACACACCAATTCTGCACACCCCAGTCCTGCACACCCCAATTCTGCACGCTCCAATCCTGCATGCCTCATACAAACTGGTCCAGAACTTTCATGTGCTTCTCTCATCATTACCTCTCACCTTGCATAGGAGCACTAAAATTACAGGTGTGCACCCCACATCTGGACTTTTTGCTTGGGTTCCATGGATTCTTCCTGTCCCTCGTCTCCCACATTTTATTGAGCCAAAGGAAAGTCATGAAATCTCTAGCACCTGCCAAAGGCTTTGTCCCCTGAAGATTTCAGGTGTGATTTTGCATGGCTAATAGAATGTGGCTTGCTCCCTATATGTCTGTCAATCATTCTGGTGGCGTGGGAAGCACTGGCAGATAGTCAAGAGGAGACTAGCTTCTTATCAAATCTCGTAGTCATGTAAATATTTTATATGCATGATTGTTGGCTTAGCAGATTCTCTATAGCCACTTGAAAGTCAAAGTATGAAACTCTTTCAGGCACTCTGCTTCAGTATCTCTGGGTGAGAGCATTTCTCTGTGTTATACTTGAGCACACTCCAAACAGTAGAGATTTCCCTCACCCCTACAACCACGACACCCAAGCAGAATTTAATCATTCTAATGATTCACTATTGGTGACAGCCACACCAGGTAGCTTAACAGGGAACGTTCTAATACAGGAAGCATGTCACCAAAGTGTTAGAAGAGCTAAAGGCGTTAAACAGAAGGAAAGGGCAAAGGTGAACAAGAGCAGGAAGTCAGTCAGCCTGGGCCTACGCATACCAGGGACTGTGGCATCTCTGAGGCGGGAGGAGCTCTGGAGAAGCTGAAGAGACTGTGGGGCCAGAAGGGCAAAGGCATTGGAAGACAGCCAGAGTCAAGCAGGCTGTTAGATGGGGGTGGGTAACACACAGGGGTTGTGTGGGCTCCCTGGAGGATTCGGCCGCCACTCTGGAGATGTTTCCCTAAGACAGACTAAAACAGGGAAACATGCTAGCTTCTCTTCCCTCATCCTGTCCCCTGCCACCCTTTCCAGTGGTATCAATCCATAGTGGAGCCTGAGAAATGCAGTCGAGCCCGACTTCCTGCAATACCCAAGAAATAGGAAAATGCATCAGTAGAAACCAGAAATGGAGCCAATAGAAACAGGCAAAGGGTGTGTTCGTATGCCAGGGAAACACAATTGTAATGCTTAACACAACAGTTTGAGATCACAGAGTGTGTGTCCTTCCACAGACTTCATGGTATAGGTCGATCAGAATGTCCTTATGTGGCACATGACTCTGTCTCCTGCAGAGATGCTTGTTGATAATGCGGAGATGCAGAAAATCAACAGAAAGGAGCACTTGAATTTATTAACTCCACATTTCTCTTCTTCCATGCTCTCCCTAGAGCCTGCCTGTCCTTATGCCAGGAATGGCCCTAACTATGCTCCCAGTGAACCTTCTTGCCATAGGGCTCTTTGAGTACTGTTGTCCTGGTGAGTATAGCGGCTGCTAGGGTACACAGGTCTCTTGTAATTCCAGAACCTGAGAGCCTCTAAAGACACAACATTGTGGAAAGTTAATTAGTGGTAAGAGCTAGGCTGACACAAGTCAGCATGCAGTCTGTTTCTGATTCCTCTCTGTGGTACTGGTCATGCATTTTGCTTTGGAAGCAGTGAGGAATTTATTTGATTACAGGATGTCACCACAAATCTAGGTATGGATATTACAAACAAAAGGTAAGAGTAAGAGGTTATGGTGGTTTGAAAGAAAATGCCCCCCCAAAAGTGACACTATTAGAAGGTGTGGCTTTGTTGGAGTATGTATGGTCTAATTGGAGGAAGTGAGTCATTGTGGAGAAGGGCTTTGAGGTCTCCTATGCTCAAGCTACTCCCAGTATCACAGACCACTTCCTATTGGCTGCAAGTCAAGACATAAGGTGCTTGGCTACTTCTCCAGCACCATGTCTGCCTGCACATGACTATACTTCCAGCCTCCATGCTCCCAGCCATGACGATAATGGACTAAACTTCTTAACTGTAAGCGAGCCACCACCGTTAAATATTTTCCTCAAGAATTGCTGTGGTTATAGTATCTCTTCTCAGCAATAGAAATCGTAACTGAGACAGAGGTGTAGTATGTACAGACTTTCTAACATAAAATTTACCTATAGAACCCATTATATAGCAAAGGATTGGGATAAGGCGAACTGTGTCTCACAATGATGGCAAAGGAATGAATGGAACTCTAGGACAGGGGTGTGTGGCTGTAGCACAGTAGTTGAGCAAGACCCCCTAAAATCATGGCCTGTCAGAACTAGATGGGCTTCTGTAGTCTAGCAGGACAGCCCATCCATTCTGTAGGACAGGAGACCACTTAAAGAGGAGTCTGGTACACATGTTGTAAGCTTGTGCTCCTTCTGGAACTCATTGACTTACCATTTGTGGTGGACAAATGTCCTGTTAAATCTGATTCTTTGGTTATATACATTTGGACATTTAAGTATTGGATGGAATGAAGGAAAATCTCGGATAACTAGGTATTTCAAATTCTAGCTGCAGTAACCTGACATTTGTGTGGTATTTCACGTATC
>JAQHUG010000012.1:7847223-7945832 GCA_028555095.1 Dicrostonyx torquatus | reverse complement strand
TGCTGACTCTGATCTAGCTTGCTACCTTCCTGGTCTACACTGCTGGCTCTGATCTAGGCCATGAATTGATTTCCTTACTTGACTCATCTGCTTGTCTGAATCCACTTTGAAGTTGTCAAACATTTCAAAAGGTTAGATTTCGAATTCCTTTGTTGGCATTTCTGTTACTTCATTATCTTGGGCTTCAGTTATGGAGGCATTGTGGACTTTTTAGGAGTGTCACCTTGACTTGTGTTTTCATACTCTGTGTGTGGTGATTTCTGCACCTCCTGGGATGGATGTGCATTTTAGTATGTTTTCATTTATTCTTCCTCCCCCCTTCTTTTGTTTGGTTCATTTATTTATTAGTTAATGTGGAGCCTCTTAGTGATCTTTCCCTGGGCCTATGATCCTATACTCTTAAGACTCCAGAGAGAGATTGCGGTGACAGAAAGAGGAGTTTGACACCAAGCCCAGTAAAGATGCAGTGAGAAGTGAGTACTTCAAGATTACTAAGCTAGCTACATCTGGTGGCTCATGTCTGTCATCCCAGCAGTTGAGAGGCATAGGAATCCTGCTGCTAATTTGAAGCCAGCCTGGGCTGTATAGGGAATTCCAGGCCAGCATGGATACAAAATGAGACACACCCTGTCTGCAACCAAACAAACCAAGAGATACAGACAAAAAGGCTAGTGCAGCACAAATCTGTAACCAGGAAGTCAAAAGGTAAGACAATGGGCAAAGGGAACAAGATATGTGAATGGGAGGTAAAGAATATAGAAACAATAACAGAATAGGTACACAAAACAGAATAGCCACATATGCCATGAAGCAATGTAAACTCTAAACTCAAACACGTACTATTGTTAAAGCAAAAAAGTGGGAAAAAATGAAATGAAAATAAAAAACTATGATAGAATCAGTCAGTGTTTCTTCTTTACCAGGACAGGTGTGCATTCCCTTGCCTCCTGAGTTGTCTTCTGAGGTCATTCAGCTGGCGGGAGATTAGCTTCTGGTGTCCCCGAAGTTCAACAGCTTAGACCAGAAAGGCCTGTGTGTGGCATTGCTCTGGAGCTCAAATAGGCTAGAGTGGCTTCTAAGCAAGCATCCCTGTCTGCCTCCATCCTGGGCTGAACTTGTGTGCAGGAGTCTGTCTGCCTCCGGTAAGAGTTTCCCAGCCCAGGGTTGGAACCCTTGCAGATTGCCCCCTTCCTGCCAGCTGTGTGTGCTCATCTATAGATGTTGAAAGGCCACTCTTTGGAGAACAGATTTCTTTGTACAAGGCTCTGAGGGGATCATGCACTCTCTTGTATTTACCTTTGTAGCTGGGCATCCCCATCTTTCCATGGCTCGGGTTGCCTCTCTGCCAGCAGCCTGCAATCTTTCTCTGGGAATATTTGTGTCCACTGAGTTAGTCTCAGGTCAGCTGTCCTGGGGTTTCCCGTGTTTCTGGGGTTATCACTCTCCTGGTCAGTAGAGGTGGGAGAGGTCTTGGGGTTTGGAGATAGGCTGTCTGGCTTCTCTTCTCCCAGCAGAGTTTCTCTTGGGATCTGCCCAATCCCTGATAGGGATCATGGGATAGCCTGAGTTGGGCCTCTCCCCCTCTATAGACTTATTGCAACTTGCAAGTTTGTCATCTAAAATATTTGCTCAGAGGAAAGAGGGGCAGACATCTTGTTTATGTTCTAATCACGACAATGCACTTAAATATATAACTCTTGCTTGGCACACAGAAAATATTTGAACAATTAGATTACCTACGGCATACATATTTTACTTACCTTTTGTTTAAAAATAAAACAACCCATTGCTCTCATATCTCCTCCCAGAGCACTCCCTGCATGTGCCTTTTGGCAGGCACAGAGTGTTTGCTTAAATGCTTAGAGCAGAATTTAGCCTCCCTTTGGAGATGTAAGTTGGTGCTCATTCTTCAGCATCTTCATTCACTAACATTTGGTGTCAGCTCAAATTTCTGCAGTTGGCAGACATGGAATAGCAAAGTGTCACCCTTTATCCACTGAACTTTAGGTGAAGGTGGTCATGGTCTATGCTATCCATTAGGATACCCACAAGCCACCTCTGGTTACTGAGCCTTAGAAGTGTAGCTAAAATTAGGGCCTGGAGAGGTGGCTCAGCAGTTCAGAGAATTGGCTGCTCTTCTAGAGGTCCTGAGTTCAAGTCACAGTTCCCACGTGGCAGCTCACAACTGTCTATAACTGTGGACCTACGAGATCCAGTGTCCTTCTCTGGTGTACAGATGTACATGGACATAAACCAACCAAAAATGTCTTTAAAAATAAGCTGGGTGGTGGTTGTGCACATCTTTAATTCTAGCACTCGGGAAACAGATGCATGTGGTTCTCTGAGTTCAAGGCCAGGTATACAGAGAAGTTCTAATAGCCAGAACTAGACAGAGAAACCCTGTCTTGAAAAAACAAGCAAGCATACAAATATAATATAATTAAAATGACAAAGAAACTAGAATTATTTTTTAATTATATTGACTGCCATTGACTGCCACTCTGGCTATCACTGGGCTTACACTGTTCAGTTTCAATGACTAGAAAGGACTCAGGCAGGGACTTTGGTTTTCGTCCAGACACATCGCAGAACATATAGTTTTTCTTTTTTGATCTTTTGATTTTTAATATAGTCTGAAGGGCCTGTGTTCTTAGGATTCTTTCAGTGTTGGTGGAAAGTTGGTAGAGAGTGTCTCATGTGCCTGATCACATGACCAATTAGAGGTACAAGTGGAACATTGACTGTACGGAAGCCCTTAAGGTTATTGAGGACAAGAATCTAGCTTGGTATGTTTTCCCTTTAGAAAGGAAGTTCTTGACAGATATAACCTAAACTAGATGCAATTCAGGGCATGTGTCCGCTTTTGTAATTACTAATAGATATGGTTTAATTACACCTATAAATCCCAACACACTGGCAGAGGACACTGGCATGGGTATGGCCAGTATGAATGCTTTTTCTGCTCTGTTTTCATATCCAACCTGCATGTTTGGTAGCTTCTGTTCAGGTACTGCAAAGATAGCTGCCAGCAGCAAGCTAGGCTTTCATACCATTAACTTAGCAAATCACTGGCCAGGGCGGGATCTCAGGCATCCCACCGCTGGAGCCAGAGGCTAAGGCCAGCCTCCAAACTGTATGAACTGAAATTGAGAAAATAGGATGACTCTCAGATAAATAAAATCAGGGCAGGACGTGGATCCTCGGCTGAGAGGCAGGTGCACAGTGGACAGGATACACAATTAAAGCTGCCCTGTGCAGTATCACATAGAGAAGCTTTAATAATCTGACCCATGTCTTCGAAGCATTCTTGGTTCCTTCATGCTTCTTCCATTTCTTTTCTTAAGAACGCTAGCCTGTTGGACAGGCAAAGGGAGCACGGAGAGGTGAGTAAGATTTTTCTGTCCTGTAAATTGCTGTCAATTCACATAGCAGGCTTGTATGGCTTAATGGGCGCAATTCCTTTACCCAGAGGAAGGCTTCTGAGATGTCTCTTGCAGGTTCAGAGACTGGGATGTTTGGCTTCTGCTTGGTCTTGCACTTATGTTTTTGACAGCACACTCACAAGCTAATTCCTTCTCTCCAGGGAGCACCAGCGAGTTAGCCATGTTAGTAAATTGATGCCATCTATTGTGATTACTTTTCTTTATGAATAAGGCAAAAGCTAGATTGCCTAAGCCCCTTCTTAGACGTGTGTGAATCAAAGCGGATGGGATTTGCATGTCAGACTCCAGGTAATCTCAAATTCAGGTAAAGAGTGGCCACTTCAGTCCTCTGCCAGTGTGTTGGGATTTATAGGTGTAATTAACCATATCTATTAGTAATTACAAAAGCGGACACATGCCCTTAAACGTGACTGTAGCTTATCAGCCCTTCATAAAAGCATGAATCTATTTATTTAACAAGCAAAACCTGTATGGAAGAGAGTTTATTAATATTCTAATTTTCTGATTCAGCCTTTTTGAAATAAAATACGGGAACTAAAATGCATTCCTTTGTATCTTTTTGCACTCTTCTGAGAGAGACTGGTGTCTCACAGTGGCACTTACGCTCGGTTCCCTTCTAAGCTTTTCAGTAGGAAACTGATCAGGAAGTTAGTATTTCCCAGCTGAAAGATGAGTTTGACCTCATAGAAATTAGCTAATTTAGGGGTCCTAAATGCTATGATAGAAAGCATTTTACTTGTCTTTCTCATTTTTTTAAAAACTTTTTGTGGCAAGGTGTTCATATATTATGAAGTTTTAATGGGCCAGTCACTATTATTCATGGGCATAGCTTGGTTTACAGTGCTGCTTTATTTTAAGTAGATCACAAGTAGGCTCTCTGTCTTTAAAGCCTAAGCAATGGAGCACTGTCTTAGAAAATCTGTGGTCACCTCTGCTGAGTCCCTAGGCTGGTCGAATTTCCTAGGAGTGGGTAAAAGAAATGAAGCACTCTTACGCTGTGCGGGGTTGTGCAGTGGGAGCTCGTCCAGGCCAGGGGAGCTCTGCATTGCCTTCAGCTCCCTACTTCGCCTCTCTGGCACCTCGCATTCTGGGCCAAGGAAGACTATTTCAGATGGAAAACCACCAAAACCCCCTGCCTACTGTGTTTTACATGCACCCTGATGGCTTTCTAAACCTGGGCAGTTAACTGGGTACCTACTAGATCACGTGATGCTGCAGTTTCATGGCCTTTCAGAAGTTCTTATAGCCTCCTAACCTGAGATCTGTCTGTCTCTTAGTGTACATTACACACATGGAATGGACATCTTTACATGTTTTTTCTCTCCCATCAGGCCCTAAGCACACAGGTGCCTTTCGCACGTGTTTTCCCCTATCTGAAAAGTATTTTGACTTTACACACACAGTAAATATTTGCTAACCACACATGTAAGCTATATTTCAGAGGTGTTAGACTGAAAGACAAAGTCAAGGCAAATAAAGACACGTCAAAGAGAGGCTCTCTTACATATTTGTGGTGAAATTGCTGAGGTCCTTATGTCCTATAATGCAAATTCAATAGTTTCTCTGGGAGATTGCATTTTAATGTACATGAAATACCAAATCTTTGCAGTTGAGAGGAGAGGTAAATCATTCCATGCACATAATGGAATCCTTTTATGCATTTCTGATTATTCAGCACCTTATGATAGGACTGCGCTATGTTACTTCCCATCGTAGCAAAATGTGTCCTTTTTAGTGGTCAGGTCAGTGCCGTGTGTTTGAAAACGCACAGGGAGCCTCCACCGTGCTCACTCAGGTTTTAATGTTTGCAGATTGTGTTTTCATGGGCTCGGGAAGAGCCAGTCTACAAAGCACGGCGGTGTCCATAGATCTCCCCAAATCAAGGAGGACTGTGCTGTTCTCTAGAAAATTGGGTTTGAGCTATCGTCGTTGTCAGTGCCCAAGACTGAATAAATTTCACTTCATAATTGTACTGTGTATGAATTGTGTAATGGATCTAATTGGGTACAGCCATGACTACTTTTCTTTTCCCAGTGTTACTAAATGGTAGTGTCGTGGATCTATAGGATGAGAACTGTCTTAAACAGCCCAGGCTACCCTAGATAAAACAGGTCTTGCACTTGGGGAAGTTTCCAGAGAATGATATGAGCTATTGCTATTAACAGGAGAATAAGTGAAAAACTCATTGGCTGGTTTACATCAGAAAGTTTGAGTCTGGCAAGAAGGGCTCAAACAGTCCTGCTGCAAGCAGTATTAAGTGGAGTTATGCCGTTTTCAGGTGATGAAAACAGCCCTGGCTTCTGCTCTTTGCTAGGGAGTTCATGGGCAGATCAGATGAAATATGTGGTTATTGAGTGCCAAGCTTGTTGGGAATGTTTCAATGGACTGTAAGATGGAGCCTATTCTTTTTAAAGATTACTTCATTACTTATTTATATGCATGCATGTCTGTGTGCACACATGTGTAGATACCTGCAAAGGCCAAAAGAGGATATCAGATACCTGCAGCTGGAGTCGCAGGCAGTCGGAAGGCACCGAATGTGGATGCTGGAAATTGAGCCCTGGCCCTCTGAATGAGCTTCAGCTGCTCTTAACTGCTGAGCCATCTCTCTAACCCCAGAGCCTGTTGGGTTCCTGTGTGCTCTCTGTCTATAGTCTTAAGTCATCTTGAAAAACAACTGCCCCATTGCTGATTCACTGTACATTTTTGCATCCATGTATGCATACAAGTAGCTCATACTGGAGGGTGATGCTCACTCAAGTCCTCGGAACTGTCCCACACTAGTGCTATGACAGCAGCACAAGGGTTCTCTTGTCTCATCGTCTGTTGGAAACTACCCATTATTTAAGTCTGATAAGTGATAGGCACAGGCAGCCATGAAGACAGCAAGTGCCCACATCTTTACGAAGGTAGAATGGACTATTAAAATTAAGCACTGCCCTTTAAAGCAATGGCCGTTTATAATTTGGCTCTAGCTGTCATAGTCTTTAGCTTGTTCGTTCTTCATTGCAAGGCAGGAGCCATAGAGCTATTTGAGTCCATTAAGATGACTGTGGCTCTAGTTAATGTGTATTCTTTTTCTACCCTAAATATGAATGATCGGCGTCCATGAAGTTGCAATAAATTCAATCTGTTCTGTAGAGTTGACTAGTAATATGATCTTGGGTAAGTCAGTTTGCTCATTCTGGACTGCTTTTTCTTACCTATCAAATGCAAGGACTTTTTTTTTGATGCCTTAAACTTTCTAGAGTATGCAAGCAGGATGCTAGTTCTTAGTGATCTATGAGCTAGACTGGGGAGGCGGTAGGAGCCATTTAGTGTAGCTACATCCTGCAGAGTCCTAGAATTCTCCGACTTAGCCTATCTTCTGAAGCACATACATATTATACAAGTAAATATGCCTGAAAATGTTCTAATTTATTTTTAAAATGATACAAGTCTAGAATCACAGTTTTGAATTAAAATTAAAATTTAATTAGAGTGCATTTTTGAGAGTAGAAAACTGTTATTCATCCATCATGTTATCCTTCTTATTTGATATTTATTAATATTGAGTGCCTGCTGTATGCTTGGTGCTATATGCACAGTGCTGAGAAAACGAAGAATTTTGAAAAGGCACAGTCCTTGTTCACAAATCTCTAGTTAGGGGAAAGTTTACACTGAATACCATTTGCTCTTAGTTGGGTTGTCTTTGTCTCTGTGGACTGAGAGTGAGGTAGATATGGAGGTGACCACGAATAGACAAGAAGAAAAAAGTTTCTCAGCTCTAGCTCCTGCAAATACCTTTAATCATTTCAAGCTTCAGCTAGAGACTGAATTGGAAGAAAACCTGTGGAAAGCCCATTTGTAAAGAAAAGCCCAGCCAGGAGGCAGAGTGCCTTTCTCCCAATGAAGTCCTCAGGGCACACATTCAAACCCAACCCATCCTTCAAGCCAGCGTTCAAAAAAAAAAAAAAAAAGGAACGGCCACACAGAACATGCAGTGTAATTGGGCACCCTAGGAGGAATGGGACAAAACCAGGCAACATTGTAAAGGCTTAGTGTGGTCTGTTCCGAAGCCATGGCCATTCCCAAGCCACAAACCCAGCCTTTCGGATGGGACTGAGTAATTCCAGGTGAACACACACTGTGACATAGAGCCTGGAAGGCTTTGCCCCGGTTTGAAAACATGGGCTGATTTTGCTTCATATTTTAAGGGAAAAAGGAATACGTTTTATTATCACTTAGATCATTAATGGACCATTTTTGGGTAAGGGGAGATGAGATGACAGTGACTATCCCGAGCTCATTTCAGTGGAGCCCTCAGAAACAGGAAAAGTGTTCCCAGATAAGCCCCGAGTAGTCACCGCTACTTGGGTCATATGCAGATCCACCTGGCTGCTGGTTTCAGTGGTCTGTCTTTCCCACAGCACAGCCTCTGAGTTCCTCCGCAGGTCCATTGCCCTGCCTGCTCAGGGTCCTCTTGGTCAGACTGAACGGCTTTCCCTCCAGTCCCAGTGGCACCACCATTAAGCCCAGCATTGTAGTTATTAATGACATGCTGATTGCTTGCTAAAGACTTGGGGTCCAACGCTTGGTGGTCACGTCTCTTGTACTTTAGAATCCTCTCCCTGTATAAAGGTCTTGTTCAGTGAATGAATGCAATAGGATTAACTGACCCAATGAACAAATGCATGAGGGGAATGCCATTCTTATCGAGTGTCTCTAGTGAACTTAGGCAGTCGTGTGGAAGATGTTTTGTATGCTAACTCTGTGATGTAGAGAAAGAGAGGGAGCAATGCCTTCCTACTTCATTGGTGGCCATTGTGAAGCTATGCACAGTAGAAGTTGAAGGTTTTGCCTCAAGAAAGTCAAAATAGCAGCTAAAGAGTGGTCTTTGCATAGGAGAAGGGTTGACTGGCATGACCAAAGTAGTTTTTAAAGGGAGACATGTAGAGCTCTGTACTTCAGAGGTAATTAAACATATTAACAGCAAAGTAGAATGCAAGAATATCTAGTACTCCTTATGAAAGAGAGGGTCTCAAAGTGGGGTTGTCATCAGTTTAAGTTGCTACATTGTACTGATAGTCTACAACCATTGTAGTGGTTAATAGGAGTCTTTGGTTCATAAAGAACTTGTCCATAAGTCCCTGTCTCTGACCCCTGAGAGACCTTGGTAGTTCAGCTATGTATGGACGCATCTGCTCCCACAATGGACAGTGATGCCTGCCATGAACACAGCAGGAAATCATTTGCCTCAGTTTCTTTCTTCACAGACTTCAACTGAGTCTTTGGGGGTGATGGGCAGATAGGTAAATGTTAGAGAACAGGAACTGACCGAACTAGATTATGTGTACAGAAGCACAGTGGAAGGTTGGGAAGATAAAAATGCACTCTCTCTCAAGGAGACTGGCAAGAGAAGCAATCGAATGTTGGTGTGTGGAGATGTCTCTGTTGTTGAGGATAAGGTCATGGGGCAGATGCAGAATGTGATGGCCATGGTCACATGCTAGCAAGTTGCCAAGTAGAAATACGCCATGGTAACAAGAATCCTTCTGAGCACCACTGAGGGTATGGCGGATAAATGAGACAGGTTTGGGCTCAAGGAATTATCTGGGCACACAAATGGACTCTCCAAAGTTTTCAAGCTCAAAAATGTGCAGGGGAAAGGGTAGTAGGAAGAATCCCACACTGTACTGAAGATCAGGTAAAATGATTTCTGGGATTTGTTTTTTGTTTGTTTGTTTTTATTCATTTGTTTTGAGACAAGAATTCTCTGTGTAACAGCCCTGGCTGTCCTGGAACTTACTTTGTAGACCAGGCTGGCCTCTAACTCATAGAGATTCGCCAGCCTCTGCCTCCTGAGTGCCGAGATTACAGGCACGTGCCACCACCGCCACTCCTAGGAATCCTTCTAATTCTAACATTTTACAATTTATCCTAAATAAATAACTGGGTTCTTTTTGCCCAAGGAAAAGGGTAATATGGTAATATAAAATAATAGCTATTGTTTCTTTGTGTTTCTGAAAACATGTTTAATTTCCTCACATAGGGGAGACATTGCCATCATATATTTAAAGCCCACTAATTTACTGTGGTCATTGCCTTGCACAGCATCACTAGAGGAACACAGTCCTTGACTTGGTGACCAGTACTACAGTCAGACTGTATATTACCATGTGAGAGCATCCTGGAGACGCAGGTTCCACTCTTGTCCCCACCTTACAGATGTGGAAACTGAGGCATAGAGGGAGTAAATTGACATGATTATGGTCATGTAATTATATACATACACACACACACACAAAGAAGTTAAGTAACAAAGATGCACACACACACACACATACATGCACGCACGAACAGCCTTTTCAGTCCATACAATATTAACTCCTCTGTGCCTGGTGGTTACTATGGTGGAACTAGTGACCAGCCCATATGTTGGCATTGCCATCATTGTAGAGAGTTCATTTAGAGCAGCTCTGTTGCTTCAGAATTGAAGCAGACAAAGTGGGTTCAGTCTTGGTGATTTTGTAGTTGGGAAGACTTCCTTTCTGATCCCAGTGTCTTAATCTATAGAAAGCAAGCTCCTCCCATGCAGACTGTTCTGAAGGTTAAATGGAATGTCATAACAGATCAACTCCAGTTTCCAGGACGTCCATTCTTTCTTCTGCCTCTTCATCTATCAGAGCTAGTTTGTAAGAATGAGAGTTGCAAATCTTTGCCCTTGTGTGAGTTGTCTCTGTGAGTACAATTGATGCAGAACTTCACACGTGTAGTCGTGATCATTTGCTCCCTTCTGAGAACAGCAATCTCCAAAGCGTGCCCCTCCCCCAACATTTAAATGAGCAGAAACTTACTAAGAGAGTCACTGAGAGTGATTGCATTCATCTAACATGTTTACAGTCTAAATAATCACCAAGTTACATTTCTAGGATAAGCAGACCAAGATAGGTTTTCTCCAATCCAGTATGTTTGGTGAATTTCGGGTGTGCAATGCATAGGTTAAATGTTCCAAAGGAGTTCTGGCAGGAAAAGGATGCTCACCATTTCTATCTTGATGGTGGTTTGAGCTTTTGTGAACCTGAGACCCCCTCCCTCTGCTCTTACAGAGCACCCATTAAAACAGTGTTCACAGAAACCATTGTGCAGCATGCCTCTTACAAAGCCTGGTCAGACGGCTATTTTCCAGCGGCATCTGCAGAGAAGGCTCATTGAAAAGCATTTTCTTCTGAACTAACCCCTAATTCTCACATAACAAAAGGGACATGGTGCATCCAGTACAGTCACTTTTGTGTTTTCTTAAGGAAAAGCTACATCTGCAGGTAGTTCAGGACCTGACCGTAACCTTTTTTGTCAAGGTTCAAGGTTCAGTAAACAGCGATTGAGCTATCTCTTGCGTTGTGGACAGTCACAAAGGCTGTTTCTGTGCCTGGAGACGAGGGGCTAATGGAAGTGAGTTTTCATTGGAAGGCAGTTTTCCAAGCTCTTGTCTGCTGGCTCTGACGTTGGTCTGGCACAAGGGGAAGGTAATTCCACCCATGTTATAGAAAAGATTGCTTTGAATAAAGCACTCCCTGCGTTAGGTCTGATAATCTCGCAGGGTCTTGGCTTTGCTGCTTCACGTATGGCAAGTGATGATGATTGACAGGCAGACCCGCTCACAGAAAGCCACCATGCGGGGCTATATCAGACCCGCTAGTCAAAGGTGATGGCCAGCACGGGGATAGTTCACGGGAAGATCCTCTCAACAAAGTTTTACATTCTGGATATGCATGCCTAGCAGTTCGTATGTCACTGGCCTCACTTTCTGTCAATCAGTCATCAACCTCGGATGTTAAAAGGTATTTTCTGAAAGGACTAAATTATATATATATATCAGCTCTGCTTTTATGACTCAAAGCATAGACACAGATTTCATGAAAATGTGTATTCTGGGAAGCCTTTATTTGCATAAATAAACATGAAGCCAAGTCCTCCTGTGACTCAGTTTGCTGAACTCTGAATTATTTCTTTCTTTAAAAAACAAAGCTTTTTGACTTTTGTGTGTATAAGTTTTTGCTTGCATGTATTAGCTATGCATCACATGTGTACCTGGTGCCATCAGAGGCCAGAAGAGGGCGTTGACACTTCTGGACTGGAGTTACAGATGATTAGGAATCACTATGTGGATGCTGGCATCAAACCTGTGTCCTCAGAAGAACAGCCAGGGCTCTTAACCACTGAGCCATCTCTCTATCCTCTCTGATCTATTTCTTTGCTCACAATTCTAATCCCTGGCTCCAGGCAGTCCTGAATGCTTGTGTAAACCAGACTCCAGTGCCAAAGGAGAAGCACTTTGGGATAAAGCAAACTTCATTTAATGAATTCCCAGTGATAATGACTTTGCAGTACCAGGTCATCGATGCTAATAAATAATACCCAGACATTACTCCAAATGCTCCTCAGCTATTATGGCAGCCCTGTGAGTTCAGAATTCCTACTGTTATCCTCCTTTGGGATCAAAAAAACCAAGCCAATAACTTTGAGGCTCAAATAGCCTGTTGAGGATCCCTCAGTGTAGAAATAACCTGGGTCAGTCATGTACAGTGTATATCTCAGTTAGTACCTGTATACCAGATAGACAATATTTACATTTGTTAATTAAACCAGAGTCAAACAAGAAAAATAGTCAGACACTGAAGGCATCATTGATCCTGAGTTTGGAGTCCAGGCCCCTTGACCTCAGGGTCCATGCTCTTCTCCTAACATACTGTCCTTCAAGGGAATATAGCTGAAAGCAGATCTCTGGCTTAGTGGACATCATGATTTGTGGCTTTCCAGCCATCGCTCCATTTTCCTCTCCATCTACCCAGTGCCCACCTGCAATTTTGTAGTGACTTCAGCTATGTTCTGGATATAACTGAGTGCACTAGTTCCTCCCACAACTCAGAGCGGAAGAACTCTCCAGCACATCGGGATTACCTTTGTGCCATCCCTTCTCCTGCGCAATTTTAACTCCTCTGTCAGGTCCTACACGGGTTACGTTCTCTTCAATTTTGGCAAACTTCTCTTTAAGACTCATTTCTTTTATTCCAATTGTAATTGCTGAAATTTAATTGATTGGTTGAAACTTTTTTGGCTAAGGATAAACTAGCCAGGAACATCCTCTCACTCAGCAACTAGCACAAAGCTCACTGTCTACGTAGCGTTCGTTCAAACAGGTTTTGAAATCAGGGAAAGTGAGGGAGAGTATCTACTGTAGATGCTTACATAGCTGTGTTCATTTTATTCTTTGTTAAACGACTGGGGAACTTTGTATTTGATGTCTGTGTGAAAACAGCCTTAAAATGTACTTGAAAGGTCTGTTCTCGTTTGTCAGAAGACATTAAAAAATTAGTGGACCTCATCTTAGCTAAACTATCTAGGAGCGCAAATGAATGATAAATGAGGATCAGAATTATTCTTAGTATAATCACTCTGTTTTTCTTTCTGAATATGCAACTTTGGTGGTTGACTGGATGACCCTGGCTCAGTGGGTAAGGCACTTGATGTCTAGCTTGATGACCTTAGTGTGATCCCTGGGACATACATGGTGGAGAGAACTGGCTCCCCAAACTTGACTTTCACAAATAGGCTTGCCATGGCACATGTATGTGTACACACACATGCACATATATACATACATTTATTTTTAAGTATATAGAAATCACATATTTATAAATCCTCCAGAAACAAGATATACATATTTGTTTTTATTTGATACCATTGAAATAGATCTCTGGGTTCCTATCCTGTTTTGTAGCCTTCAGTGTTTCCCAGAATATATTATTGCAAATAGTGAGTGCTTACTGAATGCTACTTATTAAATGAACCATACACTATGATCTTAGATGTTCTAGCTTAAATGTATTTGGGAACATTTATTAATTTATATCTTAGTATGTGTCCAGTGAGCTGAAAAGAAAGATAGATCACAAGGGCTCCAGAGGCTACAGCCCGGCTCCATTGTGCTTTTTATTTTCTGTGTGATGGATAGAGTTTGGGGTTACTGGATTGCCATCAGTACTACTGTGCTGTCACATGCTTGTGGTGATGTAGACCACAAAGAAACAGGTAGCTCTCTGTCTTCGATATCTAAGAGTGTTCTGTAGCCCTCTTTCTTTTTAGACTGAATTTCTTGAGTGATCCAGTATCAAATATAGGACAGTATTCTTAGGTATTGTCCTTGTGAATGAGTGAACACTCTTGGGCCACAGACACTGATTTTCGTGTGTCTTTGATGGAACAAGCTTTGTATGTAGGTAGCAGGTAGCTTGGTTCTAATCTCAATTCTGCCCCTGGCTGGCTATGGCAAGGATCAGTTCTTTTTTTCCTGTACAGCTGAAAAACAAGCTGGGATCTGGCCACTGGGAATAAGGCAGAAAGACTTAAGTTTGCATGGATCACACATGTAGGTCCAGAGGTTAAAGCATACCAGTGGAGAAATGGCTTTTGTGACCCATGAAGCGGACAGGTGGTTGGGGAAGGGGCACTGGCTACAGCTGAATTAGGGCACATAGGAACCTGACTCTTCAGGAAACAGACTTTCTCTGTAACGTCAGCTGAGGCCATAGTGAGCATGGCTAGCATTGGTGAACAAGAAGTTGGCAGATGAGCAAAATATGAACTAAAATCTCGGAAGATGATGGTCGGTTGGGACATGAAGTAAAGATGTGCTTGCTGGCTCTCCTTCCATTCTCTTTCTCGTTGTCTTTTTCTCTGGGGAGCTAAAATCACCTCTGCAGGTCTCGTTTGAGGGGAAGATTAGCAAGGAGAGGGAAAGTAATGCTGGATAAGATTATTGTCCAGAAAAAAGGGTCGCATTCCAGGGACCTAGTTATTTATGCCATTCAATAAATTCAGGCAAATCTTTGCAGATTTTTACATTCTCTTGCTCTGGCTAGTCTTCCTGTTGGGGGGATGATCATAGTTATTTGGGTATCTGAACAGAACCACTAGAGTTGAAATGATGCTTTTGCAAAATACTCTCAGCAGCATTATCTCATCTACACTGGAGAGCATCCCTTTGAGGCCAGGTGCTAATATCTCCATTACTAGGAGAAATTGAGGTCCGTGTTAAATGATTTGCCTAAGGCCACATGGCTAATGAGTAACAGGAAAACTTGAATCCCATCAGGTCTCCTGAATCAAGCTCACTTTTATTTTATTTTAACCATCACAGGCTTCTGGAAAAATATTGTAGTCTATGTCAGAGGGCCATGTGGGATGCAGTCCTTTATTGTAGGTAATAAGATGATCACAAGAGCTACTAAGGACATGTTTTAAAAGTTTGCTGCTAATACTTCATAGTTCAGTATTGATGAGGAAATTAATAGCATTATTTGGGGGGCAGAAGACATGGGTTTGTACTCAGCCCTTCAACTTAAGGCTTTGTGCTTTTGAGTGAATTGCTTACTATGTTAGTGTTAGCATGCTATTTATTGAGAAAAATAAGCTAATAATATCTCAAGAACTTGGAAGTTTTCTTGAATATATTAGTTATTATTTTTCTTGTATTATCAGGCTGGTCTATGCAGAGGCATTTTTGTATACACATGCTCTACCTGAAAGACAGCATTAGTCTGGTTTCCTGCCAAATCCTTTGTAGTTGGGCAACAGTTTAGTAATAGTTGATTTGAGGGATACTTTTAAGCTTAAAGTTTTATTCTGGGCTGGAGAGATGGCTCAGCAGTTAAGAGCATTGACTGCTCTTCCAGAGGACCCAGGTTCAATTCCCAGCACCCACATGGCAGCTCACAACTGTCTGAAAATCCAGATCCAAGGGATCTGACACCTTCACACCAATGCACATAAAATAAAGTTAAATAAACCATAAAAATATTTTAAAAATGAAAAAAAGTTTTATTCTGTGAAATTGTTTATTTCTTTCTTTTCCTCCATCTGTCCATCATGTATTTATTTGGTTGAGTAGATACTAGAAGGATGGATGAATAAAAAGTGATGAGAGTCCTTGCAACGAGTGTGGGAAAGGCATTCCCAACAGAGAGAAAACCATCCTTGATATAAGTGAATCCAGATACATTTCCTTAGTTGCGTTCAGATGGGTGCAAAGTGGTCATGCTGCTGTTACCCCCAGTGAAGCGTGGGTGGGGCTGAGTTGTGGAATGGAGACACAGTGGTATGCAGGGCCAGATCCTGAAGTACCTCGGGTGCCATATTGGAGCATGTTGCTTTTTTTCTTCAAACTAATGGGGAGCCAGTAGAGCAGGGGAATTAATTGATTAAATTTGCTTTTTGGAATCAGTCGAGAGTAACGGGTGTGAAGGGCAGATGGAAATTGACAAGGAATAAGTCAGGAATGTGAGTTTAGGGGAGTTGCAGAGAAATAATTAGGACTAGAGCCAAGATAGTGACAACAGGAACAGCAGAGTTGTGTGGGATTGGGGGTGTGGAGAACAGGATTCCAGTTATGCTCTCATTTAAACTAGCAGGGGGGTTGAGGCATGAAACTTTGGATCTCTCATGGTGTAAAAGGGAATGTCTTTGAACCTTTTTTTTTTTCTAAAATAAATAGCATGCAATAGTTTTAAAAGCATTGAACAGTGCAAGTAAGAGAAGGTTGTAAGAAGGAGTAGAATTCTGTGTACACGAGCTATTTGGTGTCATAGGAAAAAAGTGTGAAGCAATAGGTAAATAAGAAGTCAAAGCAGAGAACTGGAAAGGGGAGGATCCATGGGAATGGGATGGGATGGGAATGGGATGCTAAGTTCATTAAGGCCTGGATCTCAGTACACAGAGAAGAGGGAAAATATGTCGTGTGTCTGTGTAGATGCTTTCCAAGACAGACTGACTCCCAGACAGACTGTAGGTCAATAGAGGTAGAACTTAGGCAGCAGAAGGTTGAGGAGCATATGAGAGAGAAGGGGCACAGTGCTTTGACATAGTTCACAAGTCATTTATGGAGGCTGAAGAGAGAATGGTGAGTTTAATGGAGCTAAGATGTCAATACGATCGCATCAGTATGGGACAGAGGAACCTGTACAGGAACATGAAGCCTAAATAGCATAAAATGCCAAAGACCCATGTAGCTTTGAGGGAGGAAGAGGCAACTGTAATTTTATTCCTAGGAACAAAGCTGTTTAAGATGTTGGAATGTTCACAAGAGTTGGAACTGCAGAGCCACAGAAGAATCATCAAAGGACAGGGACCATGTTTAACAAGCATTGGCTGGATGCCTGAAATGAGAAGAAATCTTTGTTGAAAGATGTGTGCATATGTTTATTTATGTTGAAGGGGAAATGATCACATTTAGAGTGCACATGTCCCATGTGGAGAAACATGTAAGATGTGTACAAGGAGAGAGGCCTCATTGCAGGAGGAGGAAGGTAGTAGTTTGGGAGAGGGGCCGGCATGGGGATGAAGTCCATCTTTGAAACTTTAGTTCAGAACAATTGAAAGCTGGGGAAGAGGACTGGCAGATTGCTCAAGTCAAAGAGACACAGTTTCAAACACATCCCCTTCATTGCGTGTGTTGCTGGAGATCTAGCACAAGTAGCCAATGCTGCTCCCGGGCTTCCTCATCAGCCTTTAAGGCTGCTGCCTCAGCCGATAGCAGAATGACTTGGTACAACTTCTTGTGGACTTGGCACATTGCTATGACAACCAGAGGACTGCCATGCCATTATTTGACACTGGTGCCATCATCACTGAATGCAAAAGGGGTGAAGTTCAAAAGCAAAGACGGACCAGTGAAAATTTCTTCTGGTTGTTATGGGGAAAAAAATAATCTGACATTGCAGATAAGGCTAACTACGCTGCTTTATCTCTCTCCTCCCTTCACCTCTTCTCTACCTGGTCCCTTCCCCTTGACTTCCTCCCCCTGCTCCACTTCCCTCTTCTCTCTTCCTTCTTCCTTCTCCTACGCTCTTTTCTCTGGCCTCCCCTTCAATCTGGTTTCTTCCCTAATCCCCTCTTTCCTGTCCCTCCTCCCCTCTATTTCCTCATAACAGTTACCTTCCAAGATCCAGTCCTGTGCCAGCTCTGAGATTCAGACCCTCTCGTGTGTAGATCCAAAGCCTTGCTTTCAACCTTGAGTTGAGAGCAGAGAGCTGGATGTATTTAGAAGTAGGACTGACGGATGATCCTGTTCCCCTGCCATGAGTCCTGTTATTGGTTCCACTTGCCTTGTCATCACTAACAGGGCTAATAGAAGCTCTGTGTGGGCCTCTTGACTAATAGAAATGATGGAATTGGAAGGTTATCTACAAGTGCCCCCCTGCAGGGCAGTAAGGCACAATCACTCCATAGCTTCATGCTGCCTGAACTTTAGGTCTTAATGTAAAGGTGTTAAATTAGTAGCCATCCTTTCCTTCCGTTCCCTGTTTGAAATGTCTGGTACAGAATGTTTTGCTAGATGATGGCAATATATATTAAATAAATACTTATACACTGTGACAGATTTGAAGTATTGTCACCGGTGTTCCAGAGCCATCCTTAGGTTCCTTTAAAGATCATATGTAGTCTGCCCTATTCTTCTTGTGGAGCTGAGCAGTCCCTTCTTTCAAGTTGGAGTGTGTGTGTGTGTGTGTGTGTGTGTGTGTGTGTGTGTGTGTTGTGGAGGGTGCTGGCTTTCTTTGTCCTAATATTTTGTATCTTCCTATCAGCCTGAACTTCTTTGAAAGCCAAATATTCTGTTGCTCATATTTTTTCTTATTTTTATATCTATCTATCTATTTATTTATTACTTAATTTACAGTCTGACTGCTGTTTCCCTTCCTTCTTCTCTTTCCAGTCCCCCCTGTCTTTCCCATCTAATCCTCCTCGATTTCTATTTAGAGGAGGGGAGGTCTTCTAGGGATATCAACCCAACATGGCATATTAAAATGAAGACTTGATGAAGCAACTCAGTATGAGGATAAGGGTTCCAAAAGCTGGCAAGAGTCAGAGATAGCCCCTGCTCCCACTGTTAGGAGTCTCACAAAAAGACCAAGTTACAAGCTCTCACATATGTGCAAAGAGCCTAGGTCAGTCCTATGCAGGCTCCCTGGTTGTCAGTTCAGCCTTTGTAAGCCCTTAGGAGCCCAGGTTAGTTGATACTGTAGGTGGGTTTTCTTGTGATGTCCTTGACCCCTCTGGCTCCTACAATCCTTCCTCCTCTTTGCTGCAGGATTCCCTGAGGTCTGTCTAGTATCTGGCTGTGAGTCTCTGCATCTGTTTCCATCAGTTGCTGGATGAAGCCTCTCTCGTGACAATTAGGCTAGGCACCAATCTATGAGTATAGCAGAATAAGTGTTATTCATATTTAAGTCCTTAGGGTCCCAACAGTGCCTGTTAAATATCTAATATGTAAATGAACAAATGGGTGGATACTAGCTATACCTTTAGTGCTGTGTTTCTGTGTGCTAAGGACCTCACATCCACTATCTCCAGTGACCCCCAAATCACCCAACTATATGTGAGTAGCCACTCACTCTGATCCTCTTGGTGTGCTGCAGAAACATCCGGAACAGCTCCCCCAGGACCTCACGGGTGCAAAGTAACCCTGCTCTGTGGGAAGCTGTGCTCTGGTGGACCCTGTGACCAGAGCTCTTCCTCTCTGGACTGCCTTCTTCTCAAAACAGGGGTAAGGACACCTTTAAGTACTTTCCACGGGAAGTGCTCAATGAGCCATTCACTTTGTTGTAAGCAGAAAGAGACTGTGATGAAAGAAAGCCCAGGTGGGTACTCTCCTTGGTTCCTTACCACCTAGGGGCATCTTTAATGGGAAGTGCTACCACATGGCTACCAAACTGCTTTTAGTACCAACTTAGAAAACTGTTGAGGTGTTTCCCTTCCTAGTTCACTGCCTCACAGTCTATGTTCCCCCTTTTCTGAAGTACCTGCTCTTCTCACCGTCAGGCTGGCCCTGCTGTCTCGTGCCTCTGGACTCCATACATCCCAAAGTGTAACTGCAGATCTCGTCTCTGACTGTGCGATTCAACTTTGTCTCTGGGAGGCCAGGACTAGATTTCATTTTCTTAGTAGCACCACAGCCTATCAAAGGGCTAGCACGTGGTAGTTGCTGAGTAAAGGCTTGCTGCCTGAATGTGTGGCACATGATCATCCACAGACCCTCCTCAGAGACTGTATGGTGCTGGCCTCTGCCATGCGTCTTTTTGTTCAGAGGCAAACCCAGGCCTGTAGTATAAAGTTCTTTTGAGATTCAGAAGCACAAAAAGGTGCTAACACTCATTCAGGGAGAGATTGTTTGTTTGGGGGTTGTGTCTATGTTTATGTCTATGTTTATGTCTCTGTGTGTATGCATCTGTGAACAATGCATTTGCGTTGTGTGTGCACATGTGAATGCTTGCGTTCATAAGTGTGAATGTGGGCATGCACACTTGGGTTTCAGAAGTCACCCTTGGGTGGTGGTCTTTACCTTTTATCTTGTTTGAGACAGGGTTTCTTTTTGTAGTTTTTCTGTGACATTTGCCAGGCTGGCTGCCTGGAAGCTTCCAGGGGATCCACCTCCCATCTCTCTGTAAAACACCAAGATTACAAATGCTTGCAACATGTGTCTGACTTTTATGTGAATTCTGAGGATTTGAATTTGGGTCCTCATTCTTGTTTGGCAAGCATTTTTACCCACTGAGTCATCTCTCCATCCTTTCATGGAAGAAATTTATGTGAAACATCTGAATTCAAAGTTTCTTACTGCTCTATGTTTTGGGATATAGTAGCACTATGTTTATGTGCAATTTGATTTGTCACAGAGAGCCCATACCTTTTCATCTGGTGGATGGAGACCTCAGAAGTGGTGTTCTGTGACTGCATTTAACATGGGTAGGTGTCTCATTATCTGCATCCTTCATCATTACAGGTATAGTAGTGTTTGTGTTTCTGTAGAGCTCACCATTTCTCCTTAATGAGTATGCTCTAGGGACATACTTACATTTATAACATGCTTGGTAAATATCCCACTTATACACCCTTAATAATCTGGCACTGTGTTTCATTTTTAATTTAATTGTAATAGTATGCATCAAATATATACTTTATTATGTTAATCATTTTAACGTGTATATTTTCAAGTGAGACAAGATGATGAACAATGAAATATTTTGTCCTATATAACTTAGAAACATAATCAAGAATCTCAACTCTAAGAAAAAAATGCCATGAGTTCATATTAATAAACAAGAATTCCTTCAGCTTCTTTTTTTTGTGACCAACAGGAAGCAGGTGTTAAGACATGCAAGCCAGGGGTCAGGGATCTCACCTTGGTACCAGGACTGTCATTGGGTCTGGAAAAGTACTAAGCATCAACTGTGACTTTATATTACAGTTCTAGATAAATCAGATCGATGGTCAAAGGTTACCAGGAAGATTGACATGGGCAGAGGATCTGGGATAACATACACTTAGAGACTGTACCTCAGATGTATTTCAGTGGATCTGGAGCCTCTGTGTATAGCAGAGCCTTGACTGGTTTGCTTGTAATATTTTTCACTAAAAGCTCTGCTATAATGTGATGGGGATGCTTCCTGGACCTGAACAGCCTAGAGCCCATCCATATGAAAAGAGGGAAAAACACAGAAAGCAATCTGTGTGAGTGACACATACAAGGCTATGACACAAAGCGATGCTTAGTCTACAGACATTAGCACTTCATCAGCATGTTCACAGCCCTGTCTTCTGCATAAAGATACTCTGGAGCCCAATGCTTTATGCTCTGGGCTCCAAATGACTACACCATCTCCATGAGGAGGAAGGAGAAGCCAGGATTGACTACCCACGGCTTGCTTCCTGTATTTCTGTTTCCCTCTCATTTGACAGGTACCACTATCAGTTTGCTCTGTTACCGTCTGTGTTTGAATTGTAAAAATAAGCCGAGTCAAAGCAGTGCCATCTTTCTTGAGTGATAAAGCCAGCCGTGTGGAGATGCTCAGCGCTGCTCTGCTTGTGGGTAACTAAGAGCCAGCTCCTTGTGGTAATTTTGCAGGTGATTAGTCTGTCGCATAGAAGCATCCCTTTGGGGATGAGAAAGGAACTTGAGGTTGTATTTCTCTACAAGACGCAGATTACAGGAGAGAGATTCTCCCCCTATTTCCTTCCCCTCATGGAAGGAAATCATGGAGATTTAGAGGATTTTAATATTGCAAATATTTTAGGAAAGAATTGAAACATTGGTTTGAAGGTAGCATTGGGAGATCCTAGCCATCAACTGTTGCATTATACACGTGAGCAGAAAAGGGTTGGGGGTATCCGTGCCTATGAAAGGGAGGGATATGAAGGAGGACTTAAACACACAGCATCCCTGTTTGACATATCCTTGTGATGTATGTTCAGAAAGCGCCTCTTCCCTTTGCAGCTTTAAAATGAAAGGTTCCACCCTGGAGCCTTTCTTGATTCATTTTAGACCCAAGTCTTGTCCTGCTACCATTCACATCAGTGCATTGGCTCTGTTCTTGCTATGTCCTCATGGAATCTGATCCATTACTAGCAGGAAGCCCTCTGCCATTGCACTCTAGTGTCCCAAGTGTTGTTATGCTACAATGACTGCAACAGCAATCCATGTATCTTCACCACCATCATCATCACCACCATCATCATTAAATCTGTCCTCTCCGCGGATGGAGCCATCCACAAGCTACACCAATGGATGCAGCCAACAGTGAATTGAAAATGTTTCTTGAAAAATGCTTCTGTACTGAACACTCATAGATTTCCTTGATATCATTCCATAAATAGTAGCGTAAGTTCCAAAAAGGTAGTATACACTTTCATAATATATGCATTGTCTTAGGTATTACAAGGAAAATATGAATGACTTACTTTTTATGTCTTTGACTTTTTCATGTGGGTTCTCACTGTGCAGGCCTGAAACTTCCTGTGGATCCCAGCCCAGCCTTGATTCCCCATAGCTCCTTCTCCCACCTCAGCCTGTCCAGTGTTGGGCTGCTGAGAATATGGGCTCTGTTTCTGTTGCCTGGATCATTCTGTAGATATCCATTAGAACCATTTGATCTGTGATACTGTTTAACTCTGGTGTTTCTTTATTGATTTTTAGTTCAGGTGACCTACGTACAGATGAGAGTGGGGAATTGAAATCCTCATTTTTATTGTATCAGGACCTTTCTGACTATTTATGTCTATTAGCGTCTGTTTTATGAAATGCCTCCTACAGTAGTATTTACAATGGTTATATATTCTTGACAATTGTTTCCTTTATTAGTATGTAGTGACCTTAATGATCTTTTCTAATTATGAAGTGTCCTTTTGTCAAATATCAGAATATATCCTAACCAGCATGTTTTGGGTTTCAATTTGCTCAATAGATTGTTTTATATCTTTTGAGTTTCAGACTCTGTTTGCCTTTACCAATAAGTTGTTTTTCTTTGAGGATACAGAAGGTTGGATCTAATTTTATAATTCCTCAAGACAGTCTCTGTCTTCATTGGTGGCTTGAGGTTGGTTAATTTTATTTGTTATTTATTATTATTGTCATTGAGAGATGTTTACTAACCCTTATAATTTGGTTGGTTGTTTTCTAAATGGTTGGATTATTTTTGTCTATTCTTTGCTTTTCTCACACTTGTACCTGTTTGTTGGACATACAGGAAGCAGTGACTAAGTCGTAAAAGCACACTCATCTGCCTTTATTCCTCCTAACACATAGTCACATAGTAAACTTGCCTATGGATTATAGGGCATCAGTACTGATTTCACTCTAGGTAGGTGATCCTTACTCTCTACCTTCCTGCTGGCTCATCCTGTGGAATGGAAAAATGAACTCACTCTTAGCAGATATTCTTAGCTTCATGCCCTCAAATAGAACTGGATGGAATTAGCTTATAAAATTGTGTTACATTATATTCTGAAAAATCATAGAGATCTTCTAGTTCAGAATTAAGCAGTGGGAAGCTTCCTATAGCTATGAGATAGGAGAGGCCTGGGAGAATTTGTAGCCTTATGTCCCTGCCTCCTCCTCTGTTCCAGGGGCATTCATGCTAGACCCTGAGATGACTCTGGGGAACTACTTCGGACCACCTATAGCACACTCTAGGAGGCTTCTGTTGGCTCCAGTTTTCAGCCTTACAGCTCAGAGGGCAGCAGATGCAGCTTCTCGATGCCGTGTCTCTTGACATTTGTTCCAATGCTCTTTTCACTTTATTACAATTCATTTACTTTAGAAGAGAAGCTAATTACGGGCAGGTAGGAAATGCTTAAAGCAGCCGTGATCTTGGAAGCAGTAACTCTACTATTCTCCTTTTGGGTCCATGCAGAAGGCTGTTAAGCATATGTCCTCAGCACCTCGAGGTCACCAAGGCTTTCTGTCCTGGGCTGCCAAATGTTGTCCAGCCATTACAGGGACTCCGTCCTCTCCCTAATGCACTGCTAAAAGTAAGAGAACCAGCATAAATGCTTATGTTGTAGATCAGCTTGAGGGCACATATCATCCCAGTGTGAAAACTGTAACTTCTTCCTCCTATTGCACAGAAATACATATCTCCACTGAACCTACCGGGGGAGCTTAACTCACGTTTGACAGAGGGAATTTCACGTCTCACTGAATGATTGTGGACTATCCAGGTATCAAGGCAGGCATTATGGGTGGCTTTATTTAAGATCAGAAGTTGTTGTTTTTTTTTTTTAACTGTTGTAGGTAAACTGACTTGGGGTAACAATAATATTCTCACTGTTAATTATTTGAACAGTGGCGGAGTGGTATTCACATGTGTAGAATACCACTACTGAATTATTCAGAGGTTTGGAGGCTTTGCTGAGTATCCAGCATTTGACTCTCTAGGTCTGTCCTTGCCTTGCAATTTACCCAGGGCATCAAGCTGTAGCCTCTGTTTCTGTCTTGCCCTTTGAATGCAGGTTCTTTTCATCCAATGCTGAGCATATGGAGGACGTGATTGTTTAGTCTCTTTTCCTGTGCCTCAAGGTCAATACTGGCTGACTGCTTACACACACACACACACACACACACACACACACACACACACACACACGAGCTACAGCTGTTGTCTATAGATTCTAATAACTTCCTGCTACTCTTCTAACCTTGGGGTTGGAACCCAGAGGTTCAGCTCCCTGAAGTCAACTGGCCTTTCAGCATTACACTGTTTCACCCAGTTTCCCGACAACACAATCCCACCTTTGCAAACAGTCCCTTTATCCAACTCTTCTAAGGAGAGCGATTGAAGGATACTGCCTGTGCCCGGTTGGGTCCCTGTCTGGTAGAAAGGGCTCGGTTATGCACAACTGCCAGCATTGGTCTTCTGCTGCCCAGCGAGAACAGGAGAAGCCCACCCGTTGCGTTGCCTAAGTTGTCCTTCTGTTTCTCAGACTTCCAGATACATCCCTGGCTCCAGCAGCCGGAGTCTAGGTCCGTGCAGGTGTGACTATACTTCTCTTTTTTATGTTCCTAAAATGCATACGCAATGGCACCTAGACCACCGATTTCTAAGAGTCTAATTGTGCCACCCTAGAGTGGAGCCGTGATATCTTCCTTTTGAACAGTTCACATCCTTCAAGTGACTGTGGGCTCTTTGGCTTACCTTTGAGTCCCAGCCCTCTCTTTCTACCTCTGTTATTGTTCTCATCATGAAGAATCCGTTAGTCCTGCTCATGTCTCCATAGTCATAGCATAAGCTCCCTTAAGACTGGACCATGCTTGAATTATCTTCCTACCCACGGGAGTTGACAGGAAACAGAGCACATGTGTCTGTTGAAGGGGTATGCACAGCTTCATTTCCAGGGATGTGGAAGACATATTTGTTCAGTTAGGGCTTTTCAGGCCCTGTGGAAGCAGAAACACAGAGCAGCTGCCATACTCCACATGGGTGATGACTGAGGTCAAGGCTGCCACGGGTCCCTAGGCTCCCTGTGTGGTGGTAAAGACGACAATGGGACGAGTGGTTCGGAGTGTGGGATTCCCACCCAGCCTGCCTGGGTATAAATGCTGGCTGTAGCATTCACTAGTCTCATGACACTGAGCACACCATATTCCTTTCTGTTCCCCATCTCCTTGTCTGATGTCATGGGATCATGAGGCCTAGATGTGTTCATCTGTGGAAAGGACTTAACGCTGCATTGGGGGAAAGAAACCACGGAGTGACTTCCAATTGCCGTGGTAGTCAAGAAACAAGCGTGGGTTGAAGCAGGCCCCTGTCCCTTTGGTTTATGCTACGTCACAGGTGACTGTACAATGTTTTGTTTTGTTTTGTTTTTTCCTGGAGGGCTACTGTGGGAGCTCAGTGAGCAATTAGTAACCCTTGCCACCAAATGGCCTTTGCTGTCTTCCGAGGAAAATGAGAACAGGGTTGCTTTCTGTGAGATGGATTCTTCTAGATTAAGCTCAAAATGAGAAATTGAAGGTCTCTTTGTTCCCATGTACTTTTCCAGAACCCAGGTAGGAACAAGCAGTATTTTGGCCTGTGACTCAGTGTGGCTTACCAAACACTAAATGGATAAGTCACAGAGTGACAGGCCCACCATGACAGATTTGGTGCTGAACATCACAAGGATTTAGCTAGAGGCTCTTGAAAGGGTGGATCTCAACTACAGTTACAATAAATAGTGCCGCTCCCCAGCACTGCCCAGGTCTGTGTTAGACCAGTTAAGCTACATCACTGTTTCTCCATGTGACCTAAGCGTTCCATTGAAGATCCCTGAATGACCATAATGTCCAGTCAATGTTTGAAAGGCACCAGGTAGTACCAAACTGCCCTGTTTGTAAAGAAAGGCAGAGGCAGTGAAGGAGCACAGTGAACATGGGAAAACTGGCTAGCCTGCTCGGGAAGGGTGATGCGATCCCCAATTTCATCTCTTGGTTTTTATTTCCAGCTGTTGCCAGTCTGCATTTATTTAACATAATTGGAGAGGTCATTTACCCTGGGAGAAGTTTCTTTTATGTTAACTATTAATAGAATGGTAGTAATTTGAAAGATTATTCATTTTTACAAAACACTTACTTCCTGGTTAATAAAAAAAGAATACTTTTTAAATTCAGAAATTGAAAAGAAACGAATAAAGGTTTAGACATTCTTGGTTTAGGGCTGAACAAAGCCTTGAAATGACAGAAGTGTGTACTGTTAGGGGACCTGTCTCATGATGGCTGCTGACAATACAGCCTCTTCCTTCGTCAGCCTCCTGTGTTTATTCTTTTCTTGTTTTCCTGACTGCTTCTTTAACATTGAGGCTTATCATCCATCATAAAATAATCCATTTGTTCATTTATTCTACCAGTGTTGCCCGCTAAAACATAAAGGTTCTTTCAATTTGTTTTGTTGAATTTGTTGTGGGCAGCATTAGCACGCCCGCATCCACAAAATCAAATCCTAGCCCTAGATGAATCTCCCAGGATGTACCACTTTGTAGTCAGGAAATTTTACTGGTTTAAATAATAAAAAAAAAGTCCATTCTCCTGTATCCCCCTTAGGATTTGCTTCCTGGAGTGGTCTGAAATAAGGTTGGAAAAATTGTATCCAATTCTTTAATAATCCTTTAAGTATCTTCAGATATGTGTTTCAGAATGGTGCCACAGATGTATAATTTGTAATGGGAAAAAATGAACTTGAGTTTTATGAGAATCTAGCGATTATAGTCTTGAAATACGTCCCCGCCTGTGCCAGTGGCAGGGGACCCACCCGCTCTGATTTATTCCATGCGGACTTGGAATTTGTGACTGCCGATTCCTTTTCAACCACTTCTGGCTAATAGATTCAGGACGTAATTCTCAAATGTGGAAACAGTGGATCGTAGATAATAGAAGAAGATCGTAGGCAATTTAGGAGGCAGATGAGTGTGTGCAGCCGGTCTCTTTATGTCGCTCGCCCCTCTTTGCGTTCATACTTAATGCATTGTTCTCTTTATTTCCCACTGAACACAAAAGTCTGCAAAGTGGGCCTTGGACGTGGATGGTGAATGGAGTCTACCAGGGTTGTTTCTGTTGAACACCACACACACATGCGCGTGCGCGCACACACACCACACACACACACACACACACACACACACACACACACACACACGCCTTTTATCAGCCATTACTTGTTCTTAACTGTTCACTTGACTCATAAGCCGTGTTGTTAAAATTTAGCCACTGTTGAATCATTAAGGGATCTTGGATGCTGGACAGAAGAGGCAAAGTGATGCCAGAACCTGACCGGCAGTGGAGTATTCTAATCATTCAACCTTTGGATTATCTTTTAGGCAGGCATAGAATGGGAGCGAGCCTGGGCTTTACCTGTAAAGAGGATGCTCTAAGGAGCATATTATATATGAGCCTTAAAGGTCACGTGGGCAGAAAGAGTTCTTGAGGACAATCTTGTATTATTACAAGATAATCTTCTGTACATATTGTGTATGTAGGCACTCTCAGGACAAAATGATATTTCTTTCAGAGCTCTTCAGTCTTGATAGAGAAACCAGGGGCTTAGATGGATTTTCTTGAGGGCAGAGTCTGTGGAAATTCTTTTATGGATCTTGTGCACCACAGCTTGCCATGGAAAGTCAGGCGGAGGTCATTACCGTTTTTATTAGGTGATTATATTATAAATATGAGTTGGGTCTCCATCATAAGCAGATTCTGTATGCAATCTTTTGCACAGTCCGCCTCCAGAGTGCTAAATCACAAATTGAACTATTGATCGTCGGATGCCTGAGTTACGGCCTTTCTCAAATCTTGAGCTAGGCCTCAGGGTCCACATGTCTTTCTGGAGATAAGTTCATCTTGTAAGTGGGAGATGCCAAGTCTTAAACAATGGCCCTAATGCTGTGGTGCCAAAGGCATGCTCAGGTACAGTTCTCTTGTGGTATTAAACATGCCACTTAATGGCATACAGAAGAAATTGTCATGATTTGTAAATTTCCCTGAGTCTCGTTTGGGGTAAGAGAAACATTAATGCATTCTTAGAAATGTTTATTTCTGTGGAAACTCAATTGAATAGTCTTAGAAAAAAACTTTAATTTTTTTAAAAAAAAACTAGACCAAAGGACTCACTTCTAAATTATCTAGTTCTATAAAATTTAAATTCTGTTTAAAGTTTGACTCTGACATTTTTGGAACTGTTAGACATACCTTACGCAGACCTTCCCAGTGTCTGTTATTGGTGTCTGGGGCCGCATGCTTGGCCTCTACCCAATGTCAGTACTCCTCCATCCACTCCTTGTGACAGTCAGAACCATCCTTCCGCATTGTCCCCCAGAGCGTAAAATGGCCTGATTGAAAATCGCAGACTTTCAGTGGTGTCCCTTCAAAGCCCCTGAACATTCTTACTACAGAAAGCAATGGCTGTCAGAGTATAAATCAGGGTGCAGTGCCAGCCTCACTGTGGGCGACACTTGTTCATGTACAAGTGTTCCCTCTGGATATGAGTCCTGACTTTTTGGTTTGTTGAGTAAAGGAAACTAATTGCTAGTCACTATATGTTCCTAGAAGCACATGTTCTGTAGACATGTAAGAACATATATTGTATGTATGTATTTCCATTTACTTAGTGTTCATTATTCCTTACTATCACAATATCTCAACAGCAATAGGCACATAGCAGATATTCAGTGAATGCTGGTTGATGGCTCTGGCACATAACATGTACATTAAAATGATGAATTACCAACATACCCACGGCCATATGCTACCAGCACTGTGTTTTGTGGCAATTGCAACCATCTGTACAATTGGATGCAGGGCATTCCATGAAGACCCTCCTGGCTTTTGTTTGTTTTTCCCCTTCTGAAACCTGTCTGTGCCTAGTTCCAACCTAGGTCCAGCAGGGTCTGTGTGACCTTTCTGGGTCTACATTGGTGAGCAGGAAGACATTGTGGTCCAGTAGGGGATCTTCAGAGCAGGCCAGAGAGCCCCTGCCTATCTCCCAAACTCCAATGGATGACCAGCCAGAGCCGTGGTCAACCTTGTGGAGAAGGATTTGTTAAGCATGTACTTAACATGTAGAGAAACCAAAGGAGAGCGGGTCCCAGTCCCAGGGTTTATGCTGAAGCAGCAACAGAAGTTTAGTGTTGTTGGAAAGTGTTTGAAATCATTTTCTAAACTTGAGATTTAAAAGCATTCTCTAGACTTTGGCTGCGACAATGGTGTGCATTTTAAAATGACCGTAAAAAAAATTTACAAGGTACAATGGATTTCTAGGTCAGGACTGAGGGAGGAACAAGGAAAGTGAAATTACAAGGCACTTAGCTAAAAATCAGAAAGGAGGGGAGAAAGATGGGAAGCCAGGTCCCGGGGAAAGGGAAAGAACTTATCCAAAGTCACAGAAGGACTTTCCTCTGTCTTTGTGCTGGTTTGCTTTCTCCCTGTCTCAATCATTAGACATCAGATTCACATGCCGGGGTAAACAGTGCCTTTCCTAGCCAACTAAACCTTTGGGCGTTGATGTGGGAATTTGACTGGAGATAGTTAAGTGTAACTCTTTATGAGTAAACTAGTCCAGAGAAGAATAATTGAGCTATTTTTTTTTAAAGGTAGCATTTGTCAAGGCTGCAGTTTCATTGAGGCCTCTTCCCGGCTGACTTGTCCTTTTAAAAAGCATCTTTTTATATTTTGTGCCCTCCTGCTTCAATCATTCCCTCTTTGATCCATTTATTCATGGATGTTTTATAAGAATCTCTTCTGTTTGGGAGCTGGACCCAGCAGCCCTGGGACAGTCTGCTCTCAGGTTAGCTTTCAGAGGAGGCCTGGAAGCCAGCAGAGTGAAGCACGATTAATAAAAACTCAATGACAGATATTGGGTTTCAACTTGAAGACCAGAAAAGCAAAGCAGACAGCCACTGGCTCTTACCTCGACCTCAGTCCTACATGGAGATCTTGCCTCCGGGAAACCTCAGAATGAGACTGAATCTGAGAGCTGTCTCCTCTCGTTTTATAATCCTCTCTAGTTCTGGGATTAAAGGCACGCACCCCTACCACCTGGGTTTTATGGCAAGCTAGTGTGGCTACTGGGATTAAAGGTGTGTGCTATTGCTGCCTGGCCTGTAAGGCTGGCCCGTGTGGCTGTTTTGCTTTTCTGATCCTCAGGCAAGCTTTATTTATTAAAATACAAATGACATGCCACTCCAGCAGAGCATGCCTGCTGCTCGTGGAGACACCTGGGGGAGGCCTCTCAGTGGAGGTTCCTGACTGGAGGGGAGCTGGAATGTGACTGCCACTTGGGCCCACTGTTGCTTACCATGAGAGGAGAAATTAAGCTGGAGGGAATGATCGGCAAGAGAGTTAGCTTAGTGAAAGTCATGGGAGGGCACAAACCTGGAATTACAACCAGGAGCCATGGCTTCTCTGCTGGAGGAAGGTTGGTTCAGTTTCCGGATGCTCTTGTCCTCGCATGCAGAAAGTCATGACTGTGGCTGTCTTAGCACTGAACTTGATGATCCTCCTAAGTGCCTTTCAGAGCACCCCATCTCTGACCCTAGGTGAGTATCCCATCTCTGGCCCTATGTGAGTACCCTATTTCTGGCCCTAGGTGAGCACCCCATCTCTGGACCTAGGTGAGCATCCCATCTCTGACCCTAGGTGAGCACCCCATCTCTGGCCCTAGGTGAGCATCCCATTTCTGGACCTAGGTGAGCACCTCATCTCTGGACCTAGGTGAATACCCATCTCTGGCCCTAGGTGAGCATCCCATCTCTGACCATAGGTGAGCACCCCATCTCTGACACTAGGTGAGTACCCCATCTCTGGCTCTAGGTGAGCATCCCATTTCTGGACCTAAGTGAGCACCCCATCTTTGGTTCTACATGAGCACCCCATTTCCAGCCCTAGGTTAAGTACTTGCTGGTGTTGTGATCTCCTTGCTCTAGGGAAGATGGTTCTGGAGAACCTGAGTAAAGCCTTGGTTTCATCCTACACCTAAATGTAGAGTGGAAGTCCCTAGACTGTGCCAGTCCTGGGCAGGTAAGCCTGCTGAAGGTTTGATGAACTGGATGAGTGACAGAGAAGTATACTCTTTGCTGATGGCAACTATATATTATGATAAAATGCATGTCTACTTCTTGGGCTCATGCAAGGGACATGCATGTCTATCACCTGCATTTCTTGTCTGTTACTTTTCTATTTGAGGTGAAAGTGTGTAAAATAATGAGAAAGGGAATTATTAGTGATGTGAACACTTGTGTCCGTAGGAAAGGTGTTGTTTTCTGACTGTGGTTTCTTCACTTGGGTAGTTCTTAAAATTTGTATTGTCTTGATATCAACTTGGGAACCAGTTCTTCTGCCTGTATAGCTCCCTGTAAGTTTGGGGGGGGGTCTTTAGATGAAGCCCTTGCCGTGTGCTGGGCATTGTAATGGATCCTTCAGAAACAGGAAGCACAGCAGAGGAGTGGAGGCCTGGATAGCTTGCTGCTGGCAGGTGGAGCAGGTGGGCACTCGGGTGTGTCCTACTCTGGTGTTCAGGCTTAAAGAAAGTTCTGTTGCTTAGCCTCTGACCCGAACGGATTTCTTGGGATGCTTTCTGGTGTGATGATGACACAAACACATGGTGACTCTCCTGAGGTCTAAGCTACTCCTTTTAATCCTCTTCAACCTGCTCACAACTTGACTTGTGACCTTTTTCTTAGTGTGTTCTGGGAAAGAAAAGTGAGATAACTTCTTTGGCCACCATGTGTGACCTGATGGTTAGACTTGAACTCTTACCGTCTCTTTTTGACAAAAATAAAGCTGATGCCAACCCTCATGTCTTTGATAACTCACCCTGTATCAGGTCTGTGGAAAAGTATGCTTATTGTTCAAGGGCTCAAGCAAATCAGGTGCCAGCTCTGATTGGAAGTTGTCTTCAGACTCATGCTCTTTCCCCGTGGGATGACTTAGACAGCATCATTTTACTTGGTTGTCACCACCTCTGCTAAGGGATATTCAAAGCAGTGGGGGAGTTGAAAACACAGAATCCATACCTGACAATCTAGATACTGGATCTATCACTTGCCCACTGTGACTTGATCTCAAGTCTCACTCTCCTGGTCTTTAAGGTAAGGACAGTAGTAGGTAAGGACAGTAATAATGCCAGCTTTTTGAGATCATTGTAAAACGGGAGTCAGGTTTTGTAGGTATAGAGCTTAGAATATTATCTGACAGCTGGGGCTGGAGAATGGCTTAGTGAGCAAAGAGCTTGCTCTGTCATCATGAGAACTGGAGTTCAGGTGCCCAGCACCCAGATAAATGCCAAGTGGGTGAGGCAATCTTCCTGGTATCCCAGGGTACAGGAGGCAGAGGGGAAGATCCCCAGAACGAGATAGATCACGAGACTAGTCAAATTAGTGAAACTCTGGGTTCAATGACGAGACCTTGCTTCAGCATCTGAGGTAGAGAGCAATCAAGGAAAATACTGAATTTGACCTCAGGTCTCCACAGGCTCAAACACATGTGTTTGCTCACCCGTACAATCAAATGTGAACATGCTTCCACACCAACACCAATGTATGAATGTACATGCATGCACATCCACACCAACACACATATATGAGTGAATGTACATGCATACACACAGATGCAAAAAAGAATATCATCTGACACCTGACATTTATTGATATATGTTAGCTACTATAATTATGAGCTGTTATGATTTACTTTTCAAATATTTATTATGCCACTGGCATGTGCCAAATACCAGGCAAGATGAGGGGTGCATTTCTGTGTCCCCTTCAGCTCTGACACTCAGTGATGGATGTAAAAATCTCAGCCCTCCATCCTGGGGGAAGTGCTGTGTAGTTAGCTCCAGGGAACTTAGAAATCGTTATGTGGGAAATGAAAAATGCATTTAGCTATTACTCTCTTTTACTCATCTCGTTCACGTAGGTGGGTTGCATTTTACTACCTAATTAAGAGTAAGGAGGAAAAAAGGGAAGGGAGCACATTTGTAGCTTAAGCGTGGGTTGAAATTTCCTGAGATGGGAAACAAACTCATAAACAGGAGAGGCAGTAACAGTATTTAAATCGGAAAGTCTATGGCTATCAGAAGCTGGAGCAATGCCATTTTGCTATTTTGGTTTGAAGAGGGGGAAAGCATGAACATATTCGATCGTACTGTCGCTGGTTAAAGCTGGTCCTGCAAAGAAGGTTGCGTGAAGACATCGCACTGGTTTGTGCGCTCCCATCTCTCTCCCGTGTTTTTACTGCTGCTCATACTAGGCGCATGGTCCCTGACTTCATGCAGACTGAAAGGGGCTGAGCTGAAAAGGCTTAGAGTATTGGCTGTGTTCTGAGCTTGTCTGCAGTTTGCAGGGATCAGCAGACAGAGCACAGTGGAAGGAGGTAGGACAACCTCCAGAGCTAGGTTGTCTGTGTTTGCCCTGGAAAGCTTCAGGCAGGCTTGAGAAAGACACGGCAGCTCTCTGAGACATTGTCTTTCTCCATACTATGGGGCTTCTGTTGTCCAGGAGCCTGCGGAGGCAGAGGACTCACAAGCTTTGCAATTAAAGAGGCCTTGTCTGGAGTGGAGCCTCTCCACTTGAACTGACACACTCATGGCTTCTCCCTTCATCGGGAAACCAAAGGTCTTACTACCTGAGTTGCCCAAGCTATGTGGATTCAGTGGCATGCATTTGGTTCAGAAGGAAGCTACTCATTTTCTTAAAAAGCCTAATTATTATTTTCTACTTTTCTAGAATTATTCTCCCTGGCTATGCCCAGGATGCTGGTTCCAAGACCAGACATAATAAATCTGCAGATACTCAAGTAGTGTTTTATAGAAATGCAGTACTATTGACATATAAGCCGTACAAATCTCCCTGCATACTTTGCTAATGCCCACTAGTGTGAATTCTATGTAGATCATTGCCATACTGTCTTGCTTAGGGGACAGTGACAGTGACAGCAGCATCTGCCCGTGCTCAGTACGAGTGCAGCCTTTCTTCTCTTGAGCATCTCCAACTGCGTTTGGCTGAGTGTGTGGACTACAGGGCACATGGCCTATATAATCTGTTTTCTAATTTTAAAGTTCCAAATCTAGGCAGAGAAGCCTGTGGCACCCCTGCACAACTTCATGACTAATAGAATTAAAAGCCAGGTACTCTCTTCTCAAGCCAAAGTGCAGGCTACCTTGAGTCTTAAAAATCACAATGGAGCCCTTTTCTATTAAGTGCTTAGACTGCATTTTATGTTAGTAAATCCCATGATGATTTTCACTGTGTATATCTCAACAACCTCTTACATCATTTCACCCTTCCCCCCTCACTTTTATACTTTATAACAATAGAAATTTATTGTGAAATAATCTTGGGACTTCAACCCTCATTGTACTTTCAAGATTTCCTTAATGGGTCTAGATGCAAACCATTAATTTTCTCTGATGCAAAATATTGTTGTAAATGTAGCCTTTATTTTCTAATCTACTTGTGGGAGATATGGAGCAATTTTTTTAGTAATGTTTTCCTGTCATAAAATGTTGCCATGAATATTCTTGTATTCCCCAGTATCTTAAGTTCAAAAGTCTTTTTGATTATGGAGTCAGATATCTTGCCTCTGAGTGGTTGTTTTTCTTGTCAATAGCTGTGATGGAGACAGAAAAGCAACTCCCAAGCCTCTAGAAGTGGCCAATATCAGTACGGACCATGAACTGAGGTTTCATAGTCCATATGAAACTATGGCTTATCCCTAACTATTCCAAGTCTTACAGACTGCCTTTGAATTTCAATTCCCCATACTATTCTTTTTATAATTCTTAATTTTCCACTTGGGATGGTTGTCCAAAGCTCCTCTAGAATTGGGTTTTGCCTTTGCAACCAATAATAGTTTTGTTTCTTTCTTTCTTATTTTTTTCTTCCCCATCCCAGCGTTGCCCCTTTTTCATAGAGGATGGCTCAGCACACCCCAGTGGATAGGCCCATTCATAAGCTTCCTCTACTCCTTTGTCAGCTTGAGCCTCGGAGATGTGTTTAAACCCGAGAAGAAATCAAAATAGACCCCATGTGATCAAGAGGGAAAATTGCTGAGGAAACAGGATCTGAATCCTTACAAGGCACTTTTGTAGGAAATGTCCCTTCCCTATAAATAGGGATGGATGTTCAATTTTTGGCTCAAAAAAAAAAAAAAAAAACCTCTCTGGGAGTGAAATTAGATTTGAAGCTGATGGAATGAATATAGGATGGGCTGATTCTGTGCCGAGCTAGGACACGTCTGAACATTCCAAGCAGCTGGTGTGGTGGAACAGCTGAGCTACAGACCGACAGAGTGAGCAGATTTTAGCGCTTCTGACTTCTCTGTGTTCCGGTTTGTTCACTTCAGCCCTTGACTCAGTATGAGCTCCCTTCATGAGAAACCTGCAGTGCTTCATCCTGCTCTGCCACCATTGTGGGTTCCAGTGTCTGCTGTCCGGACTAGTATTTACCAAGAGCTTCTAGTATCCGGACACTTCCCTGTACCATCACAGTCTCTGCAGCACTATCGTGAGGCAAGAGCTGTAACTACTTCAGTTTTTCAGTGATGACATCGAACCCAAGAAACTGAGGCACAGCTGGCTCACCTGATGCCATTGCACAGGGAATTGGGACACTGGTTCTTGGAGAGATCTGACCAGGCCTCTGTCCCTCCTCCTCTGCACTTGTAATTCTTCTAGGTGGATGGCTTCTCGCTCCCATAGGCCTCATTCCCAGCTAGGGCCTGGATACTCATCACACATCAGCTGAGGATGTGTAGAGAACTCACCTAGTTCCTGAGATCCGTGTGTGTCTGTGGAGAGTCCCCAGTGTCTCTGTCTCCATGAAGGACATCTGTGACCCCCCCCCTCGGCCAAACTTTTAGGAATCAGTTACCTAGATGTAAAAATCACCAAAGTAAATGTGTGCAGCCAGTCATTTGAAGATCAAGGATAGACCCATTTAGCTTATGCATGAATAAATTTCCTAAGGTTTTGGGTGGTTGCTTTGTAATGATCTGACCAGCAATATAGTAACTGATATTCTAATGGAAATTTGCAGTAATGAATAAAGAGACTTATAACTGTGGTCCAAGTGCTGAGGATCAGTAATGGTGGTATTCTCAGCTTAGAGTGAGGCATCTAGTCATCCCTCCCTGTCTCAGGGAACATTCTAGAGGAGGGAGTGTACAGGATGAAAGAGCCAGAGGATGGGGAAGAACGCCGCAGAAAGATGTCCTTTGCACATGATATGACCCTTGTGCTTATTAACTCGCCTTACCTTAACTCACTGCAAGCTTAGCAATTTACCTGCACAAAGCTTACACAGTTGGGATTCGGGCACATCAACATTTTGTCATGAATAGAGGAGGCACCCAATGACTACCATGCTTCCCTGAGGGCATATTGTCACTTAATAGTTTCTGGGGGAAGGGAATGCTACTTTCTTCAGTTACATTGCCACCAGTGGGTTCCCATGCTCCAGTAAATAACCTCTCACTCTTGCACATTGCAACCAACCCTAATTAAACTCAGTGTCACACACACATGCACACATACACACACACATGCACGCATGCACACATGCATGCTCACATGCACACACACATGCTTGCACGCATACATGCAAGCACCCCAGAAAGTAGGAAGTACATTTGTTAGGAAGAAGGAGGGGAAGAATAGAGAAAGAGTAGTGTGGCGAAAATGACTAAGATTCATTATATAAATATATCAAACTCTCAAACAGTTTTTAAGTAAAAGCAATTAGCAAACTAGCTACTGAATATACTATGCTGAGCCCAGATTTCACCACTTTATCTTCTCATTGAGAGTTCAAAGAAATTATAAACAACTTCGGTTTTGATTTATTCATACATTCATAGGTAGAAACAGATTTTCTTTTTTTTCAATTTTTTTATTATTAATTAAATTTATTCATTTATTTTACATCCCAACCACTGTTTTCTTCCTCTCCTCTCCTGCCATTCCCTTCCCTTACTTCTCCCTGCCTCCTCAACCCTCCCCCTGATTTTCTAATAGTAAGGGAGGAAGGGTTTTATTTGTAGAATATGTATACATGTATGCTTGTGTGCACATTCATGAGTGTATTTCGCGTGAGTGTCTTAGCCCACTCAGGCTGCCATAAAGGACAATAACAGAAAGTCACTTCTCATGATCCTGGAGGCTGAGAAGTCTTTTTTTTTTTAAAAAAAAATATTTATTTATTTAGTATACAATATTCTGTCTGTGTGTATGTCTGCAGGCCAGAAGAGGGCACCAGACCTAATTACAGATGGTTGTGAGCCACCATGTGGTTGCCGGGAATTGAACTCAAGACCTTTGGAAGAGCAGGCAATGCTCTTAACCACTGAGCCATCTCTCCAGCCCCCTGAGAAGTCTTAAGACCAAGTTGCTGACAGTGATTTGGTGTCTGGTGGGGACGTGGTTCATTCGTTGTGTCCCTGCAAGGTAGAGAAGGAAAGACATTTCTCTGAGACCTCTGGACCACTAACCCCACCCACTAGGTTCATTCTCATGACCTAAGCACACCAAAAGGCCTCACTTCCTAATCACATCACGTTGGTTTCAACATATGAGGTAGTGTGTGTATGTGTGTGTGTGTGGGGATATTGATCAGTCTCTAGGTAAACATTCAACAGTGGTATTTTGTAACCGGTTGTCATTGAGATGGTGTGGGAGGAATCTTCTTGAGTAAATTAAAGCCACCTTAGCGTCGTTATCAGTACTTGTCTTATAATAGTTGCGGATGCACACGTGAATGCCGGTTACTGAGTAGGTGTTAGACTTGATTTTTAGAACTCCAGACTAAAAGAATCAATGTAGCTATCAGAACTGTGACTTTAAGTAGGTAGCACCACTTCATCTGCTCTGGGGTAAAAGCTTAAGTACAAAGATCTTGAGGACTGGCCTAAGGTAAGTATGACAAGCAGGCAGAAACGTGTCCAATTAAATCCGATGGCAGGTATATAATAGGCAACAAGATAACATGTGCTTCAGCAAGACCTTTGAGGTAACGCTTAACTCCAGAATTTTGCCTCTTCTTGCACGGTCCAAAGTGAAGAATCAAGCATTGATTGTCTGCCTAGCATAGGGTGTCTTTACTGGTGATGGTGATTCTTCAATATACTCTCTATAGAGGATTTTCTTGCCGCTTTTATTTTTGCTTTGTTATTTGTCTTTACCCTTTTGCTATCTAGTGTCAATAACGGTAATGGCAGCCTGGAGGTACCCCAGAATTTCAATTGTTTGGAGGCTTGGCTACAGCCTCAGTCCCAATCAAAGAACTGCTTTATTCTTGAGGCCCAGGCTCAGAGAACAGCTCCAGTTTGGTTGCATAGTTTTTATGATGGCTGGGAAGACATGTGAAAGTCTGAACTGCATGACTCACGTGTTTCTACAGCTTCTGTCGGACTGAGGCATGTATGCATCATGTCCATCCAAGTTTGCGTCATGTCCATCCATGTTCGCATCATGTCCATCCATGTTCCATTAGTCAAAGCAGCTCACAGGGCCAAGGCCAAACCTGACAGTGGATCAGGGGATATTTTCCATCAGCTTTGAGGTACTGACAGTCACATGACAAAGGCAGGGCTTAATAATCCTCTTATTAGGAAAGACACAGATATTGGAAACCACAGTATAGTATCCTACCATCTGCGTGTTCCTAGAAGCCCGTTTTCGTTCATTCAGAAAGCGACGGCTGGAGATGTCACGTACATATAACTATGTGATCAGACTAGTTATCTGATTCCATGTCCATGTTCTTTCCCCATCTGGCACCCAGCTTTATCTCTCTCTGCTGGAAACATGTACTCTTTTCTTGGGACATGGTGAGTTTTGTGTGATTTACCAAAGCAATATGTGCACTCATGTATCTGTGACTTAGTATATGCTATTACATCTGTAATTGGATTTTTTTTCTCATTCAGTGCAGTTAAGTGTTCATTCGTATGTCCAGTGAAAACTCGGGGCATCTGAAAGCATTATTTGTTTCCTGGGCTGCGATGTAAGCCCTTCCTATGAATTCCATAGTATCCTTTCTTCCCTTCATAGACTTCCCTTTATAGTATGTGTGTTTAGGTACTGCTCTTCTCAGAGTTCCTAAAAGGCTGAAGGAGGAGACAGCGTTAGTCTATGGGTCCCTACATGATGGGTGTAAATAAAAGGGGCTGTACATGTACATTGATTGTAGGGTCAGTACTCGTGCTTTTGGTATACTCATTAAGTCAGTCGGATTTCAATCATCCTAGAACAAAGGGCCTGGGGGATCCCTTTGGTATCATGACTTCCATGTACTCTGTCTACCACTTGTTCTTTCTTAAAACACCCAGCAATTTTTGTACAATGTGTTTCCAAAGTGATTTTTATCCCTCCATTTTCTGCTATAAAATAGGCTCCAATTATTCTCTTTAATTAAGTGGTTTTATTTTATTAATTGTTTCTAACTTACAGAGTTCCCTAGAGACCTTTTACATGTTTCCAAATGAAAGCAGAAAGCAGAGCACATTAATTATACACACAAACTCCTTTTGGCGGATTGAACATGATGCACAGTGAACATGAAATGACTCGCCCTTCTGAGTTATCAATCTTGTCATTAGTGATGGCTTGTATTAGGAGTATTGACATGGGCTTATCCAAATTGGATTCTGCAAAGAGTCATTTTAATTTTGAGCAAATGTAAGATGACAGAGCAGTCTGACGTACAATTATTTTTAACCCTCTCCTTTTCTGAACAACTGGGACTTGTCTGTTTATAATACCATCTTGTATTTAATAGAGCTTTAGACCAGACGTGACCTTATCAATCTACAGACAATCCTGTGGTAGAAGACTTGTGGATGAAGAGACTGATATTGTGTAGTTAAAGGCCATGCCTCAAATCAGTCACACAAAAACAGTGAGAGCCTTTTGGGTGACCAGTTTTTTTTGTTTTTTGTTTTTTAATATATCTCTAAGTAAGAGAAGAGGTGGAGTTGGATTTGAAGCTCCGTTCATGTTACTTTGCGTGGTCAACTGAAAGTTCATCTAGGTATGCATATATTAGTTTGCCAATCTCATAAGCATCCCTTGGGCACTCATGTGCTGGGATAGACTCAGGATCAAATACGACATTTTTTTGAACTTCCTATATGCTAATGTCTTCATGAGATTAGCTCAGTTAATCTAGTCAGCAAAATATTAGAGTCATTGTGGTCCCACTATCCATTATGACCCAGAGACATCAAATAACTCAAGGTTGTTTGGCTACTTGGTGGCAGAGTTGGAATTCAAAACCAGGATTTGTCTTATGGGCCCAGTCTTCACATTCCTTCCTGTTACACAGTGTTTTGCTGTCAGCACCAGTCTCCTGGTAGGATGTATATATCTTATGAAGGGAAGCAGTCACAATTGCCAGCTTTGTGATAAATCACTCTTGTAGTTATGACATAGTGTCAGAGTGTCATCCGTCCCCTGGGGAAGCATGGACACATCTTCAGCATCCAAGAGACTTGCTTTTCGCCACAATTGAGCTTTGATCCTCTAGAGCTCAGTATCTGACAGTATGTTCCTAAGATTTCTTTCTATTTGAACAGTGTTGATTGTAGGAGCTGAAAATAGGAAGATTACTTACCTTCAAAGCTAATGAATCTGTTGGACTGATTGTCAAACTTCCCTGAGTCAAAAGGCATTTGCTCCACCCATGATACATGCTATGGCCCAATCCTTAATTCCAGGGCTCCTGTGGAGGGAGGGGAAACCGATGCCAGAGTACCAGTATTTTCTGTAGGTCAGTATCCATTTTAGTTAACATTCACTGTACCTTTTAGAACAGACATTTCCTCTACGTAGGTCAGTGGAGGTGACTGAACACATTTGAGTGATGTGACCCTTTAAAGGCAAGGGCTTTTTCTCCAAGTACGAAGTTGAGGTCATTTGAGCTGTACAATCTTTGAAAACAGTTGTTGAATAGGTGCTATGCTAAACATTGTGCTGGGAACAAGGATGACAACCGCAAACAAAGTCACATCCACATACTCTCAGACTTTTCCTTTGGGTACTGGCAGGCAATAAACACGGAGCAAATCTGGTGCTAGATGTAGTAGGTGTGATAGAGAACCATGAAGTATGAAAGACAGAAACTAATGAGTTAGCTTGCAATCTTAAACAGCATGCACTCAGAGAGGTGTGTGAGTATGTGTGTGTGTGTGTGTGTGTGTGTGTGCATGTATGTGTACACGTGTGAAACTGAGGTTTAATTAAAAGGGAAGACACTATGGCAACTTCTGCTTAAAGCCTATTATTTCACTCCATTGCTCTCATAAAATCTGCACATTTAAAGTTCCTCCTATCAGGGATTTGTCTACTTCTCCAGTCTCATTTTCTATTGTTCTCTGTAACTGTGCCTCAGCTCCACAGAGCTACCTCTGTTTCCTTGAAAACACTGTGTCCTTAGTCTTTATGCCTATGCGTGTGGCATTTCCTTTGGGGCATCACTCCCCTACCTCACCAGGAAGCTCTTTTAATATGTACATAGCTGCCATGCTCCCAATTTCTACGCATTCCCATAGCACCAGTGTTTTATAGCATACTGTATTGTCGTTGTCTGCGTTTTGGTGACGTCTCTCTGTAGATGGTGAACTTCACAGTTGGGGAATAACTTTCTAAGTATCTAGTAAATATGGAAAGAAGGAAAAGAAGATACCTAGGTAAGAAAGAGAGCTAGGTGAGCTAGAAAGAAAGGAGATTTAAGGAAGAAAGCTTGGAAGGATAAAGAAAAAAAAGAAGCACCGAAGGATGTCTGGGCGAGAGGAGGCTAGGAGGAAATCGGAGGTATTTGTTCAAGGATGACAAGATTAGGATTACATCTTAGAGATGCCCATTTGGCCCTTGTTCTGAAGACACATGCTTGCTGGATCTGACCATGCACTTTCCTTGCTTTAGCGATTCTTGCACATTCCAAGGCCTCTGGTACCATCTAGTCCCCTGGAGGACAGAGCTGGCGTAGAGATAGTCCTAGGTACATTTCATCCTTGTACTTCCCACCCCCTGCAGTATTATGAATCTCAGAAGTTGTGACTGGAAATTCTAATCACAGCTCTGCAGTTCTTGATAGTTGGTTTGCTCCTTTCCATGCCTGATGCCTCTCTGGTTCTAGTAGCTCCTATGCACAAGTCGGTCAGTAGCAGGCAAAGCCTGATGGATTGGCGAGTGTTCCCTTCTTCTTTAGAACCTGGAAAATTCTTCCTTCCTCTGATCTTCAGGACCCAGGTCGTCATCAAGAATGAAAGAAGAATACAGTACACTATTGGATTTGCCTGCTTGCTTCTACTATTTAAAAAGAGAATGATACAGTGTGGGGAATGGAAGCATGTAGTGAGCATCCCCACAGCCCATCACTACAGTCCTACAAACCAAAGGTGGCTGGCGTGGTGTGCCATTGATCACAGTCAGTGCCCAGCCAGGTCTGGTAATTTTCTGAAGATGTTACGCCCTTTTCAAAACTCTGGAATGGTGAGCAGTCTCCAGAGTGAATCTCAGAAATAAAACCAAGGTCCAAAGCGATTAGGATTGATTAATTTTTATCCCAGAAACTGGTTCAAGGCAGTTTTCAGATGTGCTCTCTTTGGATATGAAGCTATGACTGTCAGCTGGATCCTACTTTATTTTTATTTTTTAATTTGATTCTAGGACCCCGAGTCTGTATTTAATGTTCCAGTGAGCAAAAATAGTTATGTTTGGCTCCAGAAAAAGATTGATAGAAGCGATTTTCAGATATGGAATCAAAACAGAGCGAAAAAATGTCACGTTTAAATAAAATGCAGTACTTGGAGGCATCATGTGGTCTCATAATAAATGAATTTGTGGCGCAAAGTTGACAGCTTTTGAAGGAGAATTTCTTTCTAAAATTTGAGGTGATTCATTTTCATGATTAAGTATTGTAAAAAAAAACAATCACTAGAGAATTTTTAAATGAAAGGAAAGGAAGCTTTAAGCGGTTTACAGATAGCATCCGCCGCTTTCATTTTTATCCCTTACCTCCTGAGAGCTGTGAAGGTGTATGCTGGGGAGGTTTGCCTGGCTGCCCTGGGGCTCCTGGTACTCCTTCACTGAGGCCTCATCTGCTGTGCTGCTTGGAAAGGGAAGAGGCAGGAGGAGAAGCAGTGGTGGGAGGCCCCTCGCTGGTTTTGGCTCCAGATGGACTTTGTGCAAATCACGATGCATGACCTAAGGCAGGCTCACTAACCTAGTGGGAGCTTCCTACGTGCTGAAATTGGGACACAGTGAAGCAGACACAAACCCTGAGTATCTAGCATATGACTTGGCATGTGGTAAATGTTGAAAAGCAGCTAGGTCCAAGCCAACTATGTATTTTATCAGCCTTAAGGGGCATTGCCTGTATTGCCTGTTGCAAGCTCTGTACCTGACATTGTGCAAAGAAGGCTAGTCATTGATCCAGGAATCTGGGGATCCAAAAAGGAGAAAGATAGTCTAACAAGGGATGGAGAACAGTGAGCAGAGGAGGTCGAAACAACATGCATCTCCCAACAGAGGTTCCCTGCTTCTATCCAGATCCTCCTTGTCCATGAGGCTTAGCCAGGAAGTCTCATATATCTGAGTTGTTGTTGGGGAGTTCAGGGAGAGAAGGGGAGAGCCTGAGACTCCTATGGGGCATTTTCTCATCCGCTGCAGTTGTCTGTTAGGCAAGTCTAACACTTGTGGATTGCAGACCCAGGAAGAGCCCAGAATAACAGGCAATCGGGTAGACAGTCGTCTCGTGTCTGGGGAAACTGACCACGTTCTGTCCATCGGTGGGTTGGAGGAGGCTTACCCATCGTATGGAGGCCCATCTGATTTGTTCACAGTCCTCTGATTTCATGTCAGTCTAATCCAAGAACAGCCTCCAAGTTCACACCTTTAACTATCATTCGTTAGAAGTAATTTCTTCCCGGTTGATACATCAAGACAGTCTTTCCTTTTCTAGAGTGCCTCGGTTCAAAATATCATCTTCCCTGTGCCTCAGTTTCTTTGCCTATAGAATGTCAGTGCTATCAGAGTCTATTCCACAGAGATTCCGTGAAGATTAAGAAAGTTGTGATTTGGAAAGTGTGTTCAGTAAACTGGAGCAGTGTTTACTCATGTTGGTGCTGACAGTTGGGAAACACAACTTTTAAGTTCATAACACCACCCAAGCCTGAACTCCTCCTTTGTGTTAAATGAATGGGCAGAAATATAGTTTCAGGTAGTATTAATAACGCTTTAAGTGGCCGTAATGAGCATGCTGTCATCTACAGTCTTGAGAAACTTCATATGCATTTTCTGACATCATCATCAACATATACAGGGTGTTAGGTATATTACTGTGCCAATTTCCAGATAAGCTGAGGTTTATGAGGGTGAAGTGATTTATTCCTGATCATAAATTGACTCAGCAGCAGGATGGGGTCTCAGGTGGACTTTCCATGACTTAACTTAGTGAACTTCTTCATCTTATCGTGTTTGTGTTTTTGTGCTGCTGGTGGATGGATCAAAGTCTGCCTGGCACAAGCTTTCTACTTGGATTTGGAAACACAGTCTTTTTATTAGGGGTTTATGGCTGCTTCGCATATAAAGGGATTGTCTATGCCCATGCTGAACATTTAGCTTTCTTTCTCCTCGGCTTAATTGCCTTCATGGCTGCAGCTAGTCCCCTTAGACATGACAGGCACACATGCTAAGGAGTAGAGTGGTTATTGCTGAGCAGGGAGAAGTGACAGCTGAACATGTGGGAGTTTTATCTAAGCTTAATGCCAGTAGACCGAGATGTCTGCCGCTGAGTGGACCTGTGGACCACGGCTGAATTCTGCTTGTTTTTGAGTCATGTCAGGTGTCCAAACTCAGATCAGGTTCTGCTCTGAAAAAAATTACATAAAAGATGTGTGGGTATGCACGTGTGTGTGTGTGTGTGTGTGTGTGTGTGTGTGTGTGTGTGTTATTGTCACACATATGTGCATGGCTTTCAGCTTGCTTTCAGTTGCTGTGGCCAACTGGCCTTGGTCCCTACTATTGCTTTATGTAATTGCCTCTGAGTCCTTGGTAAGCAGTTCCTTTCCCTGCCTCTGTGCTTCTGAGTTCTTACTGACTTGAATGATCAACTCCCCTCCTTCACTTGCCAGAGGAACGCTTAAGTGTGCTTCAAAACCTGATTTAAAAATTCAAAGCCCTGCCTTTCTTCCGTAGCTGGCCTGAATGCCTTACTCTCCTGTATCTTCCCCTAGTTGTATGCCTACCTCCTTTGTGGTACTTGGCAAAGCACCAGTATCAAAGATTTTTGAGTCTGAAAACCCTGGTAATTGAAACTCAATTGTTCACTTGGCCTGTCTGTACTGGTTTTCTCATTGGTAGAAAGCCAACAAGAGTAGCATAAGGCCGCAATGAAAATGGAGCGGCCAGTGTAGACCCAAGGCTCATCCACAAGAAGGTAGAGCGTAAGGTATGCAGTGGTTTGTCACACTACTGTGACAGTTATGACTGCCTCTATCCAGTTCCTGACACAATGCTCCCAGTGACCCTCTTTTGAGTTCTGTAGGGACCAGATCTACAGAATTATTTTGGACAACAACGTTCTGTATAATTTTATTAAGAAGCCTTTCTTTTGTGCTAATGTTTGGCACGTGACTGGAACAGCGTTTTCCTGTGAGAACACATGAAACAGGCTCTGTCTGTGTGAAGAACTGGGATTTGGGATTTACTCCTCTTTCATTTCCAAGGTCACTGTTTTGAATACCAGATGGAGTTTGTATGTTCTTAATGACTGACTCGGCCAAGTAAGATCTTCTAATTGTTGCTTTCTTTCTGAGTAGTGTCATGGCAAGTTGTGGTCTAAACACGTAATACACGCCTGCTTTCCTGCAGAAGGGGCCTGGAAGGAGCTAACCCAGCTTTACCCCCTGCCCATGCCGCTAAGCATTTATCAGGAATTAATAGACTTAGCATGTGGCGTGGAATTAATAGACTTAGCATGTGGCGTGTTGTCAAAAGCTTTGGTGTTCCTGCAAGGGTGTTTGTCTCCACCCGGTGCATGGCAGTGACAACAGAAAATTCACAGATAGCCATGGCCTTAAAGGGACCTGTCTTCAAATGCTGACTGTGCCCATCCTGAAGTAGGTGGAACCAACTTAAAGCTGATTCTTTAATATTCGCAAGGACTCTGCCCCTTCAGCCAAGCCAAAAGCAAACAGTAAGGAAGGATAAGGACCGAGTCAGCCTTGTAAATCGTAATTCCATGTCTAACATCACAGGGTTCAGTCAGCAGGACTATACAGGCCGGTAAGGCCAGCATGGGTTACTAGAAAGAGCACTGATCCTGTGACCATTGAAAGAACCACACCCCGTTACACACATCTGTGCCCTGTGGTTTATCACTGCAGAGATGGAGGATACTGTCTTTTTCTGTTCTTGCCCAGGAAGAAACTTGTATCTCTCTGTCTGGAAAGCCACGTGATGGTTCTGGAGACATAATTAATGTGGTACAGAGCTAAAAATCAGTATTGTAGTCACATACAATCACGTCCTCTTGGAGTGACCCTTGGACAAAGTGCAGATGGGTCTAATTAGTTTCTGTCCATCTCTTTATCGTGCAGCTTCTCCCCCAGGAGAGAAAACCCTTACTGCTGCGTTCTGTGGGTACACCTTCTGCAGCTTCCCAACAGTTCGGGAGTGTGGCTGATGTCTTCTCCTTGCAGGCCTGGGTGGTGCAGGGGCATGCTAAGAATCCTAAAAGCTGACATTGCAGAGCCGGGGGAAATATGTTAGCTTCTGCATTCATGGAAAAGAGATGATTTCCAGACATTCCAAAACCCCAGGGACTCTTCCAGGGAGTTCCTGTGTTGCAGAGGCTTAGCCTGTGTGGGAGAGCAAAGGCACATCTACTGCTCAGAAATCCTGAAATGCCTAAAACCGAATTAACACAGGCCTTGGGATTAGCTATGCCGTTTTAGTCTTTCATTAGCGCTGATAACTGGCACAATTTAGGATGGGCATTTACATTATGGCTCCGACAACAACACATCGCTAGCAATGAAATTACCATTCAGCTTACATCTTCAGTGAGATTTTGAAATCGCCGAGATAAAAATGAAGCTAAGTGTGTGTGCTCTGATGCTTGGGGGTGGTGAACCCCAGAACCAAAGTGGATCATTGGATGGTGATAAGAGTCCCATTTGTACTGCCCGTTATCTCAAACACTCTGGCAGCAAATTACGGCTTCTAAGTCTCTTTTGTGGCAATAGAATCTTAGTAAATTACAGCGAGAAGGGATCACAGCAATCATGTTGTGTAACCCTTTATCTCATGGGTGGGAGAGACAGGGATGTTGGTTTTATGGTCATTGCAAGCCTGCTTTATAAGGTAGGAAGGGCAAGCTCACAAGCTGAGGATTGAAGGTGAGAAATATTTGCACCATTTGGTATAAAAATGTGTTAGGCTAGAGCCCGCAGCCTCTCCTGATTTGTATTCAGTGTGTTGGTGCAGCTTGACTTTCTCAGGGATGCTTCCCAGATTCAGACTTCAGCTATCCCTCTCTGCCCGCCATACTTCAGCCACACATTACGTCATGGCTCCTATGGACACGCAATGGCGCAGAAAGTATATGTGGTTTCGTTTACTTCTTTTCCTCAATCGTAGTATAAGTCTGTGGGTCTCCATGCTTTGTTCACAGCTAGAATTCTGACACCTGGAACTGTCTGGTGCTCCACAGGCGTTCAGTAACTGCCTGCTACATGAGAGAACGGATGCAGAGTGTGAGGATGGCAAATTCAAATCCACTAAGGAAAAAAACAGTGTGTCTTGAAAACTTGACGTGTGCATCAGCAAATTGGCCCGTCTGCTCACACTGCTCTCACCCCAGGTTCCAACTTGTTCTTCATGTAACAGACATCTCAGAGTGAAAACCTCCTGTAACTCGCGAGCGCCCAGGTGCCCGGGTGCTGTGGTGCGGGAGTGGCAGAACACGCTAGTTATCCCTGACCAAAGGCAGCGCCCATCTTCTGGTATACTGAGATGGCAAGAAATAAGTAAAGGAAGTGCCAGTTTGTATCTTCGTGTGTCTTAATAAAGCAAGACAGAAGTAAAAGGAAGGTAGCATTAATAACCTTAGGGATTCAGTTTTCCCTGGGATGGCCAGAGTCTCGCTGCGAGTATTTAATCATCAAATGCTTATTGAATGGACGAAAACTTAAATATGTTATGATTTTCACATCAAAACATCTGAGTAACACTCCTCAAGCAAAATATGCAGAGGACCTTGACATTCTGACCTTTTAAATCAAGTTGGACCTTTAGTATTACCTGTTGTACGGACCCCTCTACCTCCTCCCCTTCCTCCTCTTTGGCCTTCTCCCTCCCTTCTTTTCTCTTTCTCCTCCCTGTTTCCTCTTCTTTTATCTCTTCCTCTTCCTCCTCTTCCGCTCTTCTTCCTTTCTCTCCCACTCCATCCCTCCTTCTTCCTCCTTCATTCTCCCTCTCCTCTGAAATCGGAAGGAGCTCTCCATGGGCTGATGTCCTGAAGCTGTGATTTCAAAATGATCCAGCCCCGTTTGGTCATTTTGTGGTCTTAAGTGGAGTGCAGTCTCAGAAGCCAGGCGGCTGTAGGGTCCAATCTCATTCACCACTTCCGTTTTCAGTCTCTGTGCTCGTTCTTTACTCCTCCCAGCCTCAGATGTTTGTGTCCGGGATGATGCCATCAGCATAGCCGTGTTTCTTAACTGCCCACAGTTCTGACACACAGTGACCATGGACCAACCCTGAGCACCTGCCTCCTTCCTGCATCCACCAGCTGTGCATTGAAACTGTTCTTTCTGTCGAGTGACTGAGGGATCTTGGAAGTACGGAAAAGAAACCGTCCAGGGCTGTTTCCATTCACAGACACCGGCAGTAATTGCAGGGCCGTGAAACATGATAACCATCTCAGCTCATAAACGGTGGTACATTTTAATCAGATTTTAAATGTTATGAAGGCTCCAAGTAATTACAGTTATTTTTGCCTTAAAATTAAACTGCTGTTATTAAAATTCTTTTATTAAATCTTCCCCCCCCTTTGGTAGTTATGAAGTAGTTATGAGAGATTGTTTTCAGGGGAGATGTTTGGGCATTAGACATCACATAGAGAAGAGCTCAGAACAGCTGCAAGAACAGGCCCAGACAGGTGATTCTGCTGACCCCAGACTCGCTGGTCATGCTGGGGTCTGGAAAGGTGTCAGTGGCAGTCTTTCGTCTGCCCTTCATCACCTTGACTCCAATATCAGGCTTCAGTTCCTCTTTACAAGGTCACCTCCATGCACCTCTCCTTTATCCTTCATTTTTCAGATGAAAAACTGGAAGCCCCAGTGTGTCACTTGTTCATCTCAAACCATTTATCCAGTAGTGGGCTGCTTGCTTGTTAGACACTGGGCCAGGCAAGCAAAGGTCAGTGCAAGCCCTGCAGCCCCATGGAAATTGGCAGACCCCAGGAGGGACCAAGTCTTCGGGTGTGGCATGGCACTCCTTCCATGACTCTCTGCCAGAGGGGCTGAGCAAGAATGAATAGCCCATCCCATCCTGGTCTAGGAATCACTACGGCAATAATGGTTATTGCGAGCGAGACTGGGCTCTAAGGTGATGCAGATGAGATACACCAGGATACTGATGTGAAGAGGAATGCCCGAGCCCCTCCCTGAGGGTGGGGCATATCGCTTTGGGGCTGCTTTTGACGTAATAAAACAGAAAATACTACCAGGTGGTACTTGGAAGGCAGAGGCAGGCGGATCTGAGTTTGAGGCCAGCCTGGTCTATAGAGTGAGTTCAAGGATGGCCACGGCTACACAGAGAAACCCTGTCTTAAAAACCCAAAACGAAAATGGAAACAAACCCCACCAACCTGGCTACCGCTGCTATGAGAAGGTGACACTTGGCTATGACATTCCCTGCAGGCTGCATCTTCACCAGACTCGGACGGCTATAGTATCAGCCCTGTTTACAACTGACAAAATGAAGTCTTCAGCAAAAACTTTAGGTACCTCATCCCAGCCATGTATCTTTCTCACAGCTAGGGTCCATAGGTTGTGTGTCAGGGAGTCTGTGGTCCCAGAGAAGTACTGTTACTTCCCCTCAGTGACATGCCACACCAGGACCAGTGTACCAATGCACAGACCCATCAGGGACGCCTTTTACTTCTCTGTACTTCCCTCTGCTGGCACAGGTGACCTTCTCTATAACTTTGCCCATTGTCCATTAGGATGACAATGGGAACCTTATTTGGGGGGAGACTATGTATCCTTCACCAACACTCTCTGAGCTGATTGTGTACAGTTTAACCGCCCCCCAGCTCTGACAGTCCTCCTTCAAACCAAGTGTGAAAGCTTTTAAATTAGCTTTCACAGTTTGATTTCCAAGCAGCAACTGCAAAGCAGCCCAGATTAATTTTTTCCCAGCCTCTGCCACAATGTAGCTGAAGGCGATCTCAGCTCATTTCCCTTACCAACGAGAGAAGCTGGGCATGTTCTTGGGAGAGCAGCGCTCTAGGACAGATCTCAGGAATCTCACGACCAAAGCAGCGAGCTGCACAGTGGAGCATGGGACAGAGTGTGCAAGGAGTGCACACTGTGCACTTGGGCCATCTCGATTTGCATGCTGCTTCTGCTCTTTGCTGGTTGCGTGGATCTAGGCATGTTCATTATCCTCCCTGAGCCTCAGTTTGCCACCTTGTAAAATCTTGATAACATTTCCAAGGCTTCTCATGTCCATGTGTTGTGGTTGGCACCCTAGGCTTTCATCTCATAAGCACTGCTCACTGACTTAGAGCATGGCAAGCATCTATTGAGCCCACAGTATATGCCAACTGCTGTACCTGACATCACAGATAAGGAGATATGATCCCTTGCATAAGGGAACTGTCAGTCAAAGGCAGATAAACATTGGAACTGTCCTTTGCCATACAGTCTAGTAGTGCAGTGTGGGTACAGAGAAGAAGCAGTATGGGGTGGGGCATTGGACAAGCCTCACTTGGAGAGAAGAGAGCCAAAGGGGATGTAGGAATTTGACAAAGAAGAGGGTGGAAGGAGTTCTCAATAGGGGAAGATTCTATGGCAAATAATAGGGATAACCAGAAAGTGGAGTTCATTCCTGGACCCCCTGGTTTCAAAATGCTAAAACAAGCTATAGATTGCCAAGTAAGTTAATTCTGCCCAGCTTTCTCACTTGCAATATGGGTGTAATAGTAGCGCTGGCCTCACACAACTGTTCTCAGGGTAAAACAGGGAAGGCAGGGAATGACGTTGTGTAGCAATTTCCTCTAACTGAAATATGAACCTCCTTCCTCTGCCTGGGAAGAGAGAAGACCCAGGAAGCTACGAAACTTATAAGGCTCAGGAAGCTGAGAGAATTGGAAGATTCTTAAGGCCCCTCCCCAAGTTTATGTTAGCAACCCATAGTTGCTGGGTGAGAAAAGACTCCTTGGTGGAGCTGCCTATAGTTGAGAAGGGAGCTCCAGGATTGTACCCAGAAGCCTCGTGATGTTAGAACCGCCTCCTAGTCGCTCATGCTCCAGTAAGGAATGCTCATAAACTCTTCGGTTGGACTTGGGTGGCAACATTCTTTGGTCTGTCGTCAGTGCCCTATCTGGAAGGAATGAGCATTTGTTCACATGGAAAATCAACAAATGCCTAGAGATATTTTCACTATTGCTATTAGGCTCAGCACAATGCTGCGCACAGAGAGTAGAAAATGTTCTGAGAGGATGCTGGCAACGCTGAGCAGCGTTTGGCAGATCCATTACTATACAAGATAGTCGAGATCATCCAAAGGGGCTCTTATATGCTGCGACATAGCATTCCCAAGTGTATTTGGTCATTGAATTTGTGGATACAGAACATTTCTTTTTTGTGTGCATCCTTAGTATTATTTTTTTTCCAGGACCTTCATACTCTTAAAGTTTAGAAAAGGCTCTAGTGTTACAGTTACATAGAAGGAACTATCTTCCTTCTTTTCCAGGGAGAAACATAGGGAAGGAGACAGAGAATGGGATTAATACATATACAGCAAAAGGTAAACAGATACAGGAGAGTTTATTTGACACATAGAAGTAGCAATTCAGCTGGACGGTGGTGGCACATGCCTTTAATCCCAGCACTCGGGAGGCAGAGGCAGGCGAATCTCTGTGAGTTCGAGGCCACCCTGGTCTACAAGAGCTAGTTCCAGGGCAGGCTCCAAAGCTACAGAGAAACCCTGTCTCAAAAAAAAAAAACCAAATAAAAAAGAAGTAGCAATTCAGATGAGAAAGGAGAAACGAGAACAGGAGGGTCACATGGTGGCATTTTGCCGACCGAGAAGTCGTTCATGAGTGTTGTGCTGTGGGCCTCCAGATTCTAACCCAAATCCATCCTCTAAAGTACATGTCTGTAGAAAGCAGGCAGTAGGAATATTAGGTGCCCTGGAAGAGTACAGGTTCCCTGCCAGAGGGAGGAAGAGAGGTGTCTTATGGAGCAAGGAAGGTAGCCTCCAAAACTGGAAGACTTTCCTGTCCAGGAAGTGGAGGCAACAGGTCCAAGAGGCTGAGGCAGCAACAGGTTCCCTTGACTCTGGTGGGTAAAGTCCACTGCAGGTCTGGAAGCCAGGAACGGTTTCCCCCTTTAAGGACTCTGTCTAAGGAGCAGAGAAGCAGAGGGGTATCTGGGAACTCTGCCCCATTGCTGTAGACTTGAGTGGGCCCTGATTGGCTTGGGGTATGCAAATGTGGTAAAGAATGAGGAGGAAGGAAGGCGGAGGCCTGCCAAAACCAGGGCAAGGTTGCAAGGAGGACCACTGCCTCTCCATCTTCTCTCCTGCTCACTAGACCTCACTGTGGGATGCAGGGATGCGGGCGGGGGTCTGAGAACCTGTAATATCATGTATGTTCCAGGCTTTGATTGTTCCCAGGAAAGAGAAATCCCCGGTGGGCCCTTTGACCCATCATCAGTTAGAGCTCTTGGAACCCTGGCTTGCACTGACTCCAGTTATCACTGAGTGCAATCCACCCTTGTTTATCCACAGTGCCTAAGACTTGAGAGTACATCCTCTGAGGTCAGAGCACCCACAGTGGTACCCCTGCTTCACACTAGTCTGGGTGCGACCCTCAGGCAACCACTGATGGACACACATTTTCACCTGTAAAGTCGGGAGCGGGGAGGCTGGGGGAGGTAGGATCACCTCTAACTGCAGTTCTTCAGATAGCTTCTAACCGTAGTGAGGACCGTGAACATGTTAGCCGCAGGGTGAAGCCGAGTTTCAGTACCTCTTGAGCAATCCAATAGCCCCGTCCGCTGTGTTTATTGGCATGCCATCTAAACTTCTGGGAATATGGGCCTCATCACAAGGCTGGGGCTGGAAGGCCCTTCTAGTGTGGACTTTGGTGCTGGCCTCTGTTCACTAGCTATGAGACATTCCTCCCTGTTCTGCATCCTCAGCCGTGAATGGACTTAGTGCGGCTGGTTGTAAGAAAGAAATGACATAGTACATGCATCGAGTTTGTGGCTTGATGCAGGTCTGACACCCTGTAACTGCTACTAATTGTCACACACTGAACCTGACTGGCCAGATAGAGCCTTGCACCTCCTCTCCCCCCGCCAGCCTCCAAAGGAATTGAAGCAAATGCAGATTGCATCTCGCCTATGCTAGAAATGGTTATAGTGACTCATTTCACAGTGGCTTCTCCAATCAATACAAATGGCTGCCTGATCAATTGGAGCAGAGTGTGTCTGATAGGCAGAGTTTACGGGCCATGACACTGGGGCCGAGGTTCTCCTGAGCCAAGTAGCAGGATAGATTTTTCCCTGCTTTTTCGTCAGATCTAGTGTGCTGCTTTTCCAATGCGGACCACTCTCCGACTAATGGTAGGCCCCTGCTTTTGAGGATGACCAAGGAGAATGTCCCTGTGTACCTGCCTTTAGTGTTTTAGCTCACTCGCTGTCAGGGTTTCTGGGGTTTGGCACTGTGTGTTTTCCGTAGCTGTTTTGTCTTTCTGGAGAGGGGCACCATTGTCGAAAAGAGCTGTTACCTCCCTTCCCATTTTCAGGGGATCTGAATGAGGATAAGCTTCTTAGAGTGTCTGCTTTCACTTCTTCGCATCTTCCAAGCTGACTCAATAATGCCCATCAGAAATTTCTATCCAGGTTGGACGAATCCAAACCATAGTAGACCCTGCATGGCCTCTTTCAACTTCACAACACTCCAGGGCCCTGCTTCCTTGGAACTGACTTGGAAACTAATTAAGTCCTGCTTCCGAATAACCTATCTATTGCTTAAACATTAAAACCTTTTGTTGATGCTTAACTTTTCACTACTAATATCTCTATAACAAGACTGTAAAGGCCATGATAAGGGATCATATCTTAATTTTTTAATTCACATATTTCTAATTATTATCCTTGACAACTCTTATAGCAAATGGCCGTGTGCACATGATTATGTTCAGCAAATACTGGTTGGATTTTGATTAAAAGGCGACTGTAAAATGAGTCTATTAGTACCTTAAACATACAACTCAATTAAAGTGTCATCCTGAAGTCATGGCTCTGTTATCACATTTCTTCATTCCCACGACTTACTCTCATGTGTCTCCATAGAAATAGCAATTCAGTAATAAGAGCATAATGAGATATTTCCTTAAAGGGTTTGAAACCATCTATTGAGCCTTTACGGAAAGATGTCAGTTTTCTCTCGTTTAGTGAGAAGGTAGGCAGAGCTGGGTGGGTCAGGGACACATGCCGGGTAAGAGCAGTGTGTCAGGCTTCTGTCTGCGCCCCCTTTCATCTGACATTCACTCAGCAAGAAACTCTACTTTATCCGTCCTCACAAAGGAAGGGCAGCAGGCCTCACAGAGGTAAGTCAGTTCTGCTGCGGGACTGTGTTGGTGTGGCACAGAGCTACTTGGGCTTCCGTGTGCATTGCAGCACGGTTCACAATAGCTAGGCAAGGTGACCGACTTGTCAGTAGATGAGCTGATATAAAAACTGTGTGGGCTGTGTACACAGTGGAGTCTTATCTGGGCATTTGTAACAACGTGGGTAGGCCTGGAAGATACGATGCTAAGTAACAATTAGCCAGGCACAGTGAGACACATGCGTCACGGTCTTGAAAATACGTAGAATCTGAAACTGTTGACCTAATAGCATAGAACAGGAAAGGCTGGGGGAGCTTGAACACTGACTACTTAGGTACAGATAGGAGCTATAAGTTCTAGTGTTCTGTTGCATGGAGGGGATTGTTATTAACAGTAATATAGTGTGTGGTCCACTTGGCAAGTAGGACTTTGACTACTCTCACCACCGCAGTAAGATACAGTGTTTGGGGAGGTGGATATGCTAATTGTCCCCGTTTTATCATTAAAAATTGCATGTATATTGAACTGGATGAATAGGGAAAATGATGAGTTCTTAATAAATGGGTTCTTAAATATAAGTTTTGAGACAGGGTTCCACTGTGTAGATTTAGTTGTCCTGGAACTCACTCTGTACACAAGGCTGGCCTCAAACTCACAGAGATCCACCTGCTTCTGCCTCTCAAGAGCTGGGATTAAAAGCCTGCACCACCACTGCTCCTCAAAAGACACATTTTAAGAGTCTGGGGTGTAACTTGATTGGTAGAGGTCTTGCCTCACATTTCCAAAGGCCTGTAAGAGCAAGTGCTTGTGTGTGTGTCTGTCTATCTAACAAGCCAGCCAGCTTGTTCTTGTCAGTCCTCTACTAATTATCAGTGCGTCTGCCCACCTTTCTGCCTATCCATCCACATAGCCATCGTCTCTAACAGCTATCACCTTAGTAGGAGCCAAGGGGTCAATGCGTCCTTGATGATGCTTTATAGTCTTTAAGGGTTTCCCGATGGAATTCTGTGTGTATGTACTGGATACAGGAATGCAGGTAGAGGAGTGGGGAAAGAGATCTAGGCGTATGATAAGAAGACTTTAGTAGGTGGCCATGGGCCCTGTGGATTCTCACTGAGGCCCCGGCAATGTGAGAGCTCACTTCTGTCTTCTTTGTTCCATATGCACAGATATATTCGTAAGTGCCTGCTCACACGCTGAGTGCTGTTCTGGGTGTGAAAGCTACCCACAGTAAAGCGAACAGGATCACAGGGTGCAGTAGAACGTGTTTCCAAGAAACTACAGCAACGGAGGCAGATGGGAGCGCGGGAGGTGGATCTTGTCTTCTAAAGGGGGGAAGTTGGGGATGGCCTGCTTTTGAGCATGGACTTGAAGAGGTCCTGGAAGCCTGTAAGGCCAGCACTCCAAGCAGAGGGCCCAGGAATGGCAAGGCTGAAAGCCATGGTGTGTTTCAGAAGAAAGACCTGGGCACCCAGAGAAGGGCACAGGGATGGGGCAGAGGGCTCGGGCGGCGTTCCTAGAGAGCCCTTGTAACATGGGAGAGTCTGGATGTGGCTTGGGAAATGAGCTCTATTAATGTCTTTGCAAAGCTGAGAAGAGAGCTTATTGGGAAGCGGTGGGGATGGCAGCAGGCAACAAAGGGGTGGTGGTGGCTCGCAGGAAAGCATTGCCATGCTGGTTGAGAGAAGTTTGTCCCTGGATTGGGACATTCAGGTTCAGGTCCTGAGATCCAGGACATTAGAATGTGATTTGCAGCTCTCTGGGAAGGAGGGGCTGAGGCCACAACAGGAACTGCCTTTCTGGGTCCAGTCCCATCAGGGGAGTTCGAGGATTTGAGCACCACTGCTTCACCTCCGTGTCTGTGTAAACCAGGAAGTCAAATGAACTTACAAGTCTACCACACACACAGTAATGCTGACGTCTTGCCTGAGGCAGATACTGGAGCCAGCAGGGTGGCAATGGAGGTAACATCTGAAGACTTCTAAGAGGCAGAATAAGGGTGTCTGTAAGAATTCTAGACTCACAGACCATGCCTTCTCAAACCGATGTGACCTTTTAGCATGATGTGTTACTGAGCCAGGGTTCCTGTGGGAAAGGGGCTGGTGACACGCAGCCTTGCCACTAGGGCTGCTGTGTGAATTCAGTGAATTAGCACGTAGTTAGCTCTGCACCAGCACACATCACACGTGTGCTGCTCAGATTACCCTGAGACTGACTGTCAGCACGTGGAGGCTTCCTCACACCTATTTCCAGACAGGCTTTTCAATTCTGTGTTTTCTGACTCCAGATTCTGCCCGAATGCCGGTTTCAAGCAAACAAAAATCTTTTTATTTGGTTCTCTGTTTACCATCCCCGTGCAATCAGGAAGTCTCTTTAATTTCTTCTTGGGTTAGTCATGTTTACCAACAGCGCTAGGAACACATTCAGGCTTTGATAAAGAGAAGGACAATAGCTATAACAAGGTATTAGAGGCTGCGTAAACTCGCCTTACTAGAAGTTAATGTGAAAAGTGTGGCGAAGAAAAATAACAAGGGAAAATTTGGAAAATTGGGCTGTGGTGCTGCTTCCCCAGAATTACACCTGCAGAATTACACAGTGGGTCTGTGCCTTGCCGGCTGTCTGCATCCCGAAGCTCTCATCCTATCCTTCTCAGTGATGAGGTATTTCTTTGCTTTTTTTAGATTTTTCCACTTGCAGATGCCAACAATGATTATTTGTAATTTCAGAAATAAAGGCGCTCAAAAGCAACATCTGTGATTCCATATTTTTCTGTGGGATTTGAAATGCATGTCTTATGCCTATCTGCAACCAGGGGCTATTTACAGTCAAACATCATTCCTGTGTACTCCATTTAGCTCTGGGCCAGATTGACTCCAAGGTTTGAAAGTGGTGCCCAGGCTTACGCTATCTCTACAACGTGTGTCCTCAACCTCTTAATCCCCATTTTCTTTAATACAAATAAAAGGCAGTTTATCAGTTGATTCAGATGAGCAGGGGTATGCCATGTGAATTTCAAGGAATTATGTGCTAAATTACAGGACCCATTTGGGGGCTTAAATATCATTTTCTACTGCACAAAACCGGCGTGGATTTTATTTTAACTGAAATGGCTCACAGTGGCAGGCAATTATTTTTGTTATTGTATTTCCTATCCCAGCCTCCACAACCTAAGGACAATAGAAGGGGATGTTCATTTATAATTTGACCTCCTGAATTGGTCTTGAAACGCAATTTAATCCTCGTATCAAGCAAAGTCTAATGCTGTATTTGCCAGTAAAATAGTCATTTGCATTTTTTATTGACAATACAAATTGTGTTTAATCAGGCGGTCGTGTGCTAGCATTTCCAAATGATTGAAGACCCAGTTTTGCTCAAACTACATATCCTATTTGGGGTCAAACGTATTTTGTTCGTTTTAATTATCAGGACACAAAAAGTTGGTTTTTGAAACATTGCAGTTTTAGTTTTTATTATCTTCAGTTGTTCAGTCCCATATCGCTAGAGTCTTTTGTCTCATAAAAAAGCCAGGGAGACCGTAAATTCTTAAGTTTATACGTTTACAGATTTTTACCCTGTCTTAGAGAAATGCTTAAGGCATATTTTATTAACATACCTGCCTTCTGGAAGAATAGTTTTCTAGCCTCTACTGAGACTATCTCCTAGCCTCTGAGGCTAAGTCTCCATACCTGAAAGAAAGGTGCAAGATCCTCTGTTATTAGGTACCGTGGAGACTCAGCCCCCAGGCCTAGAGGTCAGATGACTTTCTGCAGGGCTGCTAGTTGCTGCCATCTGTGTGGTGGGGACTCTGCAGTGCTCCATCATAGGACTTCCATGAGTGTGACTGTGTAGCCACATGGGAAGTGCTACGTTTGTGTCCAGCTAGACTGACTTCATCCTCTGACTGACTGTATGTAATTCTTCCCACTGAGCTGTGTGTGTGGCGTGAAGATCTTACCGATCTTCCCTAACCCTAGTGAATCCTATGTATTTGCTGTTACGATTACATATTATGCTCTACCATGTTAGTAAGTGCAAGTGCTTACTGTACGGAAGGCATTGTGGCTTCACTTAGGAGAGGACAGAGTCCCAGAATAGTGAATCTTCTTGCATAGGACAAGCTTAACAAAGGGCAGAGTGCATTCCAGAGTGCTATTCTTTGCTGCCTGTATTTGCAAGACAGCTGAGGCTGTCTTGGATGAGCGCAGTATCCTAGCTGCCTTGCTTGTACTTAGAGCCGCCTAACTTTCACACTCACTAGGACATCTTGTCTCAACTGTACCTTCCACTCAGCCCCACTCTGACTGTGTCCCATTGCCTGGCTATGGTACTGTAAACACTGGGAAGTCCTATGCTGAGGGCATCTTCCTGTTTCCCCTCCCCTAAGTCTCTGTCGTTGACTGTCATCTTCCCATTGTCTCCTCCTATCCTTGCCTCTGCTCCTCTGTCTTTTTTACTCCTGGAGCAGCGAGCATTGCCAGGTGAGGTTTCAGGCCAAAGGAGAGGACAGCGAGATTCCCATTTGTGCTAGAGTAGACATTTGCTGATGGTGGGAAATAATCAGGTTATTTAGGTTGATCTGCATAGACTCAGAATAATGGCCAGCATTTACTGGGCTTTAATATGAGCCAGGACTACTGTAAGCAGTTAATGCCTATTAATTTATTTAATCCTCGCAGTAGCACTGTGTGGTAGATGCTAATGCTGCCTGCAATCTACAGATAAATCAGCACACCATAGTCTGGAGGGACATGGTGGCTCTGTGAGGGCAGGACTGCCAGATCCCCGTTCGGTTTTTTTCTGCTCTGTGTTAATTGGTTGGTTGCTTTTTACTTTCTCTAGCGCCGAGTTGGGCCACTCAGTACAGTTACACAAAGAGGAAGAAGTGGGCATAGCCTGGGCACAGATGGGCCAGATGTGAAACTTGCAAAGCCTTTACTTGCTCTCCTGCCAAGGGGACAGGGACCTGGGGGCGGGGAGAACACACCCACTCTACTGCTGAAATGTGAGCCAGTGAGCAAGTCACTTCAAAGGGGAAAACTGGACTCCACCCTGGTCTGTCCAGCCTCAAGGATAGACTTCTGTTGGTTTAAGCTTCTTCTCCTCTCCCTGCTATGTTTGGTTCTAAACAAGAGTGCCTGCCTAAGGAGGCTTCTGTGCTAGCCCAAATCAGTTAGTAAGAAGCCCACAGGAAGGTCCAGAGGTGGAGCATTGTCCCTAGGATGGATAGAAGCAGGGGGAGTGAACAGAACAGCGCCTGGTTTTCACAGGCAGACACTTTACCAGGACAAGCCGAGTGGACTTTGTGGGCCAGCAGATGGCAGGGACACAGCCACACAAGGGGCCGAGTAGAGTGTCCAGGCAAATAAAACCTTAGGAGAAAAGAGGTCATAGTCCACATCTAAGGAACGAGAAGGAGGGTGCTGAGGCCAGCATGTGGGAGGAGGTCAGGCCAGGCAGGGGGGGCATCACAGCCAGATGTCATTCAGACTCCCAGAAACCTAAGATGTGTGGCCCCGGGCATCCCTTTAGGTGGGCAACACGCCTGGTGCTGGGTCCATCTCAGTAAGTAAAGGCCAGTTGGTACAAGGAAATCTAGATGCTCTCCTTAAACACCTTGGGGAAAGGATGCTGAATTCCCCTGCTGCAGCAGCCTGTGTAGGAACTCTTAGAAGATGGCCTGCAGAGAAAAGGGTGTTAAGACTCATTGACTAAGGACAGTGACTACCCAGCAAGCTCTTGCTATGCCAGAAACCAAGCTAAGCTGGGCATTGTCATTTGATTGTCACAGCACTCTAAAGGACAGCTATAATGATTGGACGGGAAGTTAAGTTTGGTATCACGTGTTTGGTTGTTAATGACAGAACTCAGTGTCCTCAGTGAGCAAAGGCTTGTTCTTGCTCTGTAACGAGAAGCCTCAAGTGAGAGGGAGAGGGTGCCGCCAGATTTCTAAGGAAAGGCATGAGAACCGAAGATCCGTTCGCCTTTCTGCTATGGAATCCTTAGTGTGTCATTTTTATTCCTCAAGAGCTTAAAGTCGCTGCTGGGGCTCCAGTTTTCTCGTTTCTCCTCTCCTAGCCAAGTCAGGAGGAAGGAAGGAAGCCAAGAGAAGAACTGGCGGGAGGGGGGGGATTGCTCCTGTTTGTGAGGCTGTCTGTGAGAGGGAGGAAAAAAATAAAACCTTTCTTGGGAACTTTGTCTGCATCTGTTTGGCCTCCAGCTGAGGCATACAGCCAACCTCAGAGGAAAAAGAAGGATTCTGGTATTCTGTTCCTAGCCTCCAGCACAGGGAAAGGTTAGAGAGGTTAGGAGATGCTGGCTCATTCAGCCCAATGTATTTGTGTCCTGTCCCACACACCGTTTGTAAAAGGTGAAGCAAGGCTCATCTGCCCAGGGGCTTTGACCCCAGTAGGCTTGGGCTGAGCCACAGTGCCGCGGTGCCTGCTGTTGTGGAGAGGTTAGGAGTCATGGGTCAGTTCTTACCCTCTCCACACTCTGTTTGCACAGCAGCAGAACTAGAGCATGCAAGTCCTGGAGCCATGATGGGGATGAACTCAGGCATTCCCCCATCTCAGGCATAAAGCGAGGGCAGCTGCTCTGCCGGTCGTGTCCTGGTGGGTCTCTGGAGAAGTTTCCTTCCTGTACTCACCACTGCGAAGGCTCAAGTGGAACACACCACAGCCTCTGCTTCCAGGGGACTCCTCTGTCAGACTTGGTCACCAACTTCAGCACGCAGATGAAGATCATTGACAGAGCAGGGGCAAAGGTAGCGGAGAGGAGCTTTGGACTCCTTAGGGATGACCTGGGAGGGATGGGCAGGAGAAAGCAGCCAGGGACAAAAGAATGGTGCTACAAGGTTGGTGCCCTTGGGTGTCTCTAAGGAATCGAGGCGTGCTCACTGAGAAAAGACGGGTATTTCTGGCACAGGAAAAAGTCTATGCTGCGTCACAGTAGGGTAACACACAGTTTCTTGGAACCACAAGAGTCTCAGACATACTGGAATGTACTGTAGGATCCAAACCAACTCGTGTTCTCATTTACTGAGAAAGGAGAAGTCCCTCCCTGTTCCCACTCCGGTTGATTACTACAAGCTTGTCAGTTCTTCTTCAGCCAGGCTGATGAGCTGGAGTGGAGCTGTCCAGGTTACCTACGCGAAGCAGATGTCTTGATTGTAGCTCAATGCTTCAGCTGTCAGACAGCTGCCTTCTTAAATATGACCTGAACTACCCCTGATAACCCTTCCATAAAAACAGGGAGAGTGTAAAACATTACAGGCGTCCTTGGGTGACTGCTATATCCCTTTTGAGTTAACCTCAGAAATGCTCATTGGTGATATGTGGTTTAATTCAAGTAGTAAGGCTTAATGGGCTAATGGACATCCTATGTTATACTTAATACAGCACCATCCATTATTTTGTTATTTTTATTGATTGACCATTTCCGGGGTATTTAGTGGTAGGATTTTCACTATTAAGATTTACTGGAGAATACTTAGGTACTTTATTTTGCAGTTATGTCTTTGAGCTGGGGCCCGACTTGAAAATATAGAAATACGTATGTGTATCGATGTTTTCATACTTTTTTGTGAAAGAGACAAATTGCAAACTGTTTTGGAATTAATGAATGCAGTGCTCAGATAGCTTTGCTAAAATCGAAGGTTTCCAAGAGACAGATAGTCCACCTGTACATGTAGAATAGCTGTTTCAATATGCAAAGAGCCCTGGGAAGGAGAGGTCCCCCATGCAAAAATTAGGGACCACGAAAAAGATGAGTAATGGCCATGCGAAGTAATGTGTATCACCAGCAAGAACTGGAACACCACGGAATCACACTGTCTAGCTTGCACACAGCAGGGCTGTTCTGGGGGCCTCTTCTGGGCTGTGTGCTGGTGACAGTGAGCTAGAAGGCCAGCTGCTTCAGAATCACCTCCCTCATGACCCGGTTCAGTGCTCTTGAACTTCACTGCCCTGCTGAGCCAGACCCCTCGGGCAGACCCTCGCTCTCCTTTGTGCTGATCTCCAGTCGTGCTTGGAGGACATTATTCTAGGCTGTGTAGGGCCAATCAAGGACAGAAGTACAGAAAGGTGAGTTCCTCTACCTTCTGTGGAATGCCAGAAACTTCCCAGTGCTGGAGTGTCCCACTGGCGTTTGTTTCTTGAACTGTTGTGAACAGAACTTTTCATTCATTTCATGTAAGTATTTTAACACTTCCCAGTGATAGTCCCTCACAGTCATATTAATGATAAATTGAATTCATTTAGCAATTTGTATTTGTTTTGAATGAAGCCAGGGCTTAATGCAAACAAGACAACCACTCTGCAACCTGAACTACATCCCCAGCCCTCAACTTTCAAAGCAATGTGTGGACGTAGTATCTCATTTCTCCCAGGCAGGCATGATTCTAGGCAGGTGTAAATAAGTTTTCCCATTATTAATTTAAAATTGGTATGGGAATCAAGAAGCTTATTTGACTGTTGAGTATCTGGTGCTATCTAGTGAGTGCTGCCATCGTTTGGTACTTGAGGTTTGTTCTGGGACTACATGGATTCTCACATCCTCAGTCCCTCTGTAAAGTGGTACAGTGGATTTGCATAGACCCATGCACATACTCTCACAGATGCTGAATCATCTTCTGATGCTCTGTCCTAAGGCCATGTAAGTGCTATATGAGTAGTTGTCGCATCACCATTATTTAGAGTGTATTTAGGATATATAAAAAGTCAAGTCTGGACATGTGTAGTTAGTACAGAAACAACTGGGTCTTATGTTGTTGGTTTGCCCTTTGGATAGTCTCAGTCTTTCATTGGTTGATACCCAGATGCAAAATCCACTGATTGAGAGGGGCTATCAGACAAGCTATTGGACGATGTAGCCTCAAATAGTGGCTTCCTCCAGTGATCTGTTTCAGACTTTGTGAAATCTCACAGTCCATGTCTTTGGAATACTTGGAAGATGTTTGACCAAGAATTTGGTATTGGCATATAAATTAATATGCTGTATGACCAAGGTACTTCCTTACCGTGAAATGCAGTGTGAATGTTTGTTCTAACTTAGGATGGACCTGCCATCTAGGCCACAGCCCATCTCCAGAAATGTCTCTTATCCATGTGACAGTCTTTTGCTATGGCACATATAAAGTCTCTGAACATATTTCCAGTACAGCATCCCCAGGCAGCACTTACTCCTTGGTGGAATCTGGTCAGCTAGGTGAAAACTTGGTGTCCTTTCTGGGTGTTGCCAGTCTGTTAGGCTCAGAGCCCACCCCAGCCCTTCTCTCTCTGAGTGCTTGGTTTTTATTTTACCCCTGATTTCTATGATCTGACCCAAAAAAACTTGCACAACCGCCCACCTCTCCAATGTTAGGTGTCTTGTGTTCTGTGCTACTGATTGGGTGACAGATGTGAGAAATGTCACCCTGCAGGATGTAACAGCTGTCACGGGTAGCAAAGAGCCAGGCAAGACCAAGCGATGCCTATTTTTAGATCATTTGACTCATTGGCATTTGACATTCCTCCCTAAAAATATGGCCTGCTAGAGTCCTAAAGGAGGAGCCCCATTAAAAATATCCCCACAAGTTGCATTTAAACATCACAAAGAAACCCAGTTAGTCATATTCCCATGTTTTATAAGCTATTTTGTAGAGAGGGTCTTAATCTGTCCCCCAGACTGGCCTGGAACCCATGGTCTTCCTGATTTGTTCTTCTAAGAGCTAGAATTGCAGTCATGGATCTCAGTCCCAGGGTTTCATTGTTGTTGTTTTTTCCTGACACTTGGTCTCACTTGGTGGCTCAGACTAGCATGAATCTCATGGTATAGCTCAGTTTGGCCTTGACCTTAAGATGAACTCCTTCATCAGCCTATGAAATGCTTTGATTACAGGCCTGAGGCACCACACCTTAATTCCAGTTTTACCTTCTTCTTATTTATTTTATGTTTTAAATCTTTCTAGCCCAGTGGAAAACTAACTTTGGCCACGGGAGTGGTTTGCCCACTCATCTTCAAGAGACAGTAGTTGAGTCACTGAGCCTGCCTGACACTAAGTCTTCCCTTCTTGTTTTGGTGATGCTCCCATGCACGGCAGGGTCTGTTTCAGCATTTGAACACCTGCTCTGCTGCTTGGGCACAGGAGGAATGTTCTCCCATGGTACCACTTGGTGACCTTTTCAACTGCTTTTCTAACATGGTTCATGGCACAAACTAACTGCCTGGAAACCTTACAGGAGGTCTGGTGAGGGGGAATCAGCTGTAGTAGGTGTTCACATTTTGGAAAGATCAGCAATACCCACGAAGGGCACCTGGCCGTAGGCTGTGATGCATAAGAAATACCTGGAAGAGAGTGACAGCCATCTTTGTAGGCTCATCCCCCGAGCTGTCTCAGATGGAGCCTCGTGTGGGCCTAGGGCCTTCACCAGAAAGGGAAGAAACCAGAGCTCTTGTTCTCTATCACGGGGAGTCACAGGGAAAGGCAGCCATTTTCATCTGTAGAGAGAGGAGCCCCACCAGGCAGGGTACAAAATTCTTGGTACTTAGTCCTTATACGTCCTGGCCTCTGGAAGTGCAGCACACGGCCACTTCCCTTAGTGATGGAAATGGGTTCTGAACAAAGCATCACCAAATCGTCATCATTGCATGGATATCATAGGTCATAGTTGTCCCAAATAGCACATCTGTAACATAATCTGGGAATTCCAGGACATGTGAGGCCCATTCTTGGTCAAGATATAGTTCACTTAATCCTCACACCAAACCTTGAGCTGAGGGGTAACTTCTTTAATAGGTAGAAAAATTAAAGCTCAGAAACTGAAGTCAAGCTCAGAGAAGCAGTGCTAGGGTTGATCCTTGTAATGTTTTCTCCTCCCTCTCCTTAGGGAAGATTCACAGACAACACAGCAAGACCTTCCAGGGGCAGCCTGGACCACAGTCTGAGAATCCAGAGGAATCAGAGGTGATTTATATGGAATTCAGAAAGGCGTACACAGGTTTCTCTTCTTGTCTGTCTGCCTTCTGCCCCAGGCTTGTCCAAAATGAACTGAAGTGAAACCCAGGACTCCTCAGGCATTTCACTGGGAAGTAAAAATGAAAGGCAAGGAGACTGAGATGGGCAGGCTCCTGCAGCTGCTGGCTAGGCTGGTTTGGGGAGGAAGGCAGCTGTTCATTCAGCCCCAGCTCTGTGCAAGGCATCCAACATATAAAAAGGAAAAGGCTTCCATTCTGGGACTTAGGCAAGTCTTGAGGAAATAAAGGCAACCCAAACAGAGACGCATGTGGGTGATTGGATTCCTAGGGGAGCCAGCTCCGGGAATCTGGCCGGCAGTGAGGCTGGTCTGGGTGCTGGGCTGCTGAGGATGAAGTGTAAACCCTGGAGGATGATTGGGGGTTGTTGAAGAGCAGAAGGGAAGGGCTACCCTTGGGAGGAACTTGAGCAGAGGAGAGAGGTGAGGCAGGAAGGCAGCTGTGGCCTTGGAATTGGTGCATCATGGGGTGGGGGAGTTGGGGAGGCAGGGAGACAAAGTGGGATGAGCCTTAAAGAGCCACGCCCAGGCTTTTGCACTTGTCCCGTTTGTTCTTCTTGGTCCCCTTCTCCAATACAGACCGCTAATTGAATGTTTCTTTATGGATTCCAAGACCCACATTAACATTGTCTACTTTTAATCCCATATAGTTGGGGGAGGGGTTTTATCGACTACTTCTTTATCTGACTTCACATAATTAGAAAATAAACAGATAAAATGATACCTTCCTTCGCTGCTAATGAATAATTCATGCCCCCTTGTCTTTTGTCATAAGAGGAAGCTTAGCAAGTCTGTCTTAAATGAGGATATCTGGTAGATGAGAGAAAAATGTGAGTGATTAACTCCAAATTGAGTGGATTGCGAATTCCGAAGAGTCTGAGGAGTCCCCTATAATAAAGTTTAGATTGGTTCACTTAACGGTTCACCTGGCTCGGGTGGAGCCCACATTCACAGCATATGAGTGCTATTGACCTGTTAATTTGAAATGTTCTAATCTGCATAAAAATGGATTGTATTAATTGTTTCACATTAACCGGGTCTGATTGTAATGTCTGATTGAATTAGGCTGAGTTTTCTCTGTCTGCCTCTTCCACAGTTTCATTCAGCCCAAACACTAGTAACTTCCCCTCCCCTACCAATCATCAGGACTGGAGGGGCTGCATTGCCCTGACATTGCAGGCACCTGCCATGTTTTTACAAATACAAACTGCCCTCAGCTCTGTGTGTCCATGCTGCCTGACCTGGCCCTCCAGATGCCTCTTGGTTCTGGTTACCCCAGTCACATTTCTTCACCCAGCCTCACTGGTTACAGTATATTTCAAAACCCTGATTAATAGCTGATATACCTCATACCAACCCGTGCTTCATAAAAGCACTGGAGTGGAAAAATAGATGTTGTAAAAATGTTGATTCTAACCATCCTAAGAGCATATAGTGAGCTCAGTCGTGGCATGCCCGCTGCTAAGTTGCCAGGTCATAAGGTTTTACTTTATGATTGAAACTGATCTTCCTCTTGGAGAGGTTGAGTTCTGGTTCTGGTCACATGGCTTAAGACTTTGACAAATCAGCCACAGTGCTAGTTCCAACTACATAAGCCTCAAGTTCAGATATGTTGTAGCATCTTCAGAGGATGCTTTCCTGAATGTGCCAGCTTTATTTTGCCCCCTCGTCACCTTTTCTGGGGTTCTAGGCTGTCCACTTGTCTCTGAGATCTGGAATAGCCTGCTCTGGGAAGCTGTCCCCACCCTGCACCCCAGACATGTGTAAGCCTCTCCTAGTCTCTCAGAGCTCCCATCATAAGCCAGTGTTGTACTTATCTATTTAGTGTTTATTTCAGTCAAGTGGGGCAAAGGTTCAGTTACCAATGTATAGGAAGGCAGAGAGAAACTTAGAGAGAATCGGATGACATATCTCAGGCCCTGACTGTTCAGCCCGTGATTTAGTGGCATATTAGTATCCCTGGGCAATGGGGGTAGACATGAAGTATCCCTTATCTCTCAGGACATAGGATCAGAATGAGAGTGTGAAGCCCAAGTGAAGAGAAAGAAAGATATATATCTATATCTCTCAGTCTCTCTCTCTATATATATATAAATATATATATAAATATAAATTTATATATATAAATTTATATATATAAATTAAATATATATATATATATAAATAAAACCATCTCTCTCTAGATAGATAGGTAGATAGATAGGCAAGACAGACAGCTAGATGGTGACAGACAGAGAGACAGAGACACAGAGAGAAAGTAAGTTGGGGAGCTCTGGGCTAATTTGGCTTTGGAATCACCCGAGGATCTTTATAAAGTTCTCCCCCTTGGTACCTCTCACAGGGTGCTAATTCTGTTGGTTTGGAGCCCTTTCAAAGCAGTCCAGAGGGAGCCGGATTGAGAGGCCCCTCCTGGCTGCTGTCTGCAGCATCAGCACCACTCCTGCACACGCTCATCTTGCTCTATTGTCATTTTCATTTATGTCCTCACTTAAACATGTATGTACCTTTGAATCCTGAGACTTTAATAAACTGTCTCTGCATAATCATTCTTGAAAGTGAATGGAAATGAGCTACCACGGTTGCCTCTAATGCTGATTTTGACGATGAAATTGGAACACATTTATAGAAAATTACAATCAATAGTTTGAAGAGCGGAGTCATATAAATGGCAGAAAAATGATTCACAAAGTTGTTAGTTGACTGAAGTAAAAACTGATGGGATAAATCAGGCTGTTGGTGCCAATTTGCGCAGGGTAGGATAGGACGAGAGAAGACATTGCTGGATCTCGCTATATATGAGAAGACACTTACAGGTCCCTCCCCTTTGTGCCCTAGGCTGTGACAGTATATGGCTACTTTATCACAGTATGATTATCAAATGAATTAATCAAAGTACAGTGTTCATTTAGATCAGACACTGGACTGCTGTGTGCCCAGTGGGTATCGCACACGGAGGACATAGGGAGCATCATGAGTAATATAGAAATCACACCATGGGAGGTGGAGCGTGTTGGTATGAATGCTTGAAAAAGAGAGGGCGTGGAGAGCACATACATAATTGCTTCCCCCCCCCACACACAGAATAATGACCAACGTGTGTGGAAAGACTGGAACTGTGCCGTGCCTCGCCACAGGACAGCACTGGGGCCAGTGGGATTCATGGAGGCAGGCTTTGGCTCAATGTCGGAAAGACTTCGTGCCAGAGAGAGCTGTCCAATAATAGAACCGGCTGCCTGGGGAGATGGTGAGAGCGAGCAAGCTCTCTATCTTTGGAAATGTTCTAGCAGAGCCTGGGTAGCCATCTGTTTGGGTATTGTGGAATGATTCCTGCATCTGATAGAGGAGTCGAATTGTGTTGATGATAACAGTAGTCTATGTGTCTACTATGTGCTCTTTGCCGACATGCTGCCAGGTACTCTGTCAGGGAGTTGGTATCCGTTATCACCTTTCACCCGGGAAAGCTGTGCTGGGATGGGGCTATCACTCCATTTCTATAGATGAAAGGGGATCGGGCGGGAGTTTGAATCCTGGGTTTTCTGACTCAAGTGCGTTTGTTCAGCTGTCCTATCTGCTTTTGATGGCCTATCCTTTGGAGAATCCGGGATGTATTCATACACTAAACTTGAGGTGACCTGTAGGCAAGCCATGTGTAAAAGGTACTGAAGGGAGATGAATATGAAGTACAGGGACTTGTGGAGCATGGTCAGGTATTAGAGGGAGACTTGCACATCCTTGGCCCTCTGGTAAGAGGAATGGAATGGGGGCTGTTTTTAGAAAGTGAGGAATATGACATTTTTAGCAATTTGCTGAGTCGCTAGAAGCCGTGGTTTCTTCCGTATAAGGTGGAGATGAAACAGCTCCTCATATGGTTTTGAGATTACATGAGATTTCATACAGTGAGTGGTCATATGTACCTAGGATTCTTTAGTGTAGACAGTGGCTGTTGACTTGCTGAGATTCCCAAGGTAGTAATTACAGAGGTAGGAGAGTCTGAGCTCTGACTACTTTTTGCTGAGGAGGAAGGAGGGAGCTGCTAATGCATATTGGAAGATGGGGCGTTTATTATTTTGGGGTGTGTGTGTGTGTTTGTGTGTGTGTGTGTGTGTGTGTGTGTGTGTGTGTAGTATTGTAGTGTGGTACAGTATTGTGTGATACATGCACATGAGTGTGTGTATGTAGAGCTTCACACAAGATGCCAGGAACCTTCTTCCATAGCTGTCTCCCTGCTGCCTTGAGACAGGGTCTCTCACTGATGCTCACTGTTTCGGCTAAGCTGACTGGCTGGAGAGCTCTTGAAATCTGCTCATCTCGGCCTCCGAGCCACACCTGGCTGTTTTACGTGGGTGCTAGGGTCTTCCGCTCAGGCCCTCATGCTTGCAGGGCAAGTGTTCTTATCCTCTGAGCTATCTCCCTCCTCTTCAGGAGGTAGGTTTTTAACTCTAGTAAGTATGAGGCTTCTGTTAATGTCTTATTGGAACTGTGTAAGGTCAGAGTTGACCCTGGAGGCAAAAAGCAGTGGCCGAAGGTACACACTGTTCCTGGGTGATATCTGGGCACCATTGCTGCTTGTCTTTGTCTTCTCCAGCACCGTCCCTCCGTATGCCTGTTTGAGGATGCTTAGCTACTTTACTCAGATATGTTTATGTAATAAAAATTCAACTCACATTTTATTTTTTTTTTGGTTTTTCGAGACAGAGTTTCTCTGTGGCTTTGGAGCCTGTCCTGGAACTAGCTCTTGTAGACCAGGCTGGTCTCGAACTCACAAAGATCCGCCTGCCTCTGCCTCCCGAGTGCTGGGATTAAAGGCGTGCGCCACCACCGCCCGGCTCAACTCACATTTTAAAAATAAATTTGTACCATTGATGACCATTAGATCATTTTTGCCTAAATTATCAGTCAGTCAGTTTTGTTGTGATTTTCCATCTGTCACTATTCACTCCTTCACTATTTTATCTTGTGCATCACGTAGAACAGAGTCAGCATGACGGAGAAATTAGGAGGACCATGCAGGTAGATTACCTTGGTTTCCATTTCGGTTCAGTGTTTACAATCTTCTTGGGGCACTTGCCATATGCAAGCCTGGGTTTCTTTTGTATAATGTGATGGTGATAGCACAACCTATTTCATACCAACTTGAGATTAAATGACACACATAGATGGTATACATACAAAGTGCCTAGGAGTCTTCAGCACAGTAAATTTTCAACAAGCAATGGGATATATCTATCCTTATTGCATGCCTTGATGCTATATATATATAATTCTACAGTGTATGAGCATTATCTATAAACAGGTTTCTGTATAAGCAAGCAGTTCATGCATGGCAGGATATAAAGGAATGTTGTTTTTCTTTTAAGAGAACTTTTATGGTTTTGGTAATTGCTTTGTGAAACTTAGAGAAGTCAAGAAGCATTAAGGTGAATAAGAATCTTGCAGCGGAATATAAGCTGGTCAATAAGAGACAGCTAATGGCCTGGTTAGCAGTGACTTGTGGGATATAGTTATTCTATTGCTGGTTATAACAGAGTCGGTGCTCCTAAGGTCACTATTGAAGTTCAAAGCTGTTAATGGAGGGTCTGGCCTTTTCGGTTAGCTCCTTGTTCCATAGTCTCAGAAGAGCTGTCATGGCTCCACAGCACACCCTCATATCATGTCATTGAAAACAGAAAGAAGCTAAGGCAATGGGGATGGTCAGATGGGATGTTCCTTGTTTGTTTACTGTAATCAGAGGAGGAGAAAAATGATTCCCAGAAGGAACTCCCATATAGCACAGCACCTACCCACTCCCTGCTTGGTCTCTGTTTGCCAGAACTGGATCATATTGCCACTTCCAGCCAGAAAGGAGGCCAAGAACACAAGTATCTGGCTTGTTTCAGCATCTCTAAGGGAGGTGGGCAAGGAGGAGAGGCAGCGTAAACGCAACGGCTTTTCATATCATAGGTCAGCGACTAGTGAAAATGTGACAGCTTATGTGCTGTAGGAAAGGCCAAAGGCCATACAGCTAACTGACAAGGAAGGAAGCTGGTTTAGGGATGAAGAAGAGAAAACAGAAATGAAGGAGGCTTCAGGTGCCCTTAAGACACCTTCCTTCATAGAGGAATCATTTGCCTAATGCAGAGGAAGCGCCCGTTTTCCAAATGTGTGAGCAGGAAAACTGTCATGGAAGAGGCAGCCATTTTGCTCTTGTTTGCAGCTGCTGACTCTGACCCCATACACCCTCTTTAGTTCTCAGCTGCTGGGTACACATGCATCCTTTTGGGAGGCAGACTATGTGTGAGGCCAGAATAAAGATGCTCATCTCAGTAGCTACTCCTGTTCTCCAGGCAAGCTGTTTGCAGGCAGAGGGGCAGCATACACAGTAGTAACAGGTCTAGTAATTAGCAAGAGCCCCGAGGCCTTCCATCACTTCTGAAAAGACAAGGTGATTCAATAAGAGCTGTCACTGCCCCTGAGACTTTCCCAGATGGAGAGACAGGTGGGGACCTTCAGTGCTAATGACGTGGAGGCCCCTGGCCCACAATTGCTGGAGTAGATGAGGTGGGAGATGTGGGACAAAAGCGAAGCAGGTGGACATAAGGCTGCATGCCTGCCGGGGGTGTGTGAACCTGTTTTTACACATGATGCCTGCGCTTTGCACACGATCCTAGCAAGTTGTGCCACTCGGAGGGGTAGAACTGTGGTGGTGTGAGCCTGCTAAAATAAACACACATAAACGGGAAAGCGTGGCCCAGCAAGCCCAAACCTCCACCCACATCCTGTCCCCAGTCCAGAGGCTAAGGAATCCCAGGAGCATCCGCTTTCGTTTTTAGACACATGAGTTGGTAAGTCAGCATGTATCAGTGCTGCGTGATCACCAAGGAGGCACCCCAGGGGAGACCAAAGGGGTCCTGGGTGGGGTATTTGGAGTGGGGAAATTGCACTGCACCGCAACATCAGAAAGCTGGAGAATGCAGGAAACAAGTGGTACTTCAGTTTCCTGCACTTCTTTCTCCTTCTTCAGAAACAGAAACAATTCTTCCTCTTCTAAAGATGCCTTTACTGCCTAAACTGCACGATTGGATGGAACTGCCACTTCGCTCCACTTTTAGAGCCATTTGATTGGTCTAAGAACATGCAAATAACTGTATCTGAACCAAAGTCCTTCTTAGGCTATTTGAGTAGCATCTAGGAGAGATACTGGAGCCAGCCAGACTCTCAAGTTTGTTCATGACTCTGACTTTGCAGCTTGGAAGCACGGCTGACTGTGGGAGGTAGAAGTGTGATGATACAGTGATACTCAGCAATAGGTGGCTGAATGAACTTTGGTCAAAGGGCTCAAAGGTGTAAAGCTTTCAAGAGTGTAGTCCCCGCCTCTTCCTTGTCCTGTATTTATCTTCACAGAGGCACATCAGGTCACTCCAAGTGATAGGAATCTGTGAACATCAACACCCACATCTTACCACCCCCTTCTCTCATGTGTATGAATGTATGGCATATGTATATGTATATGCAATATTCACATGTGTGTGTATATATATATATATGTATGTGTGTGTGTGCATGTGTGTGTATGTTCACATGTGTGTGTACATTTAGAGATCAGAGGATGGTGTCTAAGGTCATGCTTCATCATTCTCCACCGTATTCACTGAGGCATGGTTTCTAAATTGAACTCAGAGCTAACCAATCCATCTAGTGTCGCTAACCTGGAAGTCCTCTGTTTCCATCTTCTGAGTCCTGGAATAATTAATGAGATAGCATGCTCACTGTGTTTTGAGATGGGTTCTAGGGATCCAAATTCTGTTCTTCATTTTTGAGTGATAAACCCTTTAACCACTTAACATCTCCTCGCCTCACATCGTATTTCTCATTGGGGGTAGATAGAACATGCAGAAAAACAATGTATAATTTAGAGCATATTTTATCTAGTCTTAGAACAGCACTTTGCAGCATCAGTTTCCTGTCAATCAACTGAGGGTCTTCCTAAGGCTGATTGTGACCTGGTAGATCAGAAGAGGTCCCTGATGTTTCATTTCAGGCAAACTTGCATGTGGTATGGATGCCACTAACTCATTGTTTGAGATTCATGAACTCTGTGATACAGGAATGGTAGAATTGAACTGCCATCGTACTCTAATAAGAGTATCAGAATAGGCTCAGGAAGGTAGCATTTGAGTAGACCTGAAATAGACAACTCTCTATATATAATTCAATGACTACCCTTTTTCTAGTTAGACACACATCCACTAATGTTTGCTACATAACAAGACTACCCAAAACACAACACCTTAAAGGTATAAACTTACCATGTCCTACTTTCAGGGTCAGTACAGTGGGCATCCTTGCTCAGGATGTCCAATTGGGTGATATAATCCAGGCACTGGCCTTGGCTTCTGCAGTCTATCAGCTTCCCTGTACCAGCTCTGGTTCCAGTCGTAGAACACAACAGGCTATGAGATGGAGGGCCTCAGTGATTCTCAGTCCTTTGTCCGGAGGCCTCCTGCAGTGCCTTGTCATCAGTGTCTCCCCGTAGGCCACATTACAGAATGGCAGTGGGCATCTCTAGGACAAAACAGGTGAGCCGTCAAGAGCTGGCATACCAAGAGGAAGGCAGTGTTGTAGGCAGTTGTATAGTGACACACGGTCAGTGCTAAGAGTGAAGACACTCTGGAATATGGGAGTGGGCTAGGGAGATGGGAAGAGGCATATGGGCGCCAGTCTTGCAAATCCCATGACCCTTTGTAGGTCACTTACATAGCTCATTTTATCTCTCCTGTTGGTGCATCTGTGGGCTTTTCTGCTAGGAAAGGTAGTTCCAACTACGTGGACCCCCAGTCTTTATCTGTCAACGGGCTGCTTTCATATGTTAATCTTGATGTCAGTCTCTCTGCATCCCCACTCTGCTGCCACAGCAGGGCCTCTCTACAGCCTAATCTGTCAAGCACCCCTTCTGCCCTGTTCTGTTGTTGGAAGTGAATCATGAGGTTACCTACACCTGGGGAGATTACCAAAGGCGTGAATGCCATGAGATGGGGTCACCATATGCCATTTTATAGGCTGGCTACCCCAGTATCTATTAACTCTCTGGATATCATCTGTCCTTATGGAGGTTGCTGTTATAGTCAGTATGTTAAGCAAAAAGAATAATAGCAATTTTTGGCTCTCAACAGTAACCAGAATCCCTCTAAATGGTTCTTATGGAGATAGAGTTGGGTTTGGCCTACCTTCAAATTTGAAGATGGGTTTTAAGCAAGCCTTTTTCTTGTTTTCGAGACATCCAGGCAGAAGCTTGGAGGCCACCTGAGAGCTTGTGGGCTGCTGAGCTCTGACTGACCCTCTGGCCATTTTAGTACTGCCAATGAAACTGCCTGAGGAGCTGCCAAGGAGACAGATGCTGCTGCTGGAGAAACACCCTCTGCAGCCTGGCATTTGTCCGGTAATTGCTCTCCAAGAGAAAGTAAACTCTTCAGTGGGGGGGTGGGGGGGGAGATGGATGGCTCCTGGCTGTCAAGTGTAGGGGTGATTTAGAACAAGTGCTGCAAATAAAATGCAAAAGATTGCACTAAAAACTAGGAGACATTTGTATGGGTCTGAAGTCTTTCTGCCCTAAAATGCAACGAGGACGGGAGTGCTCGCTTCCCAGGCAAAGCAAGCATGCCGTAAATTGAGTGCAGCCCACCTCTTGTGTTCCCTTTCTTCTTACTTCTGAGGTCATAGTTCTTTTCTTTTTTACTTTTTTTCACTCTGAGACAGGGTTTCTCTGTGTAACAGCCCTGGCTGTCCCAGAGCTACCCTTTTAGACCAGGCTGGCCTTTAATTCACAGAGATCTGCCTTCCTTTGCCTCCTGAGTGCTGGAATTAAAGACATGCACCACCACGCCTGGACCGAAGTCATATTTCTTTTGTGACAGTCAGAAACAGTATTTTCTTGGGCCTTATAGTCAGATAATACAGAAACCACTGTGACTTGGGACTGGGTGCAGTGAGTACCATCACCGGCCTGGAGGGATTTAATGCTTTTTCTATAGTTTTTCATTTTTAAATCTTCCAGTGGAAATAGTAGTATTTTTCTCATAAAGTTGTGCTAAGAAGTGAATGAAATAAATAACACTGGGAAAAACATTTCCATCGAATAGTAGCCTTAGTAACTGTGGTCTCAATGACTTCTATTTAAAGTGACAGTGATCAAAGAGCTTTAAATCCCTTCCACACCTGTGGGAAAACTGAAGCCTATGAAGTTTAAGGTGTTTCCTGAACATCACCTGACCTACCTACCACCTACCCATCAAAGCACACCCTGCTTGGGGTGTAGTCTTGGACTGTGTTCTCACTGCAGCGGATGGAGTGAGGGTCAGTAAACTAACACAGACATAGTAATGTAATGCTCCGTGGAGCATGGGCTGCAGAATAAGGAGAGGCTGAAATGTGGAGTGTGAATAGCAGAAAGGATACCAGGCAGCTACTTTAAGTCCTGTGACAGTCGAGTGCAGAATCTGTGAGATAAGGGGACAAGAGTGAGAGTGACAGCTGTTAAGACTGCCACAGAAAGAAGCCCATTGTGGCAGCATTCCCCAGTGCCTTTGGGGTGTCTCCTGCTATTCTGAGGAAAGTTTTTGTTTAAATGAATTGTGGCATCTGGCTAGAAAGGTGTAATAGATTTTTTAAAAATGATAAGCATTTTAAAATAGTATACTAATATGCATCATAGATTTTCAAGGGGCGTGAAGGGGTTTCAGAGCTGGTCAACCATAGATCATCCTTTCTCCCTCTCCTCTCCTCACCCCCAACTCCATGTCTATTCCTACTGAGCATTAGCTGTCAACATAGAAATTGGAGGAATGGGGGCAGTCATGCTTGAGTTGTATCTTTTAGTTTATGAAATAAGTCTGCTAACAACCACTGATTGAGCACTGCCAGATACTGGTGAGTGGTAGTGGATTCGTATATTTGAATGCTGATGACCCTGACATTGTGAGTGGTAGAATCCATCCATCCATCCATCCATCCATCCATCCATCCATCCATCCATCCATCCATGTATGTGTCCACCCATGAATGCAAAATGCATGCATGCATCCATACACCCACCCACCCATCCATCCAGTTTTCAGAGCAGAGTCAACTTAACCCTGTAGAGCAACAGGTATGATGCTGATGCTGCGTTCCCATGGTAACACTAGAGCTGCCACAAACATGTTTTAATATATTTTAAAATCTCAAGGAGAAGCTGTGAGGGATAGAGATGTGCACATGTTTAGAGAGTACCTAACCCTTAAGTGTTTTGTATGGAGGGAGAAGTGTTGGGGGACCAGCAGTTGCAGTGAAGAAACTCCACGAGGCTCAGAGGAGTTGCAGTTAATTGTTCAAGGCATTCACATAATCCCATACCTCCATCATTTCCCAACTGCACTGAGAGGTCTCATTCTCTTTTGGCTTCACCCCACACTTGCACTGAGTATCATTTCCACAGAAACAGCAAGTGCCTAAAATCTGGGGCACTACATTCTTAATTTTAGCACCCCATCTGCTCTGAGTAATGACAAACAGAGATGCATAGAACCATCTTTGCAGAGAGCCTCACCCCAGGATTCCTGAGCAAATGAAGGGCCCCAATGAGAACTAGTGCCATCCATGCCATAGCCAAATGCCATGGTGTTGTGGACAATACAGTTTCGCTTGAATTTGGAAATAGCATCTTGCAACCCCCAGATTATGAGCAAGTGGAGAGGCAGGTGGGAAGCCATCATGTTGGAGTTTGCACACTGTATGGCTGCCCAGCAGCCACTTCAGCAAATGAGGAGCTTGGGGAGATTGGCTCTCATTCCTCTGCACACTTGGGATGGGGACTGGTTTCCACTCAGTGCACAGAGCCCTTCCCTCCAGTTTCCTATGTGAGCTGGAGTTTTAATAAAGCCATTGTATGACCCTGGGTCTAGCAACAACTAAATTGATCCTAAGTGCATTAGCGCGTGTCCTGGTGATGTTCCCCTTGGCCCTGGGTTTGTGATGCCATACTACCTTTGGCTGAGTTCATTATCAAAAAGGAACCTCTGAATTATTGTAGAAGCATCTGCTTAGATAAAGTTATATGTCCTGCTTTGTGTCTCAGCCTCCCTGTTGTGTGAAATGAAAAATGCGGGTCATAAACTCTCTTGGCTCTGGATTCTGCTATTGAACTTCCCAAGTTAAAGGCTGGGGAGTCGTTGAGGCAATCATATGAGATGATGAGATGTGTGTGGAACAAGTACGTGTAAGGATTATTCCCTTTCATCTTTGGGAAGTCAGACAGTGGTTGGCCAGGACCGCTCTGTATACTTTCCCCCAACAATATTAATTTCACGAGACAAAAGTTAGCACTCAAATTTCAGAGAAGCTAGCAAACAGTAAAGACTCGGGCCAGGAATGAAGGCAACCTCACCTCATTCATGGCCTCTGTTTTGCCCATCACTGTGTGTTTCTCAGTCACATTGAGAAGGATGCATCCACACACAGCAGCCCTGACACAGTCAGCATCAGATGAAGTTGGCTTGAGTTGAAATGCTCACAAATGACCTTGACTTGAGTGTAGAGCCCGTTGGAAATTAAAAGTATGGGCATTCTGGGTCATAAAGCATCCAGGTGACATTAGCTTGCCTGATGAGCTAAGCTCACTGTTCATTTATTGGGAGCAATGTTTAATGCCATAAAGGCATCTTAGTCAACAGAGCTGGTTTTCCTTTGCTTTACCAGTGAGGCAGGAATGATCTAGGTTATTTCCAGGCAGCCACAGACAGTCGGATGTCTGAGTACTTTAATTCGATCTTGCCATTTGACCTGTTGAGCCTGGACCTCAGCTTCCATTGTATCTTAAAGCAGGTATCCCGAAGGTCAAGACTGATTCACTCTCTCCCTTTGGGCTGGTGCCTCCTTCTTGAGGCCACCAACCTCTCATGTTGTGAGAGCTCTTTGTCCTGTCCCATGACATCAAGGACAGCAGCAGCCATTGGAAAACCACGTTGCCTCTTTACAGCCCATCACAACCGTGGAGCCAACCCTTCAGCCACTCAATACAGTGAACTTCTAGAGCCTCATTCCAACACCTCCTGTAGTTTCCTGAGTGAGAGATGTCACTCTGTCCCTTATCTGTGACACCAGTGTAATTTTGATACCAAGTCTAATATTCAACCTTTGAAATCATCTTACCCAGTGAAAGAACCAGGGTTAGTGCGACAAGGAGTAGAGGATATTTCCTTCCTTTCTTCCCTCCCTCCCTCCCTTCCTCCCTCCTTCCCTTTCTTTCCCTTCCCATCTCTCCCTTTTCCTCCCCTTTCATTTTTTCATTCTTTCCTCCCTTCCTGCCTTCCGTCCTCTTCTTTTTGTCTTCCTTCCTTCCTTCCTCCCTCCCTCCCTCCCTCCCTCCCTCCCTCCCTCTCTCTCTCTCTCTCTCTCTCTCTCTCTCTCTATTGTGTTCCTATCTTTCAAATATGGAACTGGTGACTCCTGAAATTTTTTTCCTTCTCTAGGATCACATCGCTAGTGTCCACTGAGAACGACAACTCTAGATTACAGAACTGCTTAAGAGCAAAGACCTCGTGTTCTCCAGAGCCTGGCTCTGGTCTGTACCTTGCTAGCCTGTGTTTTACCATACCCTCTTTCCAGCATGCCGTACTAGAGTCCTCACTGTCCTTAGGTTGGACTCGGCCCATGTGATTTCTGCCCCTGGAGTCTTGAGCTTTCTGTTCTCCTGCCTGAAATGTTCTTCTCAACTTCTCCATGTCACATACTCCCACTTTCTTGAATGTTTTTGCTCTGGTGCTATATGCCCCTCCCCTGAACACGGACTCCTCTCCAGCCGACACTGAGATGTACGCCCCCTCTCTCCTCTTTTCTTTCCTAGCACATCTGGCATGTTATGTTTGATTTATATTTCTGTTTACCGGCTGCCTCCCTCCTCCACAACAGCAGCTACACTCCAGAACTAAGTAACCCATGGCAAAAACCCCACTTGAAAATGCACTTGAACGGTCTGCTAGCTGTGTAAGTCAGCAGGTGTCTGTGTTCTGTGCTCCTTGCCCTGATTGCATTTACGGTGGACCCTTAGCTGTGTCTCCCCATGTGACCACACCCTGCCCCAGTCCTCTGCTGATCACTCCTCAAAGTCACTAGCTGCGATCTGAACTGTGCCCTTTGTCCTCCCTCCTCCCTTAGTGGCCACTGTGGCTGGCGGGCTGGTGCAGCTGTCTCCCCAGGTGTTTGGCTCTCTGCAGCTTGGTGAACATGGGTATTGTGCTATTTAATTTCATTTAACTTTTTATCTCAGGGTAGAGATCTTTATTAGAAATAAATGTGTTCAGGCTATGGGGTTTTGTTTGCTTTCAGCATGCTGAGGTATTTCCCATGAGTTCTTTCTCCCTATGCCTGAGGTTCTGAGCACGTTTTCTGGAAGCCACTCTGTGAAGCTGACTCGGGGGAAATTATGTTCGAAACAGAGGGCTCCTTCTCTAGAGTACGCAAAAGTTTGATTGTCTTTTTAATTCTTAAAGGGTTTTTTTTTTCTTATGTTCTTATTATACTTCTGAAAATACCTTCATCTCCGAGCAGTGTTGCTGGCAAAGCGAAGACTTTAGATGTTAATAGTGTACAACAGTGGGGAATGAAGTCAGTGATGAAAGCTCTACTGTTTGTTTGGTGACCAAGATGGACTGGGAACCTGGCTAATGATTCCGCATAATGTTCTAATTGGATGATCGGTCAGTCTCTAAGATATGGCCCCACCTCTGGGCAACGACAACTCTAGGCCTTTGGTACAGGTCATCTCTAATATCCTCTCCTGCTTTGCAGTGTTAGCCTGGAAGCCCGAACACTGGGGGTCTAACTGGCCCTCCACTGCACCTCCAAGGGTGGCAGCTCCAGGGAGATCACCTTCCTTCCCAGAGCCTGCCTTACTGGGTCTATGAAATGAGGACCAAAGTTCCTGTTAGGTGTTTTCCAAGCAGTATCAAGAGTATTTTATTTGGGCACACTAATGTGAAAGTACTTTTGAGCCCTCAGGCCTTGTGATTATTTGAAGCAACTTCTTATTTTATCGTGTGATTTTTCTGGCTATGTTCCACCAGAACGGAGGGATAAAAGTCAGGAGATGAAAAGGCACCGCACATCATACTGACAATTTTTAAATTCTGCTTTTAAAATATACTGGGTTTATGTCTCCTTTTTGAATTTCTCTCTCTTTTTTTTTTCTTTAATCTCCACTTTACATTTTAAGTTCTTGACTTGAGCTTGGGGAAAGGGCTGTGGCTTTCATGCAGGTTTTCAAAGGCCTATTTGATATTCCTAGTTCTTCACCTCTGATTTTCCTGTGGGTGTTTCCCCCTGGAATTCCTGAGGGGAGGAGATCTTGCCTAGCTTCCTGCTGATCACATGACCTCTCTTCCTTGGTGGACCTAAAGGGCTGAAGCTTGGAAACTCACAGACTGCAGGGGATTTACAGGACCATTAGCAACCTTCTCTAAGCTGCCAGTTAATGGGCACCTAACGGAGACAGTTAGGGTTGGGTTTTTTGTTTTTTTTTTTTTTTAAACCCAATTAAAGTCCTGGAGTAATTAATTTACTAGTTTGGCTGTGGAAGCTGTTCAGTGTGAATCTGGTTATCTTGCTCTTGATCTCTTTGTTCCTGAAGAGTGTTCCTAATTTAGATTGCAAACTTTAATGACCAAAGGTTGAAGTTCCTTCCAGAGAATATCCTCTGTAGCCCGGTAGCCTTGGCCAGGGATCAGGGACTGGACAGATAGTGAAGAGGTGTGGCCTCACTGGGTGGGGCTGAGTAGAGTGGGTTGGAGTAAAGGACTCAGCTTTCTTAGTGTCATTCAGGATGGGAATAACCTACACCCACATCCTTAGTCCCCATGGTCTTCATTTTAAGTCCAGAACTGAGGCTGTCATTAAGGAAGTATGATAAAGACCCAGGAGTCAGTTGCAAGGTATGAAAAAGGATCCTTGGACCAGAAGACAGGAATTCCTGTTCTCTTTTTAGTTGTTGTTTGCTGAGAAACCATAGACTTGTGGCTTTGCCATCCAGGGTAGAATGAGACCAACATCATCTACTTGACCAGCTTGCCATGTGGATAGAATGAGAACTCAGAAGAGAAGGTACTTGCTAAACCAGGACGGTGCCTGTGAGGCAGAAAGTGCCAAGAGAACAGAGGACCTTCTGCAGAGATTCCCTTCCCTTGGGTCCCTGGGCTCTGCCGCTGTACTTTCTTTCAAGTAAAGGAGAATGGAAGGTGAGCGTGGAAAGAAGGGAGCTAAAGAGCAAGCTGTTTAGGCCTCAGGCCTCAGCCTCCACGTGAGCCTGTCCCAGCTCACCTCTGCTGCTCCGCCAAGCAGGTAAGGTGAGTTCATGATGGAGTGTCAGAAAGACACTTGAGGTCTTTTAGAAACCCTGTCCCATGGCATAACACACAAACAAGCGGTCGGTAGGCAGAACAGCCATGCTTGTGTCTTTAATCATGGTGTTGCTTTCGTTAGTTGTTACCAAGAGCCCTCTTGGAGGACCGTTGTGGGACACTCTCAAGGATGCGAGTCCCATATTCCTTTTAAAAGTTTGCACAAGCAGAGGCTACCCAAGCAAGCTCATTCTTGGCAGGCAGAAATTAATCTGAACTGTTCTCCGAATTTACTGAGCAAGTGCTTGCCTGAATAGACAAGGAGCCTAGGGGTATTTTTTGTAGGAGTGATGAGTTGTGAATCTCAATATGATATGTGTGTTAAAAAAATAACATCGGCCTGAGAAAAGAAGTTTCTGAGTGTTTGGCTAAGCAGGTTATTTTTAAACTGAGAAAAAATAGTATTGTAGAGATTTGAAAGATTTCACGCTTTTATTTATTCAGTTAATATACATGTGGAGGTTTCTTGCATCTTATTAAGACCACGACAAAGGAAAATGCAAGGGAAATAGACAACCATCTGTGCCCTCAGGTGACCTTCAGGCTCACTGTAGGACCAGATGCAGGTAGGTAAGACTGACAGCTGATGCAGGGCAGGCTGGTTTTATGGAAACGTTTGGTACTAAATATTTTAAGTGAGGTATGCTTGGGTGTGCTTGGGTTCTGTCAGAGAAATAGTGCCTAGAACTGGATGTCACATCAGTTCTGTGCCTTAGTTTCTCCTGCTGCAAAATGGGTCTAACAACAGCTTCCAGGCTAAGAGAAGATTCAGTGAGACAGGAGTAAGTCATGCTTAGCACAGACCAGGACACAAAGGCAGCCTGCTGAGTGTCATTCTGCTTCCTGTCACCATCTCTTTCCCTTTTCTGCTCCATCCCAAGCACGTAGGTGTGGAGTTCCTTAGACTTTTGCAGATTAGAGATGGTGACAGAGTGTTCTCAGGGTCTGAACTAGGATTTTGGGCAGATGTCTTCTCCTCGTCCCTTTAGGACACTCTGTTCCCTTCCCCAACCTTCTCCCTTTAATCCCAGAGACTGTCTGTCTTGTGTGGACTCCCTCAGTCTCATTGTCCGCCTGCCTATCTGTCCACCCTTGATTCTCCAGGATGCTTATCGGAATTGGTGAATCCTGCACCATGGCAGGAGGAAATGAGTCAGGTCTGCTTCTCATCCCTCCTTTGACTTTCTTCCCACTGGGTTGCCTTGGGTCTACCACTCAAAGTCAAAGCTTTGTGTAAAGAGCTTTTCCCCTTGGTTCTGAACGACCTCCGCTAAATCTGGCAGTGATACCACTCCATCCCTGGGGTCCTGAACTGTCCTTTGAGGTCTCCCTTAAGCAACGCTCATGCTATGAAATCTTCTGAATAATCTTACCGTGAGCCTGACATCTGATTCCCTCTGAAACAGTAAAGAGGGAACTGAGTTTTAAAAGTGAGGACATGTGTGGCATTTGGTGTCCAGTCCTGCTCTGAATCCATGTTCTCCAGATGTAAGTGTAGCATGGGTTTCATGTGTGGATGCGGACTGAGTTGTGGTTGGGAGAGGCATCCTGGACTTGCACCTGGGGGTCAAAGTTAGTATATCAGATTTCATTTTTCGCAACAAAAATAATTTTTTGTAATTGGTTTCTTTATTAATTTTGACAAATCCTTATATATAGTATAAGAGAAAAATACTGGAAAAAGTTCCCTTTTCATTCCAAATAATTCTATACGAATGAAGTGGAGAGAAAAGGCAAATGATATGTGTTCCTCTCCCACTGTGAGGTCATGTGCAGAACATGGTACTTTCTGTATCCGCTCAGAAGCCATTCCAAAGAAGGATTCCAGTTCTTGGCTTCAAAGAGGTAGACACTGAGCTCAAGGATGTCAAGAGGCCACTGTGTTGGGTCCTGTACCGGAGAGGTAGTGGAAGCACAGAGTGAAATCTCAAGATGAGTCTGCAAGTCAGTGGTACTCATGGTTCCCTTGTGAGCCCCGTGGTGAGTAGCCCTAATTGGTGGCAGGGATAAGCAGGTGGGCTTGACTGGGAGTTGTAGGTAGCTAGTAGCCTTCAACTTCTGGCAGAGGCTGTCCCCTGCTGGCAACAAGGCCTTTAGTAAGAGTTCATGCTGGAGTTTGGTTGGGATCAGCCATGCAGCCTGTCCTCATGAAGGCTGGCATATGCCAGAAAGGTCTTGGGTGCCTCCCGGGAACTAAAGCTAAATTAATCCTTTTGTTTGCATTGCGTGGGACTTTGTTTGCTCCCTGAATTGAGTGCCCTCAGCTTCTTCTTCCCCTAAAGTGACCTCCATGTTAATCATGAACTTCCTTTCCACCTCCTGGCTTCTGCTGACACAAAGTTCCTGCTGGGCCCCTGTTGTGCTGCCCTAGGGCTGTTCCCCGGTGCTGGTCTCATGGACAGAGTGTGCATCACTGAGGCCACAGGCTCGAAAGAGAGCGTATGTCTATATTTTTCTGTATTCAGTTTGGATAGATTTTCTTGCTGGAGTCAACTGTTGTTTGAACAAAGAATCTAACCCAGGAGCAGGGAGCTGGGACTTGACTTGGGTAAAGGGGGTGTAGGAAGCAGCATGAATATACACGAGTCCTTTGTCACTTAAGAAAACACACTGACAAGTTCCAGAATTGACTGGACATCTGTGGATGTCATTTTTCTGTCCATCACTGTTTGCTGTCTTGTCCCAAAGATTCTACATGCAAAATGCATTCATGGCCTTTCAGTGTCTCTGTGGTCTTACCCATCTAAAACATTGTATGTAATCTGAACTCTGTGAGTTCAAAAGTTCACATTTTCATTATCTAACTCATCTCTCTCATTTTCTGGAAATGAGAGCATGAACCCTTTGGAGGGACATTTCTCTGCCTCCACTGTGCACTGCCCTCTATGTGGTGAATGTTTTCTATGGAGCACATCATGTATTATAATCACCTTATGTGGTGTGTATTGTGAGTTATTCCATTTTTCAGTGACCACATGGAGTTTCAGGCTCTTAAGTAATATGCATCCCTTTGTGCTTCTTGACCAGTGAGAGTGAGGGTTGTGCTGGCCCCGGAGACTCATGGGAGCTCTCATAGTCTCATATCCATTATTCCCATCTCTGAACTCTGCTACCTGTTAGAGCCACCTGACTTTTTGTCCAGTATCCCGGTTGCACACACACAGGCTGTATAGTGAGAATTCCAGGGATGGACTGCAGTTGTGCTGACAGGCGCTGCTTGCAGTGATCTTGGGATCTGCCATGTGTGCTGTCTGCTCAGAAATAGTCGCTTGTGTGCACAAGAGGCAGGTCTGTGGTAGAGGAGGTGTCTGAGGTAAGATGCAGTGGATGCTGGCCAGTGGCTCGAAGAGGAGCGTTTCTGGGAGTGCAGACAGCCTTCCATGTTGCTTGGTTGTCTGGGAGTTGCCAAGAGTGATTGCATTTTTATATTTCTGTGAGATGGTTCAGATAAATACTCTCACAAATCAGGGAACAACAGAAACAAGATGGCCTTTGTTAGAGCATCCGTCCTCATTTATGGCTTCAGGAAAACACAGCCCCATGGTTATCGTTGTTGCCTATGCTTTTTTGTCAGGGAGATAATTGTGGAAATTGGGTTGCTTCCCGTCAAGTGCAGCTCCTTTTGTGGAGACAATTTGAGACATCCATGTATCCCATTTTACAGTAATTGAGATCGGACTAGCCGATCATTAGCAGAGCAAAGGAAGACTATGGTCTGTTTTTTGAAAGGAAGGTGATAAAAATTTTTACATTAAAGAAGAGGAGAAGAGGAAAATAGGATGAGTCAGTGGTGAGAGAGAGGATGCCACCTGTTTATATTTTCTGTGGGGAGATGATGACTTCTGTTAGTGGGGCCTTGCATGGGCAGATGGCCAGAACTCTTGCTGGAGAAGTCATCTATGGTCACTGTGATCTGGACAGCGTTGAGATGAGTCCCTGCCCAAGGTCAGCCTAAAAGCCAGGTAGCATGACAGCGTCTGTTGCGTGCTTTTCTCAACTCCCTTCCTTCCTCCTTCCCCCTCTCTCTCTTTGAAGATAATGAAATGCAGCTTGTGGGAGAGTAAAGAAGGACCTGATATATTTTAAGTAAATCAGCAAGTTGAAGCTGCCAAATGCAGCATTTGTTTATTGAAGGTTCCCTTTCTGCGAGGGCCTCATTAAATACTTGTCTCTCTTTTTCTGCAAGACCCCAGGGGACAGCAGTAGTAGTTTTGTGTCAGTCATACACATTGCAAGAAGACACATAGAGGAGCTGAACAAGGTTCAGTAAAGAGAAGCAAATGAACAATGTATCCTGCCTGGCTAGGGCAGGAGGGAACACTGGAGAGCAATGTGGCTAAAAGGACCCATGAGGGGCTCCTTTAGAATTGCTGTGCTGGGGGAAACCATCCAGTGATTGGCTGGACCTCTGCCCTGGGTGGATGAAGCAGGAGACAGTCTTTGTTCCATTGCTCCAAACCTCCAGCGTCTCGAGACAGCAGAGACTCGAGACTGTGGAGAGGCTGAGCGTGGAGCTGATTTGATGGTCCGATACTGATTAATAGCTCTGTTCCAAAAGGAGAGCTTGTTTTGGATTTGGTTTGGTTTTGGCCTTTCCCCCTTGAAGATTCACTCATCTGGGACGTTTTTGGCAAGGGCCACAAAATAGCAGAAGCGTTTAAACCAAGAAACCTGCTAATGTAGCCATGCTGTCACTCCCCTCTAGGACCCTTAACACCTGAGCTAATACCATAGTTACAGAACCTGAACTGTCCCTGTTCATCTCCTCTGGTACCCCCCAAAGTATTTCATGTGATAACCAGTGGTTACCTGCCCCAAGCTGTGAGGAATGTGTGAAGTCTCGACCAGTGTGTATTTTTATCCACATGCTTGCCTAGGTGTTTTGTTTTTTTGTTTGTTTGTTTTTTTGTTTTTTAACTATCACTATAACTGAATTCCCAAGACTAGGTGGTTTATGAGAAAGTTAATGTTGCTTATTCTCTGTCCTTATTGACTGCATCTGTTTCCATCTCTATCCATCTCTCTGTCTCTCTGTCCCTTTCTGTCTCCATGATCTCTGTGTCTCTGTGTCTCACTGTCCCTTTCTGACTCCATGATCGCCATCTCTCTGTGTCTCACCATCTCAATCTCCATTTCTGCCTCCATGATCTCCGTCTCTCCATGTCTCGCTGTCTTAATATCATTTCTGGCTCCATGATCTCCGCCTCTCCGTGTCTCGCTGTCTCAATCCCATTTCTGGCTCCATGATCTCCATCTCTCTGTGTTTCTGTCTCAATCCCATTTCTGGCTCCATGATCTCCATCTCTCTGTGTCTCGCTGTCTCAATCGCCCTTTCTGGCTCCATGATCTCCGTCTCTCTGTGTCTCACTGTCTCAATCTCATTTCTGGCTCCATGATCTCCATCTCTCTGTGTTTCTGTCTCAGTCTCCGTTTCTGTCTCTAGGACCTCCATCTCTGTCAGCTAGATCTTTGCTTGTCAACATGACGGGTATTCACTAACCTTTCACAAGTCTCCTCTGTCTTAACTCTATATCCTAATTGTTGACAAAGTCTACTCGACCCTCTGCTGCTATCAGGCCCCAGAGAGAGGTAGACTGTTGTCTGCTCTGTACCGTCCTGCCAGCTTTCTTCATATTGCACAGTGGGTTGCGCAGTCTCTGTGGGTTGAGGGTCTTAGTTGCCTGCCTAAGAACCACTTGAAAACTTGATGATGTCTTTTCTCTCTTTGAGCATCAGAGTAGTGGATTCCTAGAGAACAGCCTTTCAATAGCCGCTTTATCAGTGGCTTCTCAAACTTCTGATGAGCTTTCTGCACCATGCCCTGGGCCCTGACTCTATAGATGTTGTCATCCAAAGGTGGTCTAGTAAGTTTCTATTCCAAGTGGGGTAGTATGTGATGCCTAACTAAGCAAGTAGGTGCATAGCTGTAGTAGAAGATGGGAAATAAGGTAACCTGAGAGATGGATCCATGGTTCAGAGTACTGACTATTCTTCTGAGGACCTGGGTTTGATCCCCAGTGTCTACATGGCAGTTCATACCCATCTATAATTCCAATTCTAGAGGATTCAATGCCCTCTTCTTAGAGCCAATAAGATATACAGTACAAATGATGCCAGCTTCACGGGTTCTGCCACCGTCTTCTAGCCTCTGTGGGCACTACACATGCATGTGGTGCACAGGTACACCTGCAGGCAAAACATTTATACATATATAAAACTATAAAATCGTTAAAAGATATGAATTAAGACTGAGAGAAGGGCAGAACCGGGCAGCATTCAACAGAGGGGGTGAAAAGCAGGCAGCTGTGAGATTTCATACAATTTTGCTCATTTCGCTTCTCAAAAACCCAGCAGGATAGAAAGTTTCCCTATTTTGCAGATGAAGAAGTTGAGGCTGACTAAGTAGCTCGAGAAACTGAAGCCACCCAGGCAGTCACTAGGAGTCAGTGGTGGAGTCGGGCAGGAGTCCAACTCAGCCTCTGGGGCTGCTCCTAAGATTAGAGCCTGCCACTTTGTGTGTGTTGTGAAATTAGAGACCAGAGTCTAATAGAAGAGCCCATGGTATTGTAAGCCATGGTGAGGTGACTTAAGACAATTAGCAGTCTACCTTCCTGTCTGTCTGATTTTCTTACTTTCTTCAAGTTTTGGATTTTGTTATTGCTATTGTTGTTTTGTTTTTCCCATATTGGATTTCATGTAACCCAGGCTGGCTCACTATGCACTTGGGGTGGCTTTGAATTACTGATCTCACTGCCCCCATTTCCCAAGTGCTAGGATTTCAGGCATGCTCTCACACCTCTTATCAATACCTTTGGAGTTACATAATGAATTTCCATGGTCCTAAAACATTTAACGAAATTTTATGACCCATTAGTGAAATGAAACACCCCTAAGCGTGCCATGTGGCTGTCAAAGAAACTCCTTTAATATTGCTAAAACCTGGTTCTGACTTTGTTTAGCTTTGAATTCGATTAGAAAAGCATGTTCTTCAGCGTCATTGGCTGCTGGAGGCTGACAGACACTTGAGCCACTGTTGGCCCCTGCCTTTGAGGAGTAGCATTGTACTTGAATAAAACACATTTCCTCAGAGATTTTACTTGTCCCTACTTGTGTCCACATGTAGAATTAATTTCCTTACCATCCCATTTTTTTTTTTGGTTTTTCGAGACAGGGTTTCTCTGTGGCTTTGGAACCTGTCCTGGAACTAGCTCTTGTAGACCAGGCTGGCCTCGAACTCACAGAGATCCGCCTGCCTCTGCCTCCCGAGTGCTGGGATTTAAGGCGTGCGCCACCACCGCCCGGCTCCATCCCATTTTTGCAATGAGTAATCTGACAAACTTTATACATGGTTTGCTTCTAGATAATTTTTTTCCCTAAGAAAAGTGGCACCAAGCAGCTGTTTTTATAGCAAAATGTCATTTATCTTTTTCATTAGTTTTGAAAAGGATAAATGTATTTTGTTTATAAACTGTTTTACCTCCATCGGACCTTCCTTAGTACTGTGCTGCTTTGGGCCAGCAAGATGGCTCAGAGGGTAAAGGTGCTTTCTCAACAAGTCCGGTGGCCTGAGCTCCTCCATCCCTGGAAACTATGTAAAGGTAGGAGAGAACTGATTGTATGACTGTGATGTTCTTCTCTAACCCCCACATTTGTGCTGTGATATTGTGCCCTCCCACTCATATGCACTCTTGCAATAATAAGAAATAAATACATTTAAAAATATAAACAAAAAACATTTCTGCTGGTACTGTGTGCTAGGTTTTAAGTTAAGCTGTAGTGTGTGTGTGTGTGTGTGTGTGTCTGTGTGTGTGTACACTAGGGTCTGAGTTAAGCTGTTTTGTGTGTGTCTGCGCGTGCATGTATATATAACATGAAAATTTCAAAGTTGGTTAAAAAGTGAAGGAGTTTGAGTTCATGTAAGCCTTTTGCTTAGGTTCCAATGCTCCTGTTTTATCTCTTGTGGTTTATCATGTATAGACATCATGTTTTAGGTATTACATGCATAAACACGTGCATTTGCATGTACACAATTTTTTTCTGGATCATTTCGAAGTAATCTAGATATGTCTTTGCCCTTCTAAATATTTGATGTCTTTTCCTAAGAATGGATATCTTCTCTTACAATTGGAAAGTTATCAATTGATCTTAAAATGGATATAGTACTGCTACCTCGTATAGTTTTCATTGTCACAGAGACACCCACTGTGGTATGTCTTTTCCCGTCACAACAAGATCCTGTGTATAGAACTTAGTTTTTGATGTGTTTGGTTTCTTTCCCTCTAAACTTCTTCTAGCCTACTTTTGTGGTTTGTTGCGATTTTGTCGAACATAGCTGGCCCCCACGGCCCCCCACTTTGAAAGGTTTCACCTGGGAAGAGCCATGGTCAGGGGGATTGGCGGGAGTGGAGATGCTGCATCCTCAGGGCACCTCCCTTCTGCCCTCCTCATTGACACTGAGCTCCATAAGCTAATGGAGACGTTGTTCAATTCCCCCATTGTATGATCACAAATTCCCCCTGGGAACCCATAGATGAAGTGGGAAGCTACTTTAAGACCTTTGAAGTCCTGTTCCTCATCAAAAATCCCCAGATCTACAGTATCTAACTCGTCTTTACTGTTATGGTTGCAAAATGTCGATGTATGGTTGCAGTGTCCCCTTGTTACTGTCGCTCAGTGTCAGCATTCGCTCTATGCAAGGCAGCCTTCCCCTTGTCCCCTTTGTTCTTCTGTCAGCAGGGTTGGGTATGTCCAGCATGGCTCCAGGGATTTGGACCTGACTGAAATGGCAAGAGAATAAAGGAATGGCAAACACACAGAAACACAAAGAAAGCTGGGATGGTTTGGAGTGGGTGCTGGCATGGAGAATGCTTAGCAAGTTCTCTTCCAGAGTTAAACAGAGACGCGGGTGATTGTGTCAGGCTGAACGGGAAGGTGGAGTGACTGAAGTCACAAGGAGGTGGGGTTTATGGTATACAGCTGGATCAGTAGACACAGTATCTGTTGAGGAATAATACAGGCTGGAAATATCCAGGGGACCAGGAAGTTATGGAGGACATTTTCTTCACGTACTATCAATACTTGTTTCCTAGAGGGCAATTTTATATTCCTCTGAAACCCAGGGTCCTTCATATGGCTGTGCTCTAATCAACAACACATGTTCGGCAGGACTTGACTCACTTGGGGCTTTCTCTGCCTCCTACAGGTATGGGTTCATGGATTTCTGTTTTATTCAGCCATGTATCACTCACTATTATCTTGCTGCTTGAAGTGTTCCAACTGAGGTGGCGTTGTCCTAAGACCTCTTGGTTTGTTGTTGTTGTTTTTTTTCCCTTTAGTTTCACCCTGTGCTATTTTCACTTTCTGGAAAAACATGGCAATTGAGGCCGGTCTTCTTCCCCTCCACTCCAGCCCTGACTTCATGTGTAAAGAATGGAGCTAGAGGCCACCCTCCAAGCAGGAGGTGACTCACTGTTCCTGGGATTCTTTGCTGTTTAGTGGATGAAAACACAGACACACATAGGCCTTTAAGTACCAACACACTAATTTATATTTAGATCTCATCCCCTGAAACCTCCAGTTTCTAATCTGCCCCCTAGTGTTCTTTCCTGCTCTACTCTTTACAGTATAGACTCAAAAGTCCTTTCTTCCTGAGAACCTGGACTCCCAAGACACAGGTGCACACCTTCCTTGCTCTTGGACTTGTAATGTGCCAGAATAGTTTCAAAATTCTTCTGCCTGTCACATTGCAGGAAGCAGAAGAACCTGATAAACGTGTTTGACATTTACTTTTTAAACTTTGGACTCCCTTCCTACCCAAGAGGAAGTGTATGCCATCCAATGCAGATTCCTAAGTGACTTGATCTGTCTTTCCTGCCCAAGTCCTTCCACGGCAGGCCTTCTGCTTCTCATGGAGCATAAAATAGAAATAACGTGCTTCATTTTTTTTGTCTTTCCCCAATTCCCATCCTTCTTAATTTTTCAGCTGTATAGATCGATGTGCAAATTCCACAAGGAACCTTCGCCTTATCACCCCAACCTGCCACCTGGCCACTACACCACCCAGCCCTCTCTCGTGTAGAAATCATTACCATCTTCTGGCTAATTTGCCCTGTCCCTTTTTTTAAAAAAAGACCTCAGACTTAGGTCTTTCTTGCAACAACACCCAAAGATGGTTTGCTTCTCTGGGTGAACTGGCCTTGCTATGGGGCCATTTGCTTTTCCTTTCAAATCCCTCACACTCTGTGGTGCAGTTCTTAACTGACTGATGGGGAACCCAGGGCTGCTTGCCTGCACCTTGCAGGCATTTATTCAGTGCTGAAATGGCCTGCTTCGTGTGCTTGTAATGTGGACAACTTGTAATGTGGACAACACCAAGGACGACGTCCTGCGATGCCAACCACAACACCACGATGGTTGGATGCAGTTTTCAATGCTGCACATACGAAGTCCCGATCCTGAAGAACGCCTTCAAATTTGCAGGCACTCATTGTCTTTTTTTTTTTTTTTGAGGAGAATATGTACCCTTATTGGCATGTCATATAAGAAGTATCAAGCTGGGGCAGTATTACTGTGATTTTTATTTTCATTTGAGGTGCAATTAATATACCATAAACTTAACTATTTAAACATGTTTTAATTACACACATCACAGATGATATTTGAAAGTTACAGCCATCATCCCTATCGAGTTCCAAAATATTTTCATCACCCCCCAAATGGACATTGTTTCCATCAAGTTGTCTCTTTCCCTACCAGATTCGTCTGTAATAATCGCTGGTCTGCTTCGGCGGATTTACCTGTATTTACCAGTTCCCAGAAAGGAAACCATACAATATGCAGCCTCCTTTGTCTGATTCCTTCACTTGGCCATTGTTCCCAAGGGTCCTCCATGTTATAGCTTGTGCCACTCCTGCACTGTTATTTTAACAGCTGAGTGATTTTCCAGGGGACGGAAAGACCACATGTTCCTTACTCCTTCTTCCATGGTTAAGTAATGAGAAGAGAATGGGGGTGAAGCATGGCTTTTGCTTTGCTCTATGCAAGCAGTTCTCAACCTGTGGGTCGCGACCCCTTTGGGGTCGAACAGCAATAGGCGGGCTGAGAACCACTGTTCTGTACTAAGCCACTTAATCAGCAGTGGCCGTGGACAAGCTCCTCTCCTGCCTGAGTCTCAGTTTTCTCATTGGCTAAAGAGAAATATCTCACTTTTTACATTGGCAAAGTGATTAAAGTGATTGAATGAGCAATGTCTGAAAACGTCATAGCCGTTTTTCCCCACTATAGAGTGAGGAAAGAGCACCTGAATGTGCCTTAGCTAGTGTTTGCGGTTTGTGCCATTAGAGTTACCAAACCCTCCCTGCTTTGTTTGTCGAGCGGAGGCATAGCTGTGTCTTCGGCTTTGAGGTCGGGTGTGTTTGTCCCCCACCCTGTCGCGTACCCAACATGGGATTTTCCATTTCGGAAGCCGTTCACTAGACAGAATGTCTGTAGTGGAATGTTACATAATTCACATTTAGACTTGAAGAGCTCATTATAAAAAACCTGACACACTTCAGAAATATTAAATTACTGCAGATTGTGTGGAGCAAAGAAACATTATTGAAGCATTTCAAAATTCCAGACGAGCCTGAATTTAACTGATAGGGTTTCACAGCTTTTACTGGGGAAAATGATTTGAGTTGTCACATGGTTTCTGGCCCCGAAGGACTTTAATCTCCTTAATTACAAAGAAATGAATTTCCTAAATAATTTGGAGTTACTTCACAGAATTCACTCAACCTCTGGCTTTTGGAAAATTAAAGGGGATGGCAGGCCCTTGCTGTGTGCAGTCTCCACCACAGCTTCCCTATTTGGGTTTCTATTCAGAATGGCTCTGGTGTTTCCCATCATTGTTGATACAGGGGTGTACTTCAGAGAGCCTCTAGGAATGCTCATAGCACTCGAGTGTATCACATTTTGCCAAAGGAGTAACTCTAGATGCCCAGGGGAAATGGAGAGGTGCTAGATGCTGGCCTTTGAAGTGGAAGGAGAGAAAATCGTCTGAGTTCTATTCGTTTTCATACAGTAGCTTTGAAAATCTTTGAAATTGTATAAACCCATGTCTGTACAGTTCTTTCCTTCTGTACTTAGCTGTTGGGGACTGCAGACCACCAGACCCTGAATCTCTTGTAAACAACTTGTTTTCCTCTGCTCTGAGCACGAGATCCTGAAGGCAGGGGAGTGGGTTCTGGTGAGTCTGCAGCTCAAAGAGCCTGAGAGCTGGGGCGTGGCCAGAGCCCTATAGAAGCTGTCCCTGAGCACAATAAAGTGGGTATTCTTGACACTCTTGTATCAAGGATGTCCCCGTGGCCCTGTCTGTCTCTGTCTGTGTTTTTGTGTTTTTAAATTTTCAGCCTAGTTCTCATAGTGTGTAGTGAGTAGAACGTGGAACAGAACCGGTGTGGTTTTACACTTAGGAATTGGGCATCTATTAGATAAAGGGCCAGCAGCATGCGGAGATCTGCTATCCTGCCTCTTCCTATACTTTGTTCGTTCTCAGGAAGCAGAATTAAGCTGGCCCAGTTTCCCCTGGACATGTGTTCTCATACCAGACACAAGGTCTTGATCAAACCACAAAAGAAACTATGACGTCATACTCATGAAGTGCTGGCTAAGAGGGTGTCCTTCCTTGGCCATTTTTCAGTCTTATGACAGGTGGGAACTCACTTAGTTCCACAGTGACTTCATTGATTTGGCAACTGTTCATGATCCGTATAAAGAAACTGAGGCAGGGAAAACTCAGTGACTTCCTCAGTGTCAGCTGTTGAAACCCTGGTCTTGGCCAATAATTCCATTTTAATAGAAAACTCAGAACTTTTCCCAGCTGGATTGTCTTTTGGAAGTGAACCTCAAGGGGTTGGATGAATGTCAAGGCAGACCCAACAACGGAACTGATGGCAAGCAGAAGCAAAAGGGAGGGATGGGAAGAGGACCCCCATGAAAGGCCTTCCGGCAGGCTTCAGCTCCTAGTCATTCAGTAGATTATATTTGTTCTACATGCGGTTGGGGCAATGCGGGAGGGGGGTCCTTTTCACTGTGCATGTCCTTTCAACAAAAGAATGGTTCTTCAGGATCCTGCAGAATGGGGCAGGTCTCATGTGGGGCTTTACTGACTTGCCAAATCTAAGTAAACATGGCTCCTTTGTGGCCAGCATGTCTGGCACTTATATCGACTTTGGTTCTGGTCCTGTGCATTGATTGTTGTCCTCCACAGGACTGATTCTTCTGCTAGATCTCACTTCTTTGTGGACTAGTGAAAGGCTTTGATGATTTCTTCCTGGCTTCCAGAGTTGCACGGTGTTTGTTTACACCTGCTCTATACTAGAGTCTAGTAATTATTTTATTGCAATAAAATGATAGGTATTGAGAGTATGTCAATACGTGCCCAATAATTGTGATTCTGCTGTCTCCAGTGGGCTGTGTCTGAGTTGGCATGCAGATAATGTCACAAAGATGGTGGAGACATTCTCATTTTTTAATGTGTGGTTTCAGAAAGTCTATTCTACAAAGGCAATTATCTCTTTTCCTTACTTGTCACCTTAGATCCTCTAATTCAAGTGCTTACATACAGAGATAGTGTCCTTTGAAAAAATAATTAGGTTATTCTAAAAAAAAATATGACCAGGTATCTTCGGATAAAGGTGGACATTGCCTCACAATTAAGCTTTAATGTAATTTTGTATGGCTTTCATATTAGGCCTTATAGTTAAGCCATCTTTAATTGTCATGATTAGCAGGGTTAGGTCATTAGTCTTTTCAAGCTGCAACTGGATTTTGAGGTCAGCCCTCTTACACAGTTCTGTGGAACGAGCTAAAAATTGGCTGCACTATTTCAAGAGCCATTTCCCGTAGCTTTTTTCTTAATATTATCGAAAGTGGATAACTAGTGAAATGTTTATTCTCAGTGGATCCTCAGCTACAACTCTCAGATTGGGGCTGGGCAAAAAGACTATTGACAGAGTCAGTACGTTTATTCAATTGAAGTGAGATCCAAGGTGACAGTGCACGTGCAGTGCTGGGACCAGAGTGTTCAGTGTCTCTGTAAGTGCATAGTAAATGCTAACTGTAATTGTTGTCCTAACCATCTAACTCTCCTCCTAACAGCATCTCTTCTTCCTGGTACTCAGGGCTGTGCGATACATGCTTCGGAGAGACCGAATGAGCAAAAAGTGTGTCTCCCGCCGCCATGTCTTTTCCTTTGCTTCCCCACATTAAATGCTTGTCTGCTCTTATAGCTGGGGGAAAAGCTGACATAAAAATTGGCTTGCTGCAAAGTTTCGCAGCCCCATTTGTCACCTTACCCTTGGAGCCCAATTGCATGTCAACTCCACGCCCCCCTGATGCCTGCCAGTGAGGGACAGGCTGCAGGTCACTCCCCTATGATCTGCCTTAGCTGCCCAGGCTCTGATCAAGCTTGGCTGATGGATGGGTGGCCCCATTGTTGAAAATGTCTCCACGGGGCTGGTCAGGAAATATGTCTGTGATATTTTCTGGGTGGCATCTAGCACTTGGCCAACAGGAACATGGGCGAAACAGCTGGGGTTTGCTGCTTTTGAAAATTTCAATTTCTTAGCTGGCGGAACTGTTTCACCAAGAACTTTTTTTTGTCTCATTTGTGGTATAAACCCCATCCGTGGCTTCGTGAACTCAGATGAACAAATTTATCCCCAGAGACAGAGCCGTTCTTGCTGTTGCATGCTTGGTTCCTTCTCCCAACTTTCCTACAGCCCCAGAACGATCATGATTTGAATACTCTTGCTTTGATTTGCAGCACTCCGAAAGAGTGAATGACATGCACGGCGCGGGGTGTCCTTTCTGAAGGGAGGAGCCTTTCTCTTGGAGAGGATCCTCGATGAGCCTGGCCAAGGCCCGGGGTCTGTGTGAAGAGGACTAAGGATTAAGTAGGATGTCAACTGAGACAGAACTTCAAGCAGCTGTGAAAACCAGCGCCAAGAAAGACTCCAGGAAGAAAGGTAAGGCTGATTTTGTGCCCTTCGTGAGGCCGCTTTTCTGTGTAGTTATATAAGGTTAACAGTAGAACGATGCAAAAACATAACTATGCAACAGGTGTCACTTTTGCGGTAACTTTGCGCTCATAGTTTGATGACTATCATTCTCCAGGTAAAAATCCCAAATTGTTTCTCTAATACGCCAGGCTTGGGTGTGTCTTCTGGCCATTCCTCCTTCAAAAGCTACTGCCTTTGTCCCCAGTGGCCAACTCTGTTCCCATTTCAGACTTTCTGCCTGATGTGGTTCTCTTTTGCATATTGCCGTGGTTCTCAAACTCTGACCACACTGGGCTCCAGAGGGGCTGCTTCAGCAGGACTGTGGAGTCTGTCTTTAGGAAGTTCCCGCCACCCACAGACTACACTGCGAACCAGTTCCCGGGCAACACTTATCTGGAGGCCACACTGAGAACTGCGGAGCCATCAGCAGAAAGCCTGTTCTTGCCCACTGCCTTTCTTCCACGCATGCGTACCCATTGTCCAGGCTGGGTTTCCCGCGACCTCCCGCGAGAGGCTTTCCTCATTCCCTGGTGGAGCTGGCGGCTTGTTTGCTTTGGTGCCTTCTTACTTTGCCTAAAATGCCTTACTTTTTTGTGAGTCATCTTGAGTGGCAATTCATGTTCACAATGAGACGCTCAGCACATTGAGAGACGATACACAGGTAACTGGTGATGAAAATTGGCGTGTCCAGAGTCCCTTACAAAGATACGTCTATCGCCGTGCATGTTTTGTGGGAGAATTGTTTCCATGGCTTTATGGATATGCGTTTTGTTAAGTGTGTGCCCTTTGATGGTTAGAAGTGTGCTTATGCTCTGTGTGTGTGTGTTCATGCATGGTATGTGTGGTCTATATGTGTGTGGTGTATGTGGGTGTAGGTGTGGTCTATGTGAACATGTGTGTGTATGCATGCTTGTATAGTATGTGTTGTCTGTGTGTATATGTGTATTGTGCATGTGTCTGTATATGTGTGTGCATGTGTGGTCTGTGTGTGGTGTATGTGGGTGTAGGTGTGGTCTATGTTAACATGTGTGT